>CM061134.1:83731208-83747208 GCA_030789695.1 Scilla litardierei | reverse complement strand
CTTTATTTAAGCGTATTCTAGGGTTTTTGGGCGGATAATTTGGCGTATTGGAGCACTTAGGAGCCGTATTTTCTTCTGCAAAAATTCTGTAAAATTCCAGAGCCTAGTTTCTAATTTCCAGAGAGTTTTGAAGACTTTTCAGAGAGAATTGGTGATATTTTCTTCAACTCTAGCTTGTATTTGGGTGTTTTAGCTTGTATTTTGCCTCTAAACTTCCGTATTTTGCTAATAAACTTATGAATTTGAATCTGAAATTTGTGTATTTCTGCACCATGAGTAGCTAAATATTTTATGTGCATGGTATGGAGTAATTAGGTGATGTGAATCGTATTCGTTGGTTGTATTATTGCGCTTAATCGCTATATTTGCTAAAGTTTTAATCGTCGCTCTTAAATTTACTTTTTCATATTCCAAAAGAATTGTTCTAGTAGATGATCACCCCACAAGGGTGAGATTTGATCTCTCCAAAAGAGAGCTTCATACTTCATATGTACGTTTACAACTTTAGCGATATATTATTAGAATTGATGCGTTAACTCCCAAAAGGACATCTTCCGACGATTCGCTCCCAAAAGGAGGTTTCGTTGTGTTATACTTGATCAACCAAAGCTTACGATTCGCTGATCCTAATGAACCCATGCCATGTACATGCCTTTTATATCTATTTTTCACAAACTAGAATTCGTTGTTTGCATTGATCGCACGTAACAATCCCATCACCACACACTTTTCATACCACCTTCACCATCGCTATTAAAGTGCTTAGATTTTATTCGTAGTTACTCTATTTGATTTAGACTTGTGGTTTCAACAGATTCTCCCGAGGATTCGACATCTGGACTCCCAGATTTTACTACTTGAACGGACTCTGCCCAGCCTGTGTGCTCTGCCCAAGCCTCACCTCCGACCGAAGCCACGACTCGGCTTGGGCCCCTCTTCGATAGATGTCGCAACTCAGCACGAGCCTCGTCGGAACCCTTGTTCCGAACTCGATTTGGACCAATCGGAGCCTCGTCGGTACCATGTAGTGGCTCGATCTTCCCATGGGATTACATCCGAGTAGCTCTCACCACCATCCGAGCTCCGTAGCATCGACCGTCGTCGGAGAGCCTCCCCAATGCCTCCATGCCGAGCATCTGAGCCTCCGTGCCAAGCTTCCAAGCTCGCCCGGGGCACACTCCATCATCAACACTTCAAGGGGCATCTAAAGGTTCTTGAGCCTCTCAGCTTCAAGAGCCGCCTGACCGGGGAGACGCTCGCTGCCTCTCATCTCCAAGATCAAACCAGAGAGATATTCATCACCTCAAAGACCTGAGGGAAGTTTTCGGGTCCGGACACCCGTCCGATCCAGCATAGTCCCAGCTCAAAGCCGAGTCCAAGCAGCCAAGCAGCTCCTTCGACCTTGGCCGAGCCAATCTGGTAGAAGCACCACCGGCCGAGTTCGAGCAGCCAAACAGCTCCTCCGACCGTGGCCGACCCGATCTGGCCGAAGCGCCACCTTCCGAGTTTGAGCATCCAGACCGCTCCTCTGACCGTGCTGCTGGGTCCCTGCTTACCGAACAGCTCCTACATCCACAGCTGGACGAAGTAGTTGCAGAGCACCACCATGGAATCTTCGAACGTCTTCGCAAGGTCCTCACCCCTTTCGCCGGCTGTAAGTCGAGGGGCAACTCCCCTCGCAACCAAACGAACGGATCGGTCAAAGAGCTGGGGGCAACCCCCCAGCGGGCCGAGCACTCCTACGTCGGCCGTAAGTCGAGGGGCAACTCCCTTCGCAACCAAACGGATCGGACATAAGGCTGGGGGCAACTCCCCCAACGGGCCGATCACTCGATTGACCTTAAGACTGGGACTAGCTCCCCCTACAGGCCAATCGACCCGTCGATCATAAGGCTGGGGCAACTCTCCCAGTGGACCGACCAGATCAACTGTAAGGCTGGGGGCAACTCCCCCAGCTGGCTGATCACTCGATTGACCATAAGACTGAGTGGTAGCTCCCTCAGCAGGCCAATCGACCCACCGACCATAAGGCTGGGGGCAACTCCCCCAACTGGTCGACCCACTCCTTCGTCGGCCGTAAGTCGAGGGGCAACTCCCCTCGCCACCGAACGAACGAGATTGATCGTAAGGATGGGGGCAACTCCCCCAGCAGATCGACCCTCTCCTTCGTCGGCTGTATGTCGAGGGGCAACTCCCCTCGCCACCGAACGAATGAGATCGATCGTAAGGCTGGGGGCAACTCCCCCAGCAGGTCGACCCACTCCTTCGTTGGCCGTAAGTCGAGGAGCAACCTCCCTGCCACCGAACGAACGAGATCGGCTGTAAGAATGTGGGCAGCTCCCCCAGCTGGCCGACCAGACTCCTTCGTCGGCCGAGGAGCAACCTTCCTGCCACCGAACGAACGAGATCGGCCGTAAGACGGTGGGTAGCTTCCCCAGCTGGCCGACCAGACTCCTTCGTCGGCCGTAAGCCGATGGGCGACTCCCCTCGCAACCGAACGAATCTCGGACTGACGATCTATCGTCCCTAGCCAACTCCACAAGACGGACCAAGTTTTGCAGAGAGTGCAACTTCTTCCCCATTATACTACATCTCCCGACATCCACCTCAACAATGGTAGAGCTCAGAAGATGGGGGCAATTGATAGGACTATTTTGACCGGGCCCGAAAGAGCCAAGTCAACTACGACCGGTCAACTGGCCTACTACAGCCTTGGGGCCTCGGCCCAAGGATCTCACGGGCGGGCCACACTTCTCCGCCCAAGGCGAAGGCCCAAAAGAATGCCCACTTCAATAGTGGAGGAAAATATGGCCCGACTTAAATGGCTATCACTCTCTAGCCATCATGGCTCGACTTAATGGCCCAACTTAATGGCCATCACTCTCTAGACATCATGGCCCGACTTAATGGCCATCACTCTCTAGCCATCAAGGCCCGCCAAATATGGCAACCACCCAAGTCCATTACTCCAGCCATCATGGCCTCCTTCATGGCATTCATTTCCTCATCAAAGACGAGCGCAGTTAGTGGGGGTTGACGCTTCCCCCATTTGCACGTCCCCATGAATGTCGGCCATGATATCACATCATGGCACATTATGAGGAGGATGAGCATATATGAGGAGAGGGGGTGGCGTCATCCTGAGAGGGGGGGCTAGACGATCTACAACGAAGGTACCCCAGACCCGCTCTTTCACCTTCTTTCGCCTTTACACATTTCTCCTCCATAGCTCGGCCCGAGGATCGGTTTTTAGGTCTCTCCGCGAACCTAGCCCGATCCCACCGAGCATCCATCAGATCAGATCTGACTTTGGCATCGGAGGGGAATCGGTCGGAACCAAGGTCCGACCCCCCTGACGAGCTCTCTCATCTATTCAGGTTCAGGAGATCCAGCGATGCCGAGGCTTCCCCTCAGCGTCTTCCCAGCCGGAGCCGAGCGCCTTCGTCCCCGAGTCTGTTCGTCTCCACCACTAGAAGGTCGTCGCTCTGTCGAGGCCACCCCTCGGTAAGCCGACGCGAGGATCCGCGCATCCCTCACTGAGCGACCCCGCCTTCAACCGATCTCGGAGGTTGTCTTCCCGCCGAAGCTACCGCTTGGCTCGCCGAAGAACGGAACCACGCCTTCCTGCCCAAGCGAACGCATCCTCGACCGACCCTAAGGGTCATCTCCGTCCCACGTGACTGGAACGGCAACGCGGAGGTCCCGTGTGTCCCCTTTTGACCGCGTTGACCCCGCATCCTCCGGGCCTCTAGACTATCGATTTACGGGGGAAAAACACCCATAAACAAGAACCAAGGCTGTGTAAGAATCCATACGTGGAAAAATGTAGGAAATGCATTATAGGTGGTGCTCATGATTCGGGGTTTAAAATATTTGCATGATGTATCCATTGCACATCCGCTCATTTGATGTATATTTTGGTCCACATTACAAACGATACAGTCAGGTGCAGTGCAGCAGTAGATTTTTATGAAATTCATTTAGAGTTGCTTTATCTCCCTTGAATTGTTTCAATCTGCATATCTCGTTTGAATTTCACCTTTAGATTGGGGAACTGCCAAGCAATAGACAAGAGCGTTAGCTAGCAGATAATGAAAATTGGTGTTGAAATGTTATCTATATTACAAATGAGGGATGTGGGTCTCATATTTTTCCTACTAGGACAAACCTAATAGGACAAACGATTGGTCTAGATTTTGCATCATGATGGGGACCATTTTTGGGGTGGGGTTGGTTTTCGGTTTACTGTTAGAGGATGTTATGGAAATCCGAAATAAAGACACCCACACTTCTTCTCCTTATTTGCAAGCTTGACATTGCTTTTTCCTAAAACCAAATTGCACCTCCCTCCTCCTTATTTACGAGTTTGCCATGTGTCTTTTTTCACTTAGACCCCCACGTTTTTTGCACTTTAACCACCACCTTTTCACATTTTACTCCCAGACGATAACCACACATGCACCCACACTTCTCTCTCTTTTTGTCGGTTGCACGCGTGCACAACATCCTTTGTTTGGGTTTTTTTGCGTCGTGCACCCTTTGCACGGGTTATTCCAGTATGTTATACATTTGAGGGATGTAATTTGATATTTGTCCTACTAGGCTAAACCCATGTGGCACACTTTGTCTCATATGGCAAAGGGAGAGGGGTGCCACCTCACACCCCAAAGAAAAAGCCTCCAAGTCCCACTATTTATATGTTTGCCATTGCCTTTTCGTGATCCCAAGAGCACACACCAAAAACCCCTCTCACGTTCCCGTATTTACGGGTTTTCCATTGGTTTTTTTACACGTTGCCCTCCATGTTTTTTGCACTTTAACCTCTGCTTTTATCATTTTTACCCTCAGACGGTACCCATGCTCACACACACTCTTCCCATTTGAACCCGGTTTTGCACCCAGCGAGACATCTGTGTAGGTCCTGTGTTCTGACTGTGTGCGATGTTTTTGGGGGGTGCACGTGCACTTTGTGCAGTGTTATTTCTAGTCTATATTAAATTTGAGGGGTGATTGATGGGTTTTGTCCCATGTGGCAATATCCCATCAACTCTACTAACTCAAAACACATCCAAAAACGAACCCAAAAATCCAACCCATCATCCCCACCCATAAAAACGTAAACAACACCCAAAAACAAAAATAACCAAAAACCCACCCAATCAAAAACCCCAAAACCATCAAGACAATACCCACTCTCTCTCTCTCTCTCTTTCCATCTGCACCTGGTTTTGCACCCAACAGGACACCCGCGTAGGGCCCACGTCCTGGTTGTGTGAGTGGTTTTTTTGGCGCTCGTGTGTGCACTATGTGCACGGGTTTTTTCTAGTACTTCTTTAGTTGTTCCTTTTTATTTTGTATGTTGCATCTGTTGGATATGGAAGACGTTTGTACACCCTTGTGGGGTATGTACGAGGGAATACGGACCTCGAACGTCGCGTACACGAAGTCGTGTACAAAGGGAATCTGTTCCCTTGCGGAGAGGATCTCTGGATGAGTGGGAAAGTCGCATTATATATGCATAAGTGCATGCGACATATGGCTAATAAAGGGGGAATATCTTAAGCTTATGTTGTACCATGCATATGGTACAACTTAAGCTTATAATGTGCCATGTATCATGGTACACCTTAATTAAGTTGTTCCAAAGGAACAACTTACCCTAAAATAACTACCATGGGGGCTATAAATAAGACCCAAGGGTAAGCCATTTCTTACACCTTTTGCATGAAATTCATGCATGCAACTTCATTCTAGCGAAGCTCTGCAGAAATCCTTTCTCTTCCTCTATCCAAGTTCTTAATCTAAAGAAGAGATTTAGATTGTGGATTTAGTAGCCTTACTCCGTTCGTGAGAAGACTCGATCCGTCGTGGCGAATCCGAATGCGAAGTTCGTAGACTACAGTGCCGCATACGCAAGCGTAAGTCTAAACTTCATATTATCGATCCTAACTCTGTTTTGGACAGGATCCTTCATTGGTATCAGAGCCATAAGGGTTCGCCCCGGTCAAACCGCCGCCCCGTCGAAACTATGAACGAGTCGTTGTCTTTTTCACGAATGGGTCTCCTACTATTACGGATATAGTAGGAACGCTTCGTGACGGAGAGAACGCAGCGGTTGTTCTTTTCACGTTAGGGTCTCCTATCATTACGGATATGGTAGGAACTCTCCGTGACGGGAAGAACCGACCGTTCACGTAGTATGTTATTTTTTCATTTTTGGCACACGGCCATTAGGAAATAACTAATTTCTCGACTAACGGGTGCTTCATCGAGGAAGATGATGGTAGTTATTTCCATCGGGTAAGAGGAAATTTGGTGCATGTGCACCATGGCCAAATGGGCTATGAAGGCTATGCACCCCCCCTCCACTTGCGGAGGGGGTTGGCTACGGCCAATAACCACCGGCGACCACCCCATCAAGGGGGAGGAGTGTGTGCGGCAACCCCATTCAAAGGGGGTGGCCGGCCATGGCCAAAGGGGCCATGGCCGGCCAATGCCAAAATGGCCTTGGCCATGACCGGCCATGGCCAAGCCATGGCCGGCCATGGCCAGGCCGACAGTGGCCGGCCAAGGCCAGGCCGGCCTTGGCCAAGGCCTGCCGGCCTGGCCGGCCCTGGCAGAGGCCAGGGCCGGCGCCCTGGCCTCGGCCAGGGCCTGGCCGGCCCTGGCAGGGGCCAGGGCCAATGCCCTGGCCTCGGCCAGGGCCTGGCTGGCCTTGGCCGGCCTCGGCCAGGGCAGAGGCCCTGGCCGAGGGGGCCAGGGCCCCTGGCCGGGAAGAAGTTGCAATTCAAAAAATTGGTCGACCAATTTAGTGTTTTTGGTCGACCAATCCGACAGATGGTCTGGGTCGATTGCAAACTTGTCAAATGACCCATACGGGGTAACAAAAGGCCTTGGTCAAACTCGAATGTGTCGATTAGTCCATACGGGGCTAACCACAGTGCCGACTGGTTCATACGGGACTAACGTTTTAATGAAGTTTTTCATTAGGCTCTACTCCTTGAAGATTAGCCATAGTGCTCTACTTCATGCGAGATTAGCCATGTCATTGTGCTCTACTCTACGGAGATTAGCCAATGTACTTGTGACATTGTGCTCTACTCTACGGAGATTAGCCAATGTATTTTAAATTTTTTTTTTTTGAAAAATACGTTTTCAAAAACGCTTTTCCGCTGCAAAGTACTATAAGAGTACTAACATTTGATAAAGTGAGGGAGAAATATTGAAAGTTACTCTAGATGGTGATTGGAAACATAGTGACCTTTCCTATTCTAGAGTAACATCTGCAATATTTTTCGAAAGTAACTTATCAAATTATGAATATCATTCCAAGTGGGAGTTGATTTTAGAACTATCCATATGGGATATTCTATTATCATTTCAAGTGGGAATTATATTTGAAAAATACGTTTTCAAACTTGTTTTTTCCGCTGCTAGTACTATAAGAGTACTATTGTTTGATAAGTGATGGGGGAATATTGAAGGTTGTTCTAGATGGTGATTGGAATCAAAGAGACCTTTTCGATTCTAGAACAACATCTTCAATATTTTTCGAAAGTAACTTATCAAATATAATATAATTTCAAGTGGGAGTTATATTTTAAGAATTTTTATGCAATGTGTTTTTGATCGAACCTTCGGTTTTTATGTCTTTTGCAGCATTTTTAAAAGTAAAATGTCTTCCGCTTCAAAGAATATCGTCGCTGAGTTAAACAAAGGTGAAAAACTCAACGGCGATAATTACAAACTTTGGTCCATTAAGATACAATACGTTTTAGAGGAGCAAGAAGTGCTCGAAACTCTAAAGAACGTAATGATTGAACCCGAGTTGGGCACTACGGCCCAACACAGACGAGACAAGGAAGCTTTTGATGCTTGGTCTCGGAAGAATAAGATAGCGCGCATTACGTTATTAAGCAGTATGGCTGATGACATAATGCGCATCTTCCGAGAACATGACCTAGCCATGGACATATGGTCCAAGCTAGAGGAGAAGTTCGGTGGCACATCGGTGTCCAAACTTCGCGCCTTAACTATAAGGTTCGATACATATAAGAAACGTCCAGATCATTCCATGGGGAAACATCTGCGACATATGGCGAACCTTATCTCGGAGTTAAAGGACGCAGGTCATGTGCTCACTGATGAGCAACAAATCCAAGCAGTCATACGTTCCCTACCAAATGGGTGGGATCAAATGAAGATGCATCTCACTCACAATGAGAGCATCAAGACCTTCATCGATGTTTCCAAGCACCTCGAATTAGAGGAAGAGCGGCTTGCGGCTGCCAAGCCAAGTGCAGAAGTGCACATGGTTGCTAGTTCCTCACACGGGGGAAAGAAACGGAAAAATCGTTCAAAGTTCACTAATGAACGTAATAAGCAACCTGAGTCTACCAAGAAACCCAAACATAAGGGTGGGCACAAGAAATGGCACAAGAAGAAAGACTTGAAGAGGATCAAGTGCTTCAAGTGCAACAAGCTCGGTCACTATGCTTGTTCGTGTACGAGTGGAGGCGACGAGGTAACTTGTAAATATACTAGTTACATATGTGTTTCTAGTTCAATATTTCTTGTGGAATCTAATCCATTTTGGATAATTGATTCAGGTGCCACCGACCACATAGCAAGGGACCGACGGTCCTTCGTGGAGTATCACCGGATACCCCAAGGAACGAAGTGGATCTATGTAGGAAACAACACACGTGTTGAAGTGAAAGGCGTTGGGACTTGCAAGCTAGTCTTGGACAACGGCCGCACCCTCCTACTTCATGATGTCCTTTTCGCTCCAGATATTCGAAGGAATATAATTTCTGTGGTTGTATTAATGGGTCTTGGCTATAGCTGGTTTTTTCATGATTGTAATGTGGACTTAAGTTGTAATAATACTCTTATTGGTACTGGGTTTGTATTTAAAGGATTTATTGTAATGAGTACAATGTATGATTCCTCATGTAATGAAAATTTCCTTGTTGCAAATTCTAAGACTTATGAGTCTGATGTGAATTGTTGGCACGCAAGGCTTGGTCATATTGGACCAACGCGTATGGATAGACTTGCCAAACGTGGCCTTCTATCCAATGTTTCAAAGGTTGAAATGTCGACCTGCGAACATTGCCTTGTGGGGAAATCTTGTCGCAAGCCGTTTGGAACCAGCACAAGGGCCGAGGTTCCATTACAGCTTATCCATTCGGACATATGTGGTCCGATGAATGTCAAGACAAGACGCGGAAAGTCCTATTTCATCACTTTTATTGATGATTTCACCCGATTCGGACATATCTATTTGATATCCCACAAAAGTGAAGCTTTGGCTTGCTTTAAAAACTATATGAGTTTAGTGGAGAATCAATTAGATCGCAAGATTAAGGTCTTGCGAACCGATAGGGGCGGTGAATATCAATCAATAAGTTTTAAGGAACTTTGTGATGAAAAAGGCATAGTACATCAGGTAACTATGCCTTATACTCCTCAACAAAACGGTGTTGCAGAAAGGAGAAATAGGACTTTAATGGAAATGGTCCGTTCAATGATGGCGCAAGCTAACTTGCCAATCACCTTTTGGGGTGATGCATTATTAACGGCCACTTTCATTTTAAACCGCGTACCCTCGAAATCAGTTAGCTCCACTCCTTATGAGTTGTGGAACCAAAGGTCTCCTGACTTAAACATTTTGAAACCTTGGGGTTGTGCATCCTACGCACATATTTCCTCCCATAAGTATGGCAAACTTGGGCCAAGGGGAAGGAAATGTATCTGTATACGATACGCAGAAAACTCCAAAGGTTATGTTTTTGTTAGTCAGGAAGACAGTGGTGGGCTAATTGAGTTTGAGTCGAGGGATGTCACTTTCTTGGAAAACGAGTTTCCAAGACAGGGCGAGATAAGTCAGGACTTATCTCTGTTTGAGATTTATGATCAAGAAGGATTACCTCATTCGAGTGGGAGAATTCTTGGTGAAAATGAAAATACGTTTCAACCATCACCAATGGATTATACGAATGACGATTATCCTATTCCATACGGGAATAATGATCCAAGTGGGAGCAATTCTAACGACATTCCAAGTGGGAGTGATATTAGAATTGATCTAAATTCAAGTCAACAAGGACTTGAAGAATCTCAAATACGACGTAGTAGTCGTACAAGGTTGGCTCCTCTAAGATTTGAGGATGAATTTCCGCAAACCTTTATGACTTTACTACAAGAAGATGACGAGCCTGCTACTTTCAAACAGGCCGTATCTTGCCCTGCTAAAGACAAATGGATGGAAGCGATGCAAGAGGAATTAGAATCCATGAAAGTTAACCAAGTCTGGGACTTAGTTGACTTTGACTTACCCAGAGGACGTAGAGCTATTGGGAACAAATGGGTTCTCAAGATCAAGTATAAGGCTGATGGCTCTATTGACAGATATAAAGCTCGCCTTGTCGCGAAAGGTTTTACGCAACAGGAAGGGATAGACTACGAAGAGACCTTCTCACCTGTTGTTCGTTTTACCTCAATTCGCCTGATTCTGGCAATGGTAGCTTGCTTAGACCTCGAATTACATCAAATGGATGTAAAGACTGCTTTTCTCAATGGAGAATTGGACGAGGAGATCTATATGGAACAACCAACAGGGTTTGTAAAAGAAGGAAACGAACATAAGGTTTGTAAACTTCTTAAATCCATATATGGTCTTAAACAATCCTCGAGGCAGTGGTATATACGATTTCAAGAGGTTGTCTTATCAAATGGTTTTTCCATGCTTGATGAAGATAACTGTGTATATATCAAGAGGAATAAGAACAAGTATGTTATTATGTCTCTATATGTAGATGACATTTTAATAGCCGGAAATGACAAGGGCTTTGTGATGGATATCAAGGCTTGGCTTTCATCAGTTTTTGAGATGAAAGACATGGGAGAAGCCGCATATATCCTTGGAGTTAAGATTTCAAGGAATCGTTCGAAGAAACTTCTTTCTCTTTCACAGGAGACTTATATAAAGAAGGTTCTAGAACGTTTTAATATGCAGGACTGCAAGTCCATTGATACTCCAATAAGCAAGTGCGACAATTTATGTCTGAAATCATGGAAAAAGTTCCATATTCCAGTGCAGTTGGTAGTCTAATGTACGCCATGATGTGTACAAGACCGGACATCTGTTTTGCCGTTGGAATGGTAAGTCGTTACCAATCCAACCCAGGGCAAGTACACTGGAAAGCGGTTAAGAGGATAATGTGGTATCTCAAAGGAACTGCAGACTTTGCTTTATGCTATCAAGGAGATTCCTTGAGGCTCGAAGGCTACACTGATGCTGATTGGGTGGGTGATCTCGATGAGCGACGATCGACCTTAGGATATGTTTTTCTACTCGGATCTGGTGCAATATCCTGGAGTAGCAAGAAACAATCTTGCATCGCACTTTTAACCATGGAAGCCGAGTTTGTAGCATTTAGCATGGCAGTCCAAGAGGCTGTTTAGCTTAGGAAGTTCTTAGACAGGCTAATTAATGCAAGTGACTCAGGTGCTGTACCTATACACAGCGACAGTCAAGCATCTATAGCATATGTCAAAGATCCGAAATTCCATTGTAAGACCAAACACATAGATATCCGCTACAAATTTGCAAAAGACTATGATAAAACCAAGAAGGTAGACATAAGGTACATATCTACGCATGAGATGATAGCGGATCCGCTTACGAAGGCGATCCCCAGAGATGTGTTTTACAAACACTTATCATCTCAAGGATTGCGTAAGAGCTGAGTTGTACCAATGTAAATTCCCATGTCTGTAAATGATCAAAATTAATAAAAGAATAAGTTCTTTTTCAAACATTACATATGAATTTCTTAAGAAATGTTTGTGTACATTTTGAAATCTCAGCTGAATTGTGTGTATGTCGGACAGATTAAGGTTGGCTCTCTCACATGAGCAACCGCCTTATCTTATCAGATGGATAAGATAGAGATAAGACTAGTTTAAAGTCAAAATCATTATACGAATGATTTAGAGTCATGACTTAAACAAGATAGTCGAATGAAAGATCTGCATTATATAGATGCTTACAAAAGATCTGAGATCTGTATCACAAGGATATTTGAAAGAGATCTCATAGGATTTTCAAATCCTATCTGTCTTATGCAGGATGAGAGTCCGTGAATATTTCACGAGTAGTAAGGGGACTCAAAAAGATAGGCACTGTGGTGTCTGATCTTTTCATCCGTACAACATCATTAAGACATACTCTCCCTGGGAAAGGAGTGATGTTGTAATACGTGTTCATACCACGTATGCATTTCGACCACTGAGTTAGTAGCAATAGTGTTTGCTATTATGTGAGACTCAAAGGCCATACGGGTCTTAACTCTTACCCTCAAGGACTCCAATTGGTTCCTTTAGATTTGACGAGATGATCGCTATCTTAGCGTGTTACTTATGGGCTATGATAATTCGGCTCGGCGAGGTACGTTAGAAAAGCGAATCAAGTCAAGATCAGAAGGTTCGCAAGAAGAGGAAGATTGATTTCATATCCACATTTGGACTTTAATGATTCAAAGCTGGCCAGCCAATTGTGATCCAGATGGGATTCAATTGTTGAATATAAAGTATAAGAAATGTGAAGAAATAATCTAGGGTAAAGCATGCGTTGAACTACTCAACTTTGCACCTTCGAGGTCGTTGTGTATCTCTAACAAGTGCACAACAACAGACTCTACGCGCATGACGGTCGCACGGTCTATTTCTCGGTATGATAGATGAAAGAACTAAGGGAAAGACGTTCTCTTACAATCCCCTCAAGTGTGAGTGGGAGATGTTGGATATGGAAGACGTTTGTACACCCTTGTGGGGTATGTACGAGGGAATACGGACCTCGAACGTCGCGTACACGAAGTCGTGTACAAAGGGAATCTGTTCCCTTGCGGAGAGGATCTCTGGATGAGTGGGAAAGTCGCATTATATATGCATAAGTGCATGCGACATATGGCTAATAAAGGGGGAATATCTTAAGCTTATGTTGTACCATGCATATGGTACAACTTAAGCTTATAATGTGCCATGTATCATGGTACACCTTAATTAAGTTGTTCCAAAGGAACAACTTACCCTAAAATAACTACCTTGGGGGCTTTAAATAAGACCCAAGGGTAAGCCATTTCTTACACCTTTTGCATGAAATTCATGCATGCAACTTCATTCTAGCGAAGCTCTGCAGAAATCCTTTCTCTTCCTCTATCCAAGTTCTTAATCTAAAGAAGAGATTTAGATTGTGGATTTAGTAGCCTTACTCCGTTCGTGAGAAGACTCGATCCGTCGTGGCGAATCCGAAGGCGAAGTTCGTAGACTACCGTGCCGCATACGCAAGCGTAAGTCTAAACTTCATATTATCGATCCTAACTCTGTTTTGGACAGGATCCTTCAGCATCATGTGGTCTTGGAGTATATATTAAGGATATAAACAGATCGGATACATGTGAATATTGCTATTTCTACATTGGTCTTTGTTTTTTCTTTTGGATATGGATGCAAATACAGATATTGTTTGGATGCTAAAATCGCTTTCCATGTTTGCTACAAATGGATTCATACTTGGATTAGATTTAAACATTAATCAAATATTAGTGATTATGATAGGAGTTTAGAAATAAAAATGATGTTGACTTGTATATGAGCGTAAAATTTCTTTATTTTGCGTTAGGTAATATTAAAATAGGCTTTAATCTATATGTAATCTATATATAATCATGCACATGCTTATCACTTCAGATAAAATTTGACTATTTGAATATCTATCCAAATATGTCGAATAGTTAAGCTATATTCGTATTTGTATCGGTATTTTAAACAGAGTGGATACAAATATCCAAATTCGAAAAAATATAGATACTAATTCAAAATTTGGATTAGATTATTTGCATTTGTTTATATCTATACTATGCACACACATTTCTATTATACAAAAGAGGAAGTTTACACACGGGTTTGTCCCGCGTGGCAATTTCACGTCACCCATGGGAAAACTCCATCACCCAAAAAGCCCCCAGCCCACATATTTACAGTTTTGTCAGTGAACCTATAATAACCCAAAAAAGCCACACACACACACACACACCTAGTGTGGGAAAACCTCCTCACCTAAAACAGCCCTCGAGCCCACATATTTACACTTTTGTCAGTGAACCTTTAAAAACCAAAAAAAAACCCACAACCAAAAACATACCATGTTGCGTAGAATTTACAGGTTTACCATTGTGCCTTTTTCCACTTTAATCCAAAGCCTTTTGCATTTTAACCCCCTGTTTCCCCACTTTTATCCACAAGATAATACCCACACTCACACAATCTCTTCTTTCTCCTTCACACATGGGCATGGGTCGCGTACTCTATGTGGTGTTTTCTATGTTTTCGTTTTTTGGGTGCCTGTGCACAAAGTGCACAGGTTTTCGCTAGTACATATATACACGTATATAAATGTATATATGTTTGTACATATATATGTACATGTACATATACATTCATGTATGTATACATCTACGTGTACAAGTATATACCTTCACGTGCATATAAATGTACATGTATTTACATGTAGATGTATATATGTACATTTACATACATGTAGATGTATGTACAAATACATGTAGATGTACATCAATGTTACAAATGAGAGCAACAGCTACATTATGGTAAGGGCATGTAATGGGTCGTAGCGTGATGACAGGGCCTCGACATTAGCATGATGGTTTTAATTTATTTTTAAAAATATAAAAAATAGAGAAAAGTAAGAAATTTAACAATTTTAAAAAAATTCTTTAAAAGCATATTAAATTTATACGACCATATTCATTAATCGTTGGAAACTTTTGCTTATTCATAAGCAATATAAATAATTTAAAAACATGTGAAATAAGAGAGCTCACATAGCTTTAAACCATATTTTAATTCATTTCATCATCCATGACTCATATGCCATAAAAGTTCAATGCATGGTACATGAAAAACAACAACAATTAATTAGTAATAGCAAAGAAAAAGTTTGTAAATAAAGTTAAATAATAAATTATGTTCAGTGTTACAAATAGCACATCATGATAGCGAGTGACCTTCTCTATCATTCTAGCAGCCATGGCTGGTCATTTAAAACATCGATGTACATATACATGTATATGTACATGTACATGTACATGTATGTATATACATATACATATATTCATACGCATACATGCACATGCACATGCACATGCACATGCATATGTAAATAATATATATGTGTGTATACATGTGTGTGTGTGTGTGTGTGTCAGCTACCAAAAGAGGAATTTCATCATATCACTTGTTAATTGTCCACTCTTCACTATTTTATAGATGATCGGCACCGTCTATTTAAATCTTCATTTATTAAAATTCCAATACGCCAAAATTCTAGTGAATCGTAATGTTTTGTGGATTGATCTAGTCATTGCAAAAAGTTCTATAACCGCAAAATCTTTAAATTTGTAATAACTAGATCAATGAGAAAAGCTTGCATTCACTAGATCTTATGGGGTATTGACAAAAAATAGCATGGATGGTGAGCTTTTTGATGAGCGCATGAGAGGAAATTCCTCCTTTGAGTAGTTGACGCCAATCTTATCTACACCTACACATACATATATTCATGGCTAGTTTTTAAAAAAAATTGGAACATGTTGAATTCTTGGGCCGGCACTCGAAGAATGTAAAATATTATTATCAAGAAGCCCACAAAGATAACGTCTGGGCCCACATAGCCCACGAAGCCTACGAAGAATGCTAGCCGTTAACCTGGTCAAAGCACGCATGCCATTTTCTCGTTGAGCTTCCGTTGCTTAAGAAGACAGTTAATAATGGGCTCATAAATAGCGGGAGGAGTGAACAATGGTTATGTCTACTTATGAGGAACGATCGTGCCACCATAATTGGTGACCGTTATTCCCCAACGTCACTAAAGAGACACTTCATTCTATAAATAAAGAAGAGACAAACAAAAGAAGGT
>CM061134.1:83218941-83730708 GCA_030789695.1 Scilla litardierei | reverse complement strand
GCTTCCCGGAAGTCATAAAAACGTATACCGATCGCCTACTCGCTGATTGGAATCTTGATCGCTGATCTGGACGCTGCCCGAGAATTGGCGAGCGTGGAATCTTAATTGTACTTGCTTGTTCAGCCTAGGCACCTGCATTGCAGGCACAACCCTATGCCAAATACACTCCCTGGCTCGTGATCCAGAAGCGGGCCATTTGTGTTGGTTAAAAGCCAAAGCCCGATACACGTGGAGGGGTAGGGTTGAGCGACCACTCAGCGTAGAAGTGTGCCCGTACAGCCACTTCAGCTGGAAGGCGTGAACTCTGTACACGACATGAAAATGTGACTTGTGATTGTTAGTAGTTGCTACTCTTGTCATGCCATGCTACAGGCTTGGTGTACTTGTTTCTTTACCTGTTGCACTCATACTATATCTGCCATGTCATTGCATGCTTTTAGAACTGGTAGGTTGGCTTACTTTACTTTTAGTTCCTTGCATAAGTCTTTGTAGACTTGCTGACATGTGCCCCTCTCTCTTTTGGGTGTCACATGTTAGACCCTGAGCCAGAGACCGTTGCTGAGGTCGAGGTGTTTGCTGACGCCGAGCCTGAGCCCACGTTTAACGAGGAGTTTGTGGACCACTGTGACCAGTCTTAGAGACTGTTCTGAGTTACTTTTGTTTTAGTTTGATGTTAGTTGTCAGTGCGTAGCACCTTTACTTTCTGCACGTTGTACTTTTGTTGGCCATGCTTGGGCCTTTTAGACTCTTTTCTTTCCAGCCTGGTGGCTTTTATGTGATGTTGGAACTTATTTATTTTGGACATTCTGAGATATTTTTATCTGTCTCTCTTCCCTTATTATTATTGTTGTTCTGCTTCGCATTTGCAAGGACCTGAACTCGGTTAAATCCAGACGCTTTACAGACTGGAGCCTCACAGCTCCAAGTCTGAGCGGACCTTCTCACGTCTCGCCTCTATTTTAGGGAAGCGGGGCGTGACAGGTTTTGTTGGTGGCCCATGCAGGTCCCTCTTGCAACCGCGAATTATCGGAACAACGATAATAAAAATAGCATGTCCATTAAATAAATTAAAACATCCAAATCATAAGCCTTGAGTCTAATTTTTATCGTTTCTTATGTCTTAGGTGGCTGGTAGACATGTTGCCCGAACATCTATCTCAGCTTAGTAGGGGAGCCATTAGATCATGACTATAGTAAGACTTAGTTAGACGTCTGTGCTTGCTAGTTAGAGGTCCCTGATTGTTAGCTAGACTCCTTGCTAGAAATTATTATAATCGTCTTAGGAGTTACCTTAGTGGTTCCTGTCTAGCTTTGACCATATTAGACTCCTAGAAATTCTTGAGTCGTTCGCTTGGGTTCATCGATTTCGGACCAAGCTGGACGGAGTTCAATACAGTCTAGTTCCTTAGGAAGTCTTAGCGCTAGGTTTCCTAATCTTTAGTTGGTCGACCGTAGGAGTTTCCCGTAGAGTTTTATGAGTCATATCCTAGGCGTATTTTGTGTGAGACCACGCGATCTTATTCTTGCCTTCGTATCACGTGATCGCTTCATGGAGATTATCGTTAATCTTTCGAATTTTCTCCGTTGTAAATCTTGAATCCTTCAAGTCAATTTCAATTTTTCGCTCAGTTTAATTGTTGTTTTAAAACCCTCTTCTTATGTATTTAATTCCTCACTATTCGATTGAGTTAAAATCCTTGTAGATTTTGAAGTATATTGGTTGAAATTATTTTTTTTATTTCTATCTTGTAGCTATTTGCTAACCTATATTCCTGCATTTTGGTTTTTTTAACTTTATTACTATTTTGATAGTTCGATATATCATCTTTTTCCTAAACTACGAAATTCATTTTCGCCATTTACCATCTATACTTTAGAATATCTTCCAAGATAAATAGAACTTCAATTATATATATATATCAGTTCTAGGCTCATTGTGTTCATACTTTAAGATCTTTGTATAAATCAGTTTCGTTTGGCAATTTCGGATTTCTCTAAAGTTATTTCAATATTATTTATTTGAAATTTCTCTCCAGTTTTAAGACTTGGAAAACATTTAGCATGTTCTTAAATTCTCTACACTATAGTTGATATGATTTCATTCTTTGAATTTCGAAACTTTTGCCAAAATTATTAAATTACTACCGCATATTATTTTTCTAACATATGTCCTTAATGTTCGTGTGAATGTTTTACTTCTTCTTTATAATAAATTTTCAATAAGCTAAATAAACCATTCTTCTTATTATGTATATACGACTCAAACTTATTTCGAACAACTCATTTTATCGACCGGTTTCGTACTCTTCGTTTTAAACTTATATCTTTTACACACTATTTTCATGTATCCTATGAGAGTATCATTACATCTTTCTTTTCCCACCTAAACAATCACAATTATACCGCTGGTTCACCTAACCAAGCTGTCTTCTTATCTTCGTTCTATCTGAACTCGTGCTTTTTGATCTTTCCTTCGTTATGTTTTGGCTTCGGGTTCTTTCCTATTGTTTAGCCATTAGTGCTTGTCGTTTCCTGTGACAGCCTTAGTATACTTTGGTGGGCCCATTAGTACAGATTATGATGTCGTTGTAGTACATATAATTACATGGTATTTATGAAGTTGTATGTGTGTTAGTATTTATAGATGTGTGTGTGGATGGCTACACCACTCTAGGGACGTCTGTGAATATAAGAATCTGTGTTGGATTATTTAATGGGGTGTATGTAGTTGGAGATACTTATAATGGTTGAAATAATATGTTGGTAAAGTTACATGTATGTTAGGTGTAATGATAATAGGTGTACGTATAGTTAAGTGAGTAGGCCTATTTTATGACCTATATGTTAGTACGTGTGAGTGTGTGCTCATACGTAGATATGTGTTGTGCTTAGACATAAGTAGTTATGTATTTGCTGTATGAGTATATATATGTGATATATGTAGGGTAGTAGGATTATAAATTGTTTTGTATTGTCTGCCTCTACGGGAAGTTGTATGTGCGCGTGTATGCCTCGAGGTATACACGATTTTTGAATGTCATAACTGTTGAGTATTGGACTCCTCGGATTTGGTTTTGGATGATGAGCAAACATAAATAATTCATGAACTAACAATTTGTGAGCGCAGTTATGCAGATCGTCGCCAAATTCACGAGAACACTCAAAGCGACATCTCAAGACTTCTCAAAGCTCGTATTCAATGCCTAAAGCTTCGTTGAAGCTTTTGGACCATTTTGGAAGTCATGAAGATTTGATCGAAGCTCTCGAAGACCGTTCTTTAAGGTTTTATTTATAGTCTTTTAGTTTCGATCTATAGAATGTTAAGCCTTGAGTATATCTTACATTTCTATCTTCATAACGCTCATATCTTAGCTCTAGGATCTTAGTTGAAGTCCATTCTAACTTCCTCGAAGCATCGCGCTTCGATTCGGACTTTATTGTGTATGTTAGTTGGTTCAAGAAGAATAACTGACCGACTAGATGGTGATCTAGTCGGTCGGCAAAGCTTCTTGGACAGACTAGTTTCAGTTAATCTTTTCTTGCTCAGTACTGTTTACAGTTAGTCGGTCTACGTTGACTCACCGACCGACTAGTTTGTAAACTAGTCGGTCAGTGATGCTTCTTTGACCGACTAGTTTAGCTTTACTGTACATGCCAATTTTCTCCTAAGCTACTGTTTATCGTTAGTCGGTCTAAGAACGTTTGGCGACCAACTAGTTGATGATCTAGTCGGTCAACATTTGTTCTTGGACCGACTAAATCAATTTGTATTCAGACTAATAGTTTTTGACTCTTAGTCGGTCTAAGTTCACTGAACGACCGACTAGTTGTTAAACTAGTCGGTCAGACAGTCTTCTTGGACCGACTAGATTTCTAGGTCTGAAATTCAATCTCTTCACTGTTCTTCACTTAGTCGGTCCATGTTGATTGACCGACCGACTAGTTGATGAACTAGTCGATCAGTGGTTGTTCTTTGACCGACTAACTGCTTCAGATTTCTATCCGTTGGGATTTGACCTAACTCGTTTTTATGGGACCCTATAAATACGAAGCTTGGTCATTTCTTTCTAGGTTAGAGCTGCTATTAAGAGATTCATTAAGATTGAAAGAGTTAGAGATTCTCACACATTTCCAAAGCTCTCTTCCTCACAAGAAATCCATTCTCTCACTTTCTAAATCTAGAATCCATCTTGAGAGAAGTTTGTTCTTGGTGAGCCATTCAAGCTCTAGCTTGATTCAAGTCTCCAAATCACTCCTAGGCACCCATTGCTGCTCATTTCAGTGGTGCTAGGTCTTGGTGACTTTCTCTTCCTCAAATCCCTCCTTGCACCTATTTGGTAAGAATACTCAAGGTATAGGATTTTGTGGTAAGATTGTTTATTTCATTATAAACTCATTTATATTGCTTATTGATTCTCTTGGTTGTGAGAGAAGGTTGTGATCCCGGGTTGTGGGATTCACTATTGCCATTGCTGTATGATTTGATCTTGTGAAGGTTTTTTACAAGATATCATAGTGGAATCTTGGGTTAGGGTTTCTAACCTAAGTATCCGGAGGGGATCCGGGTGGTTGGGACGTAGGATCACCGGGAACAAGTCGGGGAGACTTGGGTGGATCTGAACCCAGTAATATCTTTTGTTAGCATTGTTAATTTTGTTGTTGTTATCAATTTAAGCTTCCGCAAATTGATTTGGTAGTGGTTTGCACGATAATTAGGAATTATACTCGTTATTTTTAAAGTACTATTCACCCCCCCTTAGTACTTGTGCAGTAGCTTGTAGGGCATTACATTTGGTATCAGATCCAGATACTTAGCTATGTCTGCCAACGACAACAAGACCGTGCGTCCACCTTCCGACTATGGCACCTTCAGGAACCGTGAAGGAGCATCTTCGGTGATGGAAGGACATTCCTCAACGAGGCCTCCATTCTTCAACGGTACCAACTACGGGTACTGGAAATGCCGGATGGAAACTTTCCTCCGGAGTGCATCTCTATGGAGGACCACGATGAAGGAATACGTCGAGCCCGTCGAAGAAGACTTTGAGAAATGGACAACCACAGAGGTCGCCGCGGAGGTAAGCAATGCCAAGGCAATGAACGCCTTGCAACGCGCATTGGAGCCCGAGGACTTCAATAAGATATGCACATGTAAGAGTGCATATCAAATTTGGAACTCCCTCCTCATACTACATGAAGGGACGAGTAGGGTAAGAGACTCTAAACTCGTTGTTGTTAACAAAGATTACGAAATGTTTCATATGCAACAGGGTGAGAAGATGAAGGAGTATTATGCTCGCTTCGTCGACATCATAAACGAGTTGGAGGCTCTCGGCAAAACCTATACCCAAAAGGAGAAGTGTTCGAAGCTTATTGAAGGACTTCCTTCTTCTTGGGAAAAGCGTACCTTCGCCATCGAGGAAGGTAATGATATGAATAAGTACACCGTAGTTCAACTAATGGGTACTTTAATGTCATACGAGGTACGCAAGGATAGCAAGTTAAAATTGCAGGAAAATATGAAGTCCTACCTAAAGCAAGACGAGCCAAAGAAGAAGGCTATTGCTTTCAAGGCCGCTCCATCCACATCCACATCAACCGATGATGAAGACTCGGAAAACGAGTTGGACTTGGAGTCCATGGCACTCATGGCCAAGAAGTTCAACTGTTTCTTCTGAAAAGGTAACTATAAGAACAAAGCTAAATTTGGTTCTTCTAACGCCTCCTCCTCTCCTTTGTGTTTCAAGTGCAATAAGCCAGGACACATGAAAGCGGAGTGTCCTCTAAATAAGCAAAAGGAGAAGTGGAAGGCGCCTAAATTCGATAAGTCCAAGAAGTACAAAAAGGGGTACAAAAAGGGACTTGTCGGAGCAACATTCACCGACTCCGAGGATTCCTCAAGCGGAGAGTCGGACGATGAGAAACTGGAGCAAGCGCACATGTGCTTCATGGCAAGAGAGGAGCATGATACAGGATCCTCCTCTTCCGATGATAGTGACGACGAAGGCGATGAGGTAACTATGGATGACCTTAGGAATGCTAATTCTCAATTATGGTCTAAATACACTAAATTAGTAAATAGATATACTAAGGTAAAAGATGGCATAGCTAGCATTCAAACCTCGCCTAAGACTATCATCACCAACAACGACACCGTTGTTGAAGAGTTAAGAAATGAGATTGTTAATCTCAAATCTAAACTTGAACATGTTAGTGTTGAGGATTCAGAAGAACATAGGATAGCGGATTTGACTTCTCAAAACTCGACTTTGAGTATTGAGAATGAAAATCTCAAGTCTCGTGTTTATGTGCTCACATCGCAAATATCCACTTTGGGTGCTTCGATGCATTCTCTCACTGAGAAATATGAGTGCACGATAGGCCGAATTAATAAATTCAATAAGGGTAAAGACCATTTGGATAACATCCTAAATGATTTACTTCCGGGCAATCACCACATTGGCTTGGGGTATAAGATAGGGAGTTCATCCAAATCGGCCACTACTTTTGTTAGGCCTACTTCCGATGCCTCACCGAGTGGGAGCAAACACTCTATTGGTAGTTCATCTACCAATGGTGCTTTCACTTCGCACACACCCTCTTTTGGAAAGAAACCCACTTTGGGTGGACCTCCAAAGAAGGGTCATGCCTACATGTACACAAATACCATGCCACGTTGGAACACACGTCCTACTCCACCGGCTCACACATATGATGATTTTTATGCAACACATTCACGGGCACGTGCACACCATGTGAGACACCCTCACGCACGTGTTCCCTCACATACATATGTTCACCCACAACATCATATGAATAATTATCCGCATGCACCATTCCATCATGTTCCTTATGCCTATCCACGACATGCATCACGTAGAAACTAACAACGCATGCATGCACCCAATAGGATGAGGGCTCCCAAGATTTTCACTATTTGGAGCCCGAAGGACACAAGCATGGATGAAAAATAACTTTATATGAATGCTTATTTTTCGAATGTTGTGCATAGTAGTGATTATGTGGGGAAGTCTTAGTCCAATTGGACTTGGCTTCCAAAGGTATAATCTTTTGGACCCAATGACCTTGGGTACCATGATACGACATTCCATTTCTATAGGTACTCAAGGAAAAGGAACGGAGCAACAAATTTAAATTTAGCTCCAAGAGAAATTGGATACTCGATAGCGGGTATTCAAAACACATGACGGGTGACGCTCAATTGCTCTCCGGAGTGGTTCCCATTGCAAATGGAAACCGCGTCGTATTTGGAGGCAACGAGAGCGGAACCATCATAGGTGTTGGTAAAGTGGGTAATCCTTCTAAACCCATTATATGTGATGTTTACCTTGTTAAAGGATTAAACCACAATATTATTTCAATAAGTCAACTTTGTGACAAAGGTTACAAAGGTAACTTTGCGAAAGGAATGTGCCATATTTTAAGAAAAGATAATAATGAATTATTGTTTTCCGGCACATGCCATAAGGATATATATATCCTAGATCTTCCAAGATCACATGAACAATGTCTTATTGCCAACACAAGTGAACAACACTTATGTCATCGACGTTTTGGTCATGTGAACTTTGGAACACTTTTTAAGCTTTCCAAGTTAAATTCTATTAGAGGCTTCCCTAAGTTTGTCTTTCAAAAGAAAAGCTTTTGTGACTCGTGTCAACGAGGCAAGCTTCCAAAATCTTCATTTAAACCTAAGAAAAGCATTTCTTCTAAGCGGCCTCTAGAGCTATTACATCTAGATTTATTTGGGCCAACTAGAGTTGCTTCATTAGGTAATGCTAGATATGGACTTGTCATCGTTGATGACTTTTCTAGGTTTACTTGGGTATTTTCATTGTGTAATAAAAATGAAGCTTTTGAAAACTTCACAATTTTTGTTAAGAAAGTACAAAATCTCATTGGAACCACCATTGTCACTATTCGTAGTGATCATGGAGGGGAAATTGAGAATGAGTCTTTTGAGACATTTTGTGATGAAGTTGGTATTACACACACCTTCTCTTTCCCTCGTGCACCTCCTCAAAATGGTGTAGTTGAGAGAAAGAATAGGACGCTAGTGGAGTGTGCTCGCATTATGCTTGATGATAGCCAACTTGGCCATCAATTTTGGGTGGAAGCGGTACATACCGCTTGCTATGTGTTTAATAGAATACTTTTGAGGCCCGGGACTAAACAAACTTGTTATGAATTGTTGTTTGGTAGGTTGCCTCAAGTTAAACATTTTCGTGTTTTTGGTTCGAAATGTTTTATTAAGAACACGTATGGTAGTTTGGACAAATTCGATCCAAGATCCGATGAGGGGATTTTTGTTGGATATTCTTCGCGTAGCAAAGCCTACCAGATATTCAACAAACGAACCTCGACGATCGAGGAGTCGCTTCATGTGTCATTTAATGAAGGATTTGTTCCAACTAGAATTACTAATGATGATGACTCTATGGATGTCTTATGTGATTCAATTGGTAATTCTAACTCTAATGATTCTATTGATTCTATTGAGACTAACCCGTCTAATGAAGTTGTTGAGAATGTTCCTAGTGACCAAGGTATTCCCAAACGGCTTCATACCGTTCGTGACCATCCTCATGAGCAATTCATTGGCAATATCCATGATAGTGTCAAGACGAGATCGCAAGTGAACTACTTCGCTCATTATGCCTTTGCCTCCTCGATAGAGCCAAAGAATGTTAATGAAGCATGCGAAGATAGCGCTTGGATCTTAGCCATGGAGGAGGAACTCATTCAATTCGAGAGGAATGAAGTTTGGGAGCTTGTTCCATTGCCATCGAAGAACCACACCGTCATAGGGACAAAGTGGATCTTCAAGAACAAAACCGACGAAAACCAAGTCGTCGTCCGGAACAAAGCTCGGTTAGTAGCTCAAGGCTATCGACAAGAGGAAGGTATTGATTTCGAAGAATCCTTCGCTCCGGTAGCTAGATTAGAATCAATTAGATTATTATTGTCTTTTGCATGCCATAAAAATTTCAAATTATTTCAAATGGATGTTAAAAGTGCATTTTTAAACGGAGATGTTGTTGAGGAAGTTTACGTTTCTCAACCTCCGGGCTTCGTAAATGAAAAATTTCCCAATCATGTTTTTAAACTAAAGAAAGCTCTTTACGGTTTGAGACAAGCTCCTCGAGCTTGGTATGATCGCCTAAAGAATTTTCTTTTGGATTTGAATGTTAAAATGGGCGAAGCCGATTCAACACTTTTTGTTAAGCATTCGAATAATGATATAATTTTAGTTCAAATTTATGTTGATGATATCATTTTCGGTGCTACTAACTTTGCTCTTTGCGAAGAGTTTTCTAATGTGATGAAGGAACAATTTGAGATGAGCCACATGGGCGAACTCAAATATTTCTTAGGTCTCCAAATTCGCCAATTGAACGATGCAATCTTCATCCACCAAACGAAATACACGGTGGAGTTGCTAAAGCGATTTGGAATGGAGAATGCCTCCGGGAAAAAGACTCCTATGAGCACTACAACGCATCTTGATAACGATACGGGCGGAAAAAATGTAGACATTCGTCTATATCGAGGTATGATATATAGTTTACTTTATCTTACCGCTAGTAGGCCCGATATCATGTTTGTCGTGTGTATTTGTGCTCGTTATCAGTCTCAACCTAAGGATTCTCACTTAGTAGCGGTAAAACGTATTTTTCGCTATCTAAGTTACACTTTAGATTTTGGATTACTTTATTCGAAATCTAGCACATATGAGTTAGTCTCATATAGTGACGCTGATTATGCGGGATGCAAATCCGACAGGAAGAGTGCTAGTGGCACTTGCCATTTTATAGGAAATTCCCTTGTCTCTTGGTTTTTCAAGAAGCAAAATTCGGTATCACTTTCAACCACCGAGGCGGAATATATTACCGCCGGTGCCGCGTGTGCTCAAGTTCTTTGGATGAGACACACACTTAAAGACTTTGGTATAAACTGTGATACTTGCCCTATCATGGTTGACAACCAAAGTGCAATATGTCTTTCCAAGAACCTGGTACACCATTCCCGTTCGAAACACATAGATGTCCGACACCATTTTTTAGATGATCATGTTGCTAAAAAAGGACATCATTTTAGTGTACGTTGAAACCCAAAAGCAAATCGCCGATATTTTCACGAAACTCCTAAAGGAGGACTCCTTTGTGCGGTTGCGTCGAGAATTGGGGATTATGGGTGAATCCGAGATATATGATTCATGTTTCATTCAATAATCTTGCATGCTATTATATTTCGCAATATTTCGTTCATGCTAGACTTATTGGATTTTTCGGGATTTTATGTGATATTTTGAATTTTTGCTCGAATTCATGTTTGAATGTCGTATTTGAGATTTCGATGTTTAATGGGGTAGTTTAGATGATTTTTGAGAGGATTACGATGTATCGTCCAAGTGTATTGAGGAGAGAACTTAATTATCAATTTTTGGACTCATCTAGTCGGTCTCAGTTCATCAACCAACCGACTAGATTCTCATCTAGTCGGTCAGCTAATGAACTTAGACCGACTAGCTCTATCTCTAAACTTTTGGACTCATTTAGTCGGTATCAGTTCAATCACCAATCGACTAGATTCGTATCTAGTCGGTTAGTAAAAGAACTTAGACCGACTAATTCAAGCTATTAGGATTTCCTCTCCAGCTTAACTCCTTTAGTCGGTTCTAGTTTACTTATCGACCGACTAGATTTAGTTCTAGTCGGTCAGTATTTGAGCTTAGACCGACTAATTCTCGTTCAAGAAATCTTCGACTGGTCTCTGTTTCCACTTAGTCGGTTCAAGCTCGTTAACCGACTGACTAGATCGTCATCTAGTCGGTCAGCGTTTGAACTTAGACCGACTAAGTGCTCAGGGGTAGTCACGTCATTCCGCGATTTCGACCGACTTAAGTTCAATCTAATCGATTCTTTTTCATTTTAGTCGGTTGCTCCATCTTCTCCTGCTCGAAACCCCCAAACCCCCGCTCGAGTCTCTTCATCTTCCGATCAACTCCTGCCATCTTCCGATCATCCGCCGCCGTTGATCACTCCTCCTAGGTATATCTCCTCCTCATAGGTCTCGATTCCTATTCTAGGGTTTGATCTAGGTCGATTTCATCTCCTAGGGCTTGTTGATTTCGCATCTAGGGTTTGTTTATTTCGAAATTTCTTTCAGCTGTTAGGGTTTGTTGCTTAGGGTTGTATCGATTGATTGATCTTGTCGTGCCACGATCATGGCAAAGACGAGGATTCCTATCACTTCCTCTGGGGCATCCCCCATGAACGTAGAGCCCGCGACCACATCGACCCCACCTAAGCGTAGGGCCAAGACCACTCGTGCCCCCTCTTCGTCTTCACCACCGTTGAAGAGGAAGAGGACTTCCAAGCCCAAAGCCAAAACCCAAGCTTCCCAAGCCCAAGCTTCTACAGCCCAACCGAAACCTAAACCTAGAAAGATTGTCGCTTCCTCTTCCTCTTTTCAGGACACCACCTCTGATTCTGACGCTGATTTTCGTCCTGAGGAGCAGCCTACCCATCAGGAACCCCCTCCTCCACCTCCTCCTAAGACCCGTAAGGCTAAGGGTAAAGCCCAAATGCCAGTAGGCGGTGTGGATATATCGTTGTGTCGTGACGACCCTCTGTGTCTAGCGGCTTACAACCGTATAGAGCACTGCCCACTGCTATTGGAGCATTACGTTCAGTTCTCTGACTTTCTTGGCCTTGCGGATCTTTTATCATACATCGGACTTTTGGACTATCTTAGATATGACCCAAAGGCGAACCCTCGACCCTATCCTCGCCTGGTCAAACTATTCTATGCAAATCGTGTCCGGGGCCACTACGATGAGAGCCACTCCATCGAGACTGCTGTCTTGGGGACTCCTATAGTCCTCACGGCAGAAATCTTGGGGGAGTTGCTTGGTTGTTCGTCGTCTGGTCTCCTCCCGTCAGACATCTCTGTTGATGATATCTCCTCTTTGGATCAGTCTGTTCTAGCTGATATCTTCCATGTGATCCCTCCAGCTTTCATTGGTGTTCCATCTAAATCATTCAAGCCAAATGCATGGGTCCTTAATCTCATTCTGAAGTCTTGCTTGCTTCCCAAGTACGGCTCATCTTCTCTGCCATCCCAGCCGTTCCTAAAGTTGATTTACGCTCTTTTTATGGGTAGCTTGATTAACTGGGCTCGCATCATACTCGACAAGATGGATTCTTTCGAGTGTGTTCGCAAGTCTAGTAAATCGGTGCATATCCCTTATCCTTGTCTGTTGACTTTGGTGTTTCGTCATTTTCGCGTGCCTTTGCCTCCTGACGATGAGCGTCCCCTTGGTCCTCCACTGAACGTGACGACCGTAAAGAAATCTCTTGCGGCACTCCGTCATGTGCAGCGGTCGACTCCTTCTGCATCCCAGGCCACACCTTCAGCTGCTGCATCCCCTCCTCCTACCACCACACTTGATGATGTCGTTCGCTTACTTCGTCGTCACGAGTCTCGTTTGGCTCGTATCGAGGAGGTTGTGTGCCGTATGGCTAGTATGATGGGTATTCAGCTTCCTCCTCCTGTTTCTGAGGATGAGGAGATAGATGACGAGGAGATTGATGAGCTTGTCACCTCTTTAGCTCGTGGCGCTGAGGCCACTGCTGCTGCTGCTACCACATCTGCTGCTGGTGCTACCACTTCTTCCGGTGCTCCAGAGTCTTCTGCACCAGTGGATCAGACTCCTGTTGATGCTGCTGCTGCTCCTGCTGATATCCCTGAACCAGTCGTGCCTGCTGATGTTCCAGCTGATACTCCTGCCGTTGAGCCAGTCGTCAATGTCCCACTCCTGCCCCGACGATCCCTTTTGTACACACACCACTCCTTGCAGCAGAGCCTGAGTCCACTCCCTCGACTGGACCCACGGAGACTGCTGATCCTGCCACTTCCTCCTGAGCGTCAGTTTGGAGGCCTCTCCTGTGATCATTGGATGATACATCTTTTTGAGAGTGTTTTGGGTTAGGATGGAGTTTTGGCGGTGTTTTGATGTATTTTGGATTTTGGATGTCGGTGTACTTGTTGTACTTTCATTTTGTTGGATGTTTGATGATGGTGTTTCGATGATTATGTTGTATCTTTTTGATGTTGATATAGATGTTGCACTTTATATGATGTAGTCGAAGTATTTGTGCATGTACTCATGATATTCTAATATATATACATCGATGTTCTCTTTTACTTCGTCGTGCACATTTAATATTCATTCAATGTCTATGATATGTGATTTCGTCGCTCGACGCTTATAAACTTGGTTAAATAGATTGTATTTCTATGATTGCATAGAATTGTTTTCCATGCACAAATTTAACCAAGAATATTGAGTATTGAAGAGTACGTTTCTTTATTCAATAAGTGAATTTATATTTGGTATTTTGATGATTATAATTTTCGTTTTACAAAAATGGACAATTTGGCACACTTTGATTCGTTTTCGACTATTTTCCTTGGTGTCAATTTGGTCCATCGTCATATTCTACGACTCCGGACGTTGGATTTTCTTTATCCTTGATGTTGTCGTTGTATGCCCCCCATTTTTGGGATAATGCCAAAGGGGGAGAGATAATGATAATGATTAGGGCAAATGAAAATTTAACTCAATTTCCTAGAATCTAATTTGATATGTTAGATTCAGGGGGAGTTAAGATATATATATAAGGATTTTCAAATCCGATATTTAAAAATTTGATTATCATTATATATCTTACTCGTCTGATTGATGCAATTTATATATATTCAATTTGGAATTAATGTGTCATCAATGCAGGGGGAGTAAGTATTTTACATTTGAATCATTATTTTTGATTATTATTTATGTTGGTTTGTCATCACCAAAAGGGGGAGAATGTTGAGTATTGGACTCCCCGGATTTGGTTTTGGATGATGAGCAAACATAAATAATTCATGAACTAACAATTTGTGAGCGCAGTTATGGAGATCGTCGCCAAATTCACGAGAACACTCAAAGCGACATCTCAAGACTTCTCAAAGCTCGTATTCAATGCCTAAAGCTTCGTTGAAGCTTTTGGACAATTTGGAAGTCATGAAGATTTGATCGAAGCTCTCGAAGACCGTTCTTTAAGGTTTTATTTATAGTCTTTTAGTTTCGATCTATAGAATATTAAGCCTTGAGTATATCTTACATTTCTATCTTCATAACGCTCATATCTTAGCTCTAGGATCTTAGTTGAAGTCCATTCTAACTTCCTCGAAGCATCGCGCTTCGATTCGGACTTTATTGTGCATGTTAGTTGGTTCAAGAAGAATAACTGACCGACTAGATGTTGATCTAGTCGGTCGGCAAAGCTTCTTGGACCGACTAGTTTCAGTTAATCTTTTCTTGCTCAGTACTGTTTACAGTTAGTCGGTCTACGTTGACTCACCGACCGACTAGTTTGTAAACTAGTCGGTCAGTGATGCTTCTTTGACCGACTAGTTTAGCTTTACTGTACATGCCAATTTTCTCCTAAGCTATTGTTTATCGTTAGTCGGTCTAAGAACGTTTGGCGACCGACTAGTTGATGATCTAGTCGGGCAACATTTGTTCTTGGACCGACTAAATCAATTTGTATTCAGACTAATAGTTTTTGACTCTTAGTCGGTCTAAGTTCACTGAACGACCGACTAGTTGTTAAACTAGTCAGTCAGACAGTCTTCTTGGACCGACTAGATTTCTAGGTCTGAAATTCAATCTCTTCACTGTTCTTCACTTAGTCGGTCCATGTTGATTGACCGACCGACTAGTTGATGAACTAGTCGGTCAGTGGTTGTTCTTTGACCGACTAACTGCTTCAGATTTCTATCCGTTGGGATTTGACCTAACTCGTTTTTATGGGACCCTATAAATACGAAGCTTGGTCATTTCTTTCTAGGTTAGAGCTGCTATTAAGAGATTCATTGAGATTGAAAGAGTTAGAGATTCTCACTCATTTCCAAAGCTCTCTTCCTCACAAGAAATCCATTCTCTCACTTTCTAGATCTAGAATCCATCTTGAGAGAAGTTTGTTCTTGGTGAGCCATTCAAGCTCTAGCTTGATTCAAGTCTCCAAATCACTCATAGGCACCCATTGCTGCTCATTTCAGTGGTGCTAGGTCTTGGTGACTTTCTCTTCCTCAAATCCCTCCTTGCACCTATTTGGTAAGAATACTCAAGGTATAGGATTTTGTGGTAAGATTGTTTATTTCATTATAAACTCATTTATATTGCTTATTGATTCTCTCGGTTGTGAGAGAAGGTTGTGATCCCGGGTTGTGGGATTCACTATTGCCATTGCTGTATGATTTGATCTTGTGAAGGTTTTTCACAAGATATCATAGTGGAAATCTTGGGTTAGGGTTTCTAACCTAAGTATTTGGTTTTGGATGATGAGCAAACATAAATAATTCATGAACTAACAATTTGTGAGCGCAGTATTGGAGATCGTCGCCAAATTCACGAGAACAATCAAAGCGACATCTCAAGACTTCTCAAAGCACGTATTCATTGCCTAAAGCTTCGTTGAAGCTCTTGGACCGTTTTGGAAGTCATGAAGAATTAATCGAAGCTCTCGAAGACCATTCTTTAAGGTTTTATTTATAGTCTTTTAGCTTCGATCTATAGAATGTTAAGCCTTGAGTATATCTTACGATTCTATCTTCATAACGCTCATATCGTAGCTCTAGGATCTTAGTACAAGTTCATTCTAACTTCCTCGAAGCGTCGCGGTTCGATTCGGACTTGTTTGTGCATATTAGTTGGTACAAGAAGAAGTACTGACCGACTAGATGGTGATCTAGTCGGTCAGCAAGGCTTCTTGGACCGACTAGTTTGCTTCCTTAATTTCTTGCACCTTACTGTTTACAGTTAGTCGGTCTACGTTGACTCACCGACCGACTAGTTTGTGAACTAGTCGGTCAGTGATGCTTCTTTGACCGACTAGTTGTGATTTACTGTACATGCTAAATCTCTCCTAAGCTATTGTTTATCGTTAGTCGGTCTAAGAACGTTTGGTGACCGACTAGTTGACAATCTAGTCGGTCAACTTTTGTTTTTGGACCGACTAAGTCAATTTGTATTCAGACTATTTCACTTTGCCTCTTAGTCGGTCTACGTTCACTGACTGACCGACTAGTTGTGAAACTAGTCGGTCAGAATGTCTTCTTGGACCGACTAGATTTCTAGGTCTGAATTTCTATCTCTTCTCAGTTCCTCTCTTAGTCGGTCCATGTTGTTTGACTGACCGACTAGTTGATGAACTAGTCGGTCAGTGGTTGTTCTTTGACCGACTAGTTGCCTCAGATTTCTATCCGTTGGGAATTGACCTAACTTGTTTTTATGGGACCCAATAAATACGAACCTAGGTCATTTCTCTCTAGGTTAGAGCTGCCATTAAGAGATTCATTGAGATAGAAAGAGATAGCCATTCTCACTCATTTCTAAAGCTCTCTTCCTCACAAGAAATCCATTCTCTCACTTTCTAGATCTAGAATCCATCTTGAGAGAAGCTTGTTCTTGGTGAGCCCTTCAAGCTCTTGCTTGAATCAAGTCTCCAAATCACTCCTAGGCACCTATTGCTGGTCATTTCCTTGGTGCTAGGTCTTGGTGACTTCATCTTCCTCAAATCCTTCCTTTCACCTATTTGGTAAGAAAAACTCAAGGTATAGGATTTTGTGGTAAGATTGTTTATTTCATTATAAACTTGTTTATATTGCTTATTGATTCTCTCGGTTGTGAGAGAAGGTTGTGATCCCGGGTTGTGGGATTCACTATTGCCATTGCATGTATGATTTGATCTTGTGAAGGTTTTTCACAAGATATTCATAGTGGAAATCTTGGGTTAGGGTTTCTAACCTAAGTATCCGGAGGGGATCCGGGTGGTTGGGACGTAGGATCACCGGGAACAAGTCGGGGAGACTTGGGTGGATCCGAACCCAGTAACATCTTTTGTTAGCATTGTTAATTTTGTTGTGGTCATTCAATTTAAGCTTCCGCAAATTGTTTTGGTAGTTGTTTGCACTATAATTTGGAATTATACTCCTTGTTATTTTTAAAGTACTATTCACCCCCCCTCTAGTACTTGTGCAGTAGCTTGTAGGGCATTACAATTATGTTGGTGTAGATATAAGTATCGTGCTATGTATATAGAATATTCTGATATGAGTTTTGAGTCTCACTCAAGCTTGAGTGGGTATACTCTAAGTACATTCTTACATATGTCTGTGGTTTGCGTGTAGTACCATGAATATAGCGATGGATGATGTATGTATAGTGATAGGATTGTTTGTGCATGGTTATGTTACGCACATGATTGTGAGTCGCTATACCAGTATATAGTTTTAGGTGTTGGTCTGGTGGTATAATTATTTACTAAGGACTTGACTGTGGGACGTATGTGTGCTAGCTAAACTAGGTGTGTAGATGTGCTGAGTATATAGTGCTATGATTGGTATATATGAATGAAATGTTAGCGTGTGTGGGTGTGCACCATGCACAGGTAAGTATGTGCTTAGTTATAGATATTGATGACTATGGTACGCGTGGCGTGTCGTGAGTATAGTTATAGGACCGTACGTGAGGTGAATATAAGGTGAAATATTTGCATGCATTTGAATGACTATATATTTATGAAATTCTAGTAATGGTGAATGTACATTGGATATAGCAGACTTGATTTAATAATGGTATGATGTGATTACATGTGTTGATGTGTTTGGTATTGGATGTATACTAGGAACTATTAGGGAGTAGTATACCCATGTTTGTTTTGTGCATAGGTAGTTATCTATACGTAAAGTACTACGATTGTATTTGCTGGTGTGAGCTATTTAATTGGTTATGAGTATGTGCACCATTGTATGTAATAAGTGTTTAATAGTTATATAGGGATGTACGTGACTATATGAATGATTGGAATAGGTGTATGAATTGGACTGGCTATGATAGGTGTAAGTGTGTAATGTGCGTGAATATATACAGGTTAGTAGAGTTATTGTTTGACTACCTAGTGCATATATAAGCATTTGTAATGACTATACCTGGTTGAATTATAGTGTGAGGTGATTGGGATAGCTACTAGTCTGGCTAGAGTTATATTTGTAGTTAGAAAGTCCGAGGACGGACTTTATTCTAAGGTGGGTAGGATGTAACGGCCGGTACCCACTATTCGTTATACGGATGTGCCTATAGCAATTTCAGGTACCTGAATGGTTTTGTTGCTTTGTATGTGAGTCGTGTTGTGAGTCGATAGGGCCATAGCACCTTAGTTGCATCCTTAGCAAGCCAACCCCGACGTCTGTCCAACTTAGAATTACCGTCGCCTTTGGACCCAATATCCTTTACACGCTTTATGTGCACGTAGTCTTGTTCGTGCACGTATTTATTTTAGACTTTGTCTGTATACGAACCCAATGGTGTGATATGTCGTTGTGACCCTCTCTGATAGTATTAAATTGTGGAATTAATTTGGAACGTCATTTCACGGGTCATTCTCCCATGATTTGACCTTATTTGAAGAGACGTCACGATTTTCACTTTTGTCGTGAGGCCTTTTTATTTTTAGTTTTGTTTCTCATCGTCGAAATTGTGACCCGTCTCCTTAGTTTTGTTTCTCTCGTCAGCACGGTCAGCCCAGTATTTATCTTACGTTTTTAGAGCACCGTTTGACCCACTTTCACTGTTTTGCCCAACCTATTATATTTTAACCCTAAGTTCACATAGTATTTTGTCCCCTAATGTAATTTTATTAATAATAATATCATCCTAATATTATTTTGACCTACTCCTATGCCTTGGCCGCATACAAACTCAGGTGAGAGAGAGAGTGTGTGAGTATTTGGGTTTTTTTATTAATTTATAATAACAAATCTTTTAAAACATTTCTAGCCTCTAACCTATCCTAGCCCAGTTGCCCATGTTTCAGCCCTCACGTGAGCCCCCTTCTCTAAAATATTAAGCTAGGGTTGGCTTTTGTTTTCACAGCCAAAAACGAATCGCGCCGCCCTCTAAATTTTTCCACGCAAACAAACTCTCGCCGCCCCTATTCATCGCGTCTTCTTCCTAAACCCATCGCCGACCAACCTCAGGCAGCCGCCCTGGCCACCCTCCGACCGATGTGCCGCCGTGGGCCCCGTGTCCGCTGTGTTTGCTCCGCCAGCAGCCCGCAAAACCCTAGTTCCGCAGTAAAGCCGCTGCCGCCGCCAAGGCAGCCGCCGCCGCCGCCGACCGGCCTCCCCTCATCGTCCTCCTCCTACCCCGACTTCCTCCTCCCCTCTGGCCACCGTGGGTCGCCGGAGCACAGCCGTAAAAACCCTGATCCGCCGCGGTTCGCACTGAAATTCGCTGCAGCAGCAGCGTCGGCCACCGCCGTCGATGCCGCCGCCGCAACCACCCCCTGACCTCGCCGTGAGTCCCCCTGGACACCCCACTGCCGTTGTTATCACCCCTCAGGCCGCTGCAATCTGAAACAGCGAGTGATATCGCTGTTTTGCGTTTCTACGAAGTTTCGACGCGTCGTATCGTCGCTTCGTCATCCCCTCTCGCTGTTGGGGTCTTCCGACAGACCCTACTGCTCCTAGGGGTGTTTTCTGATGTCACGAACATCTCCTACGACGCTTAACATCGTAGACTTTGCGTACGTCGAACCGTTCTTCTCGGTTTGTTGTTACGGCTTCCCGGAAGTCGTAAAAACGTATACCGACCGCCTACTCGCTGATTGGAATCTTGATCGCGGATCTGGATGCTGCCCGAGAATTAGCTAGCGTGGAATCTTAATTGGAATCTGGTTTTGGAGCGCGTTCTATTTATTCCAACCACTGGCGTCGCTACCCGACGCCAGTGTAGCTCTCGTGTCGTGTAAGGGTAAATTTCTGAACACTTAGGACCCCCAACCCATCCCTGTTAAACAAGATAAAAATCGGTATTTTGGTTGTCTGATAATTCACTAATTAAGATAATTTAAATTGAAAATGTAGGCTGGTGTACTTGTGCTCGTAGGTAGATTGGACTTTTGGACGGTGTATTCAGAAGTCGGGTTGCAGGCAAGTGAAACAGGGCGAGAAGATGAAGGAATATTACGCTCGCTTCGTTGACATAATAAACGAGTTAGAGGCCCTCGGTAAATCCTACACCCAAAAGGAGAAGTGCTCGAAGCTTATCGAAGGACTTCCTTCTTCTTGGGAGAAACGTACCTTCGCCATCGAGGAAGGTAATGACATGAATAAGTATACCGTAGTTCAATTGATGGGTACTTTAATGTCATACGAGGTACGCAAAGATAGCAAGGTGAAGTTACAAGAAAAGATGAAGTCCTATTTGAACCAAGACGTGCCTAAGAAAAAGGCAATTGCATTCAAGGCGGCTTCATCCACCTCTACCGATGATGAGGACTCGGAAGAAGAAATGGACATGGAATCCATTGCACTCATGGCAAAGAAGTTCAATCGCTTCTTCCGAAAGGGTAACTTCAAACAAAAATCTAAATTTACTTCTACTAACGCCTCTCCACCTTTGTGCTTTAAATGCAATAAGCCAGGACACATCAAAGCGGATTGTCCTCAAAACAAGCAAAAGGAGAAGTGGAAGGCGCCGAAGTTCGACAAGTCGAAGAAGTACAAAAAGGGGTACAAAAAGGGACTTGTCGGAGCAACATTCACCGACTCCGAGGATTCCTCAAGCGGAGAGTCGGACGATGAGAAAGTGGAGCAAGTGCACATGTGCTTCATGGCAAGAGAGGAGCATGATCAAGGATCTTCCTCCTCCGATGATAGCGACGACGAAGGCGATGAGGTAACTATGGATGATCTTAGGGATGCTAACTCTCATTTATGGTCTAAATACACTAAATTAGTAAATAGATATACTAAAGTAAAAGATGACCTAGCTAGCATTCAAACCTCGCCTAAGACTATCATCACCAACAACGACACTGTTGTTGAAGAGTTAAGAAATGAGATTGTCAATCTCAAATCTAAACTTGAACATATTAGCATTGAAGATCCGGAAGAACATAGGATAGCGGATTTGACTTCTCAAAACTCGACTTTGAGTACTGAGAATGAGAATCTTAAATCTCGTGTTTATGTGCTCACATCGCAAGTATCAAACTTGGATACTTCTATGCGTTCTCTCAAAGAGAAATATGAGAACAATTAGGCCGAATTAATAAATTCAATAAGGGTAAGGACCATTTGGATAAAATCCTAAGTGACTTACTTCCGGCCAATCACCACATTGGTTAGGGGTATACGATGGGATGTCCATCCAAAGCGGCCACTACTTTTGTTAGGCCAACTTCCGGTGACTCTACGTGTGGTAGCAAACACTATATTGGTAGTTCATCTACCAATGGTGCTTCCACCTCGTCTACACCCTCTTTCGGAAAGAAACCCACTTTGGGTGGACCTCCAAAGAAGGGGCATGCTTATATGTACACCAATACCATGCCACGTAGGAACACACGTCCTACTCCACCGTCTCACACATATGATGATTTTTATGCAACACATTCTCGGGCACGTGCACACCATGTGAGACACCCTCACGCACGTGTTTCCACACATGCATATGTTCACCCACCTCATCATATGAATAATTCTCGTCGTGCACCATTCCATCATGTTCCGTATGCCTATCCACAACATGCATCATGTAGAAATCAACGTCGCATGCATGCACCCAATAGGATGAGGGCTCCCAAGATTTTCACTATTTGGAGCCCAAAGGACACAAGCATGGATGAAAAACAAGTGTATATGAATGCTTATTTTTCGGATGTTGTGCATAGTAGAAATTATGTGGGGAAGTCTAAGTCCAATTGGACTTGGCTTCCAAAGGTCTAACCTTTGAGGACCCAATGACCTTGGGTACCATGATATGAAAGTTTCTATCTTTAGGTACTCAAGGAAAAGAAAAAGAAGAGGAGCAACAAATTTAAATTTAGCTCCAAAGGGAATTGGATACTTGATAGCGGGTGTTCAAAACACATGACGGGTGACGCTCAATTGCTCTCCGGAGTGGTTCCCATTGCAAATGGAAATCGCGTCGTATTTGGAGGCAACGAGAGCGGAACAATCGTCGGTGTTGGTAAAGTGGGTAACCCATCTAAACCCTTAATTAGTGATGTTTATCTAGTTAATGGTTTAAATCATAATCTTATTTCAATAAGCCAACTTTGTGACAAAGGTTACAAAGTTAGATTTGCGAAAGGATTATGTCATATTTCAAATGATAATAATAAGTTATTATTTTCCGGCACACGCCATAAATATATTTATATTGTGGATCTTCCCAAGTCATATGAACAATGTCTCATTGCCAACACAAGTGAACAACACTTATGGCATCGACGCTTTTGACATGTGAACTTTGGAACACTTTATAAGCTTTCAAAATTAAATTCCATTAAAGGTTTTCCGAAGCTCGTTTTTGAAAAGAAAAGTTTTTGCGATTCTTGTCAACGTGGCAAGCTTCCTAAATCTTCATTTAAACCTAAGAAAAGCATTTCTACTAAACGGCCACTAGAGCTATTGCATCTAGATTTATTTGGGCCAACTAGAGTTGCTTCCTTAGGAAATGCAAGATATGGACTAGTCATCGTTGATGATTATTCAAGATTTACATGGGTATTTTTCTTATGTAATAAAAATGAAGCTTTTGAAAACTTCACAATGTTTGTGAAGAAAGTACAAAATCTCATCGGAACCACCATTGTCACTATTCGTAGTGATCATGGGGGTGAATTTGAGAATGAGTCTTTCTCAAATTTTTGTGATGATCTTGGAATTACTCACACGTTTTTTTTCCCTCGCGCACCTCCTCAAAATGGTGTTGTTGAGAGGAAGAATAGAACGCTTGTGGAGTGTGCTCGCACTATGCTCGAAGATAGTCATCTTGGTTATCAATTTTGGGCGGAAGCGGTACACACCGCTTGTTATGTGTTTAATAGAATACTTTTGAGGCCCGACACCAAACAAACTTGCTATGAATTGTTGTTTGGTAGATTGCCTCAAGTTAAACATTTTCGTGTTTTCGGCGCAAAATGTTTTATTAAAAACACATATGATAACTTGGACAAGTTTGATCCGAGATCGGATGAGGGGATATTTGTTGGGTATTCCTCACGTAGCAAAGCCTACCGGATATACAACAAAAGATCCTCTACGATCGAGGAATCACTTCATGTCTCTTTTAATGAGAATTTTACTACTTCTAGAATTTCAAATGATGATGATTCTATGGACGTTTTATGTGATTCGTTTGAAAATTCTAAGTTCATTGATTCAATTGATTCTATTGATACTAACCCGACTAATGAAGTTGTTGAGAATGTGCCTAGTGATCAAGGTATTCACAAGCGGCTTCATACCGTTCGCGACCATCCCCATGAGCAAGTCATTGGCAATATTCATGATAGTGTCAAGACGAGATCACAAGTTCACCACTTCGCCAATTGTGCCTTTGCCTCATCGATAGAGCCAAAGAATATAGTTGAAGCGTGCGAAGATAGTGCTTGGATCCTTGCCATGGAGGAGGAACTCATTCAATTCGAGAGGAATGAGGTATGTGAGCTTGTTCCTTTGCCATCGAAGAACCACACCATCATAGGGACAAAGTGGATCTTCAAGAACAAAACCGACGAAAACCAAGTCGTCGTCCAGAACAAAGCTTGGTTAGTTGCTCAAGGCTATCGCCAAGAGGAAGGTATCGATTTTGAAGAATCCTTCGCTCCGGTAGCTAGATTAGAATCAATTAGACTATTATTGTCTTATGCATGCCATAAAAATTTTAAGTTATTTCAAATGGATGTTAAAAGTGCATTTTTAAACGGAGATGTTGTTGAGGAAGTTTACGTTTCTCAACCTCCGGGCTTCATAAATGAAAAATTTCCAAATCATGTTTTTAAACTAAAGAAAGCTCTTTATGGTTTGAGACAAGCTCCTCGAGCTTGGTATGATCGCCTAAAGAATTTTCTTTTGGATTTGAATTTTAAAATGGGCGAAGCCCATTTTACACTTTTTGTTAAGCATGTGAATAATGATATTTTATTAGTTCAAATTTATGTTGATGATATCATTTTCGGTGCTACTAACTTCACTCTTTGCGAAGAGTTTTCTAATGTTATGAAGGAACAATTTGAGATGAGCCACATGGGCGAACTCAAATATTTCTTAGGTCTCCAAATTCGCCAATTGAACGATGCAATCTTCATCCACCAAACGAAATACACGGTGGAGTTGCTAAAGCGATTTGGAATGGAGAATGCCTCCGGGAAAAAGACTCCTATGAGCACTACAACGCATCTTGATAAAGATACAGGCGGAAAAGATGTAGACATTCGTCTATATCGAGGTATGATAGGTAATTTACTTTATCTTACCGCAAGTAGGCCCGATATTATGTTTGCCGTTTGTATTTGTGCTCGTTATCAGTCTCAACCTAAGGATTCTCACTTAGTAGCGGTTAAACGTATTTTTCGCTATCTAAGTTACACTTTAGATTTTGGATTACTTTATCCGAAATCTAGCACATATGAGTTAGTCTCATATAGTGATGCCGATTTTGCGGGATGCAAATCCGACAGGAAAAGTACTAGTGGCACTTGCCATTTTCTAGGAAATTCTCTTGTCTCTTGGTTTTCCAAGAAGCAAAATTCCGTATCACTTTCTACCACCTAGGCGGAATATATTGCCGCCGGTGCCGCTTGTGCCCAGGTTCTTTGGATGAGACACACACTGAAGGATTTTGGTATTCACTGTGATACTAGCCCTATCATTGTGGATAACCAAAGTGCTATCTGTCTTTCAAAGAATCCGGTGCACCATTCCCGATCAAAACACATAGATGTCCGACACCACTTTTTAGATGATCATGTTGCAAAAAAGGACATCATATTAGTGTACGTTGAAACCCAAAAGCAAATCGCCAATATTTTCACGAAGCCCCTAAAGGAGGACTCCTTTGTGCGGTTGCATCGAGAATTGGGGATTATGGGTGAATCCGAGATATAGGATTCATGTTTCATTCAATTATCTTGCATGCTTTTATATTTCGCGATATTTCGTCCATGCTAGAATTATTGGATTTTTTGGGGATTTTATGCGATATGTTTGAATTTTTGCTCGAATTCTTATTTGAACGTCATATTTAAGATTTCGATGTTTTATGGGGTAGTTTAGATGACTAATGAGCGGGTTAAGATGTTTCATCCAAGTGGTTTTTGAAGAGAACTCATTTATCAATTTTTGGACTCTTCTAGTCGGTTTCAGTTCATTAGTCAACCGACTAGATGCTCATCTAGTCGGTCAGCTAGTGAACTCAGACCGACTAGATCAAGCTTTTAACTTTCTCCTCTCATTGACTTCTTTTAGTCGGTCATAGTACTCTTACCGACCGACTAGATTGAAAACTAGTCGGTCAGTGATTATACTGTGACCGACTAACTCTAGCCCTAGAAATTTCTGTTTGCCTCTGTTTCGACTTAGTCGGTTCAAGCTCATTGACCGACCGACTAGATCGTAATCTAGTCGGTCAGTGCTTGACCTGTGACCGACTAAGTGCGTTAGGGCAAACACGTCTTTTCGCATTCTCGACCGACTTAAATCACTTCTACCCGACTAATTTTTGTTTTAGTCGGTATTCTAAGTCCCTCCAGCTCGAAAACCCCCTAAACCCGATCGTGTCTCTTCGTCTTCCCTCGATCTCCGGCCAGTTTTCCGTCCATCCGCCGCCGTCGATCGCTCCCCTAGGTATCTCCCTCCTCCTCCTAGGTCGTTTTCCTATTCTAGGGTTCGATCTTGGCCGATTTCACTTCTAGGTGTTCTAGGGTTTCTAAGTTCTAGTTTTAGGGTTTGGTACTTGCTTGATCTCAGTTTTTAGGTTTGAGCTAGGGTGTTTGATCCTATCTTCATCGCGTGATTGTACTCGTTGTGCCGCGATCATGGCACGAACGAGAATCCCGATTACATCATCTGGGGCATCCCCTATGACCGTAGAGGGTGCTACCGCTTCGACCCCTCCCAAACGTAGGGCCAAGACCTCTCGACCCCCCTCTTCGTCTTCAACTCCGTTGAAGAGGAAGAGGACGTCCAAGCCTAAACCTACCGGCCAATCGTCCAAGCCCAAACCTAAACCTAAAAAGTTTCGCGCACCCACACCTCCCGGTGAGCGTTCAGATAGTGATTCAGAGGATGATTCCGATGACGAATACACTCCTGAACATCCCGAGAAGGCACCTACTCCACCCCCTCCTCCACCTCCTCCTAAGTCCCGTAAGGCTAAGGGTAAATCTCCTATGCCAGTCGGCGGTGTAGACATATCGTTGTGCCGCGACGACCCTCAGTGTCTCGCAGCATACAACCGTATAGAGCACTGCCCACTGCTGTTAGAGCATTACGTTCAGTTTTCTGATTTCCTTGGCCTTGCTGATCTTCTCTCCTATAGTGGCCTATTGGACTACCTTCGATTTGACGCTAAGGCGAACCCTAGACCATATCCTCGCCTGGTCAAATTATTCTATGCCAACCGTGTCCGGGGTCAGTACGGTGAGACCCACTCCATTGAGACTTCGGTTTTGGGGACTCCTATAGTCCTCACGGCAGAAATCTTGGGGGAGTTGATTGGTTGCTCGTCGTGTGGCCTCCTCCCTTCTGACATCTCTGTCGATGATATCTCTTCCCTCGATCAGCGGACCCTAGGCAAAATCTTCCAGGTTATCCCCCCATCTTTTATAGGAGTCCCTTCCAAATCTTTCAAATCAAATGCTTGGGTGCTTAACCTTATCTTGAAGTCATGCCTTCTTCCCAAGTATGGATCTTCATCTCTTCCATCTCAGCCGTTTTTGAAACTGATATACGCTCTGTTCTTGGGTAGCGAGATTAATTGGGCTCGCATTATACTCGATAAGATGGACTCTTTCGAGTGTATACGCAAGACCACTAAATCTGCGCATATCCCATATCCATGTCTGTTGACCTTGGTTTTCCGTCGTTTCGGTGTTCCCCTCCCTCCTGATGATGAGCGTCCTTTGGGTCCTCCTCTGAACGCGACGGCCGTTAAGAAATCTCTTGCGGCGCTTCGTCACGTGCAGAGGTCGACCACATCTGCTTCCCAGGCCACTCCCTCAGCTGCTACAGCCCCCACTCCTTCTGCCACATTAGATGATGTCGTACGCCTACTTCGTCGGCACGAGTCGCGTTTGGCTCGTACCGAGGAGGTAGTTTGCCGTATGGCTCATATGATGGGCATTGAGCTTCCTCCTTCCGTTTCTGAGGCCGAGGAGATGGACGATGAGGATATTGACGATCTTGTCACTTCCTTGGCTCGTGGCGATGAGGCCACTGCTACTGCTGCTGCTACCACATCTGCTCCTGGAGATGGCACCTCTTCCGGTGCTCCAGAGACTTCTGAACCAATAGTTCAGATTTCTGAGGCTGCTGCTGCTCCTGTTGACGACCCTGCTCCTGTCATGCCTGCTGTTACTCCTGTTGAGACCCCTGCTGTTGAGCCCGACGTCGTCGTTTCTTCTCCTGCCCCGACGATCCCGTCTGTTGACACGCCTCTCCTCCCTGCAGAGCCTGAGTCCACTCCATCGACTGGACCCATGGAGACTGCTGATCCAGCCACTCCCTCGTGATCGTCAGTATCGAGGACTCTCCACTGCTCATTGGATGATGCATCTTCTTGAGAGTATTTTGGGTTAGGATGGAGTTTGAGGGTTATCTTGATGTATTTTGATTTTTATGTATGTCGGTGTTGTATTTTGATGTACTTTGGATGATGCTGATGGTTAGTTGATGTATGATGTATTTACATTTTTGGTTGATATCCATGGTCGTTTGTATTTTGATGTACTCGATGTGATATCTTTTTGGATGTACTCCTGATGTTTATATATATATACACATCGATGTTCTCCTTATTTTATTCGTCGTGCACTTTTACTATTTGTTCAACGCATATGATATGTGAATTCGTCGCTCGACGCTTGAAAACTTGGTTAAATATATTATATTTCTATGATTATATAGAATTGTTTTCCTGGCACAAATTTAACCAAGAATATTGAATATTGGAGAGTATGTTCCTTTACTCAATAAATGAATTAATATTTGGTATTTTTTGACGATTTTAATTTTCGCTTTTAGATGATGGACATTTGGGCACACCTTGATTTGATTTCATCGTTTTTCCCTTGGTGTCAATTGGGTCCATCGTCAACATCTACGACTCCCGATGTTGGATTTTAATTTCCCTAGTTGTTGTCGTTGTATGCCCCCCATTTTTGGGATAATGCCAAAGGGGGAGAGATAATGATAATAAATAGGTCCAAGAATCTAATTTGATGTGTTAGATTCAGGGGGAGTTAAGATATATATAAGGATTTTCAAAATCCGATATTTCAAAAATCGATTCTCTTTATCTATCTTACTCGTCTCATTGATGCAATTCATATATATTCATTTTGGAATTAACGTGTCATCAATGCAGGGGGAGTAAGTATTTTTCATTTGAATCATTATTTTTTATTATTATTTATGTTGGTTTGTCATCACCAAAAAGGGGGAGAATGTTGAATATTGGACTCCCCGGATTTGGTTTTGGATGATGAGCAAACATAAATAATTCATGAACTAACAATTTGTGAGCGCAGTATTGGAGATCGTCGCCAAATTCACGAGAACAATCAAAGCGACATCTCAAGACTTCTCAAAGCACGTATTCATTGCCTAAAGCTTCGTTGAAGCTCTTGGACCGTTTTGGAAGTCATGAAGAATTAATCGAAGCTCTCGAAGACCATTCTTTAAGGTTTTATTTATAGTCTTTTAGCTTCGATCTATAGAATGTTAAGCCTTGAGTATATCTTACGATTCTATCTTCATAACGCTCATATCGTAGCTCTAGGATCTTAGTACAAGTTCATTCTAACTTCCTCGAAGCGTCGCGCTTCGATTCGGACTTGTTTGTGCATATTAGTTGGTACAAGAAGAAGTACTGACCGACTAGATTGTGATCTAATCGGTCAGTAACGCTTCTTGGACCGACTAGTTTGCTTCCTTAATTTCTTGCACCTTACTGTTTACAGTTAGTCGGTCTACGTTGACTCACCGACCGACTAGTTTGTGAACTAGTCGGTCAGTGATGCTTCTTTGACCGACTAGTTGTGATTTACTGTACATGCTAAATCTCTCCTAAGCTACTGTTTATCGTTAGTCGGTCTAAGAACGTTTGGTGACCGAATAGTTGACAATCTAGTCGGTCAACTTTTGTTCTTGGACCGACTAATTCAATTTGTATTCAGACTATTTCACTTTGCCTCTTAGTCGGTCTACGTTCACTGACTGACCGACTAGTTGTGAAACTAGTCGGTCAGAATGTCTTCTTGGACCGACTAGATTTCTTGGTCTGAATTTCTATCTCTTCTCAGTTCCTCTCTTAGTCGGTCCATGTTGTTTGACTGACCGACTAGTTGATGAACTAGTCGGTCAGTGGTTGTTCTTTGACCGACTAGTTGCCTCAGATTTCTATCCGTTGGGAATTGACCTAACTTGTTTTTATGGGACCCAATAAATACGAACCTAGGTCATTTCTCTCTAGGTTAGAGCTGCCATTAAGAGATTCATTGAGATAGAAAGAGATAACCATTCTCACTCATTTCTAAAGCTCTCTTCCTCACAAGAAATCCATTCTCTCACTTTCTAGATCTAGAATTAATCTTGAGAGAAGCTTGTTCTTGGTGAGCCCTTCAAGCTCTTGCTTGAATCAAGTCTCCAAATCACTCCTAGGCACCTATTGCTGGTCATTTCCTTGGTGCTAGGTCTTGGTGACTTCATCTTCCTCAAATCCTTCCTTTCACCTATTTGGTAAGAAAAACTCAAGGTATAGGATTTTGTGGTAAGATTGTTTATTTCATTATAAACTTGTTTATATTGCTTATTGATTCTCTCGGTTGTGAGAGAAGGTTGTGATCCCGGGTTGTGGGATTCACTATTGCCATTGCATGTATGATTTGATCTTGTGAAGGTTTTTCACAAGATATTCATAGTGGAAATCTTGGGTTAGGGTTTCTAACCTAAGTATCCGGAGGGGATCCGGGTGGTTGGGACGTAGGATCACCGGGAACAAGTCGGGGAGACTTGGGTGGATCCTAACCCAGTAACATCTTTTGTTAGCATTGTTAATTTTGTTGTGGTCATTCAATTTAAGCTTCCGCAAATTGTTTTGGTAGTTGTTTGCACTATAATTTGGAATTATACTCCTTGTTATTTTTAAAGTACTATTCACCCCCCCCTCTAGTACTTGTGCAGTAGCTTGTAGGGCATTACAATTGTGTTGGTGTAGATATAAGTATCGTGCTATGTATATAGAATATTCTGATATGAGTTTTGAGTCTCACTCAAGCTTGAGTGGGTATGCTCTAAGTACATTCTTACATATGTCTGTGGTTTGCGTGTAGTACCATGAATATAGCGATGGATGATGTATGTATAGTGATAGGATTGTTTGTGCATGGTTATGTTACGCACATGATTGTGAGTCGCTATACCAGTATATAGTTTTAGGTGTTGGTCTGGTGGTATAATTATTTACTAAGGACTTGACTGTGTGACGTATGTGTGCTAGCTAAACTAGGTGTGTAGATGTGCTGAGTATATAGTGCTATGATTGGTATATATGAATGAAATGTTAGCGTGTGTGGGTGTGCACCATGCACGGGTAAGTATGTGCTTAGTTATAGATATTGATGACTATGGTACGCGTGGCGTGTCGTGAGTATAGTTATAGGACCGTACGTGAGGTGAATATAAGGTGAAATATTTGCATGCATTTGAATGACTATATATTTGTGAAATTCTAGTAATGGTGAATGTACATTGGATATAGCAGACTTGATTTAATAATGGTATGATGTGATTACATGTGTTGATGTGTTTGGTATTGGATGTATACTAGGAACTATTAGGGAGTAGTATACCAATGTTTGTTTTGTGCATAGGTAGTTATCTATACGTAAAGTACTACGATTGTATTTGCTAGTGTGTGCTATTTAATTGGTTATGAGTATGTGCACCATTGTATGTAATAAGTGTTTAATAGTTATATAGGGATGTACGTGACTATATGAATGATTGGAATAGGTGTATGAATTGGACTGGCTATGATAGGTGTAAGTGTGTAATGTGCGTGAATATATACAGGTTAGTAGAGTTATTGTTTGACTACCTAGTGCATATATAAGCATTTGTAATGACTATACCTGGTTGAATTATAGTGTGAGGTGATTGGGATAGCTACTAGTCTGGCTAGAGTTATATTTGTAGTTAGAAAGTCCGAGGACGGACTTTATTCTAAGGTGGGTAGGATGTAACGGCCGGTACCCACTATTCGTTATACGGCTGTGCCTATAGCAATTTCGGGTACCTGAATGGTTTTGTTGCTTTGTATGTGAGTCGTGTTGTGAGTCGATAGGGCCATAGCACCTTAGTTGCATCCTTAGCAAGCCAACCCCGACGTCTGTCCAACTTAGAATTACCGTCGCCTTTGGACCCAGTATCCTTTACACGCTTTATGTGCACGTAGTCTTGTTCGTGCACGTATTTATTTTAGACTTTGTCTGTATACGAACCCAATGGTGTGATATGTCGTTGTGACCCTCTCTGATAGTATTAAATTGTGGAATTAATTTGGAACGTCATTTCACGGGTCATTCTCCCATGATTTGACCTTATTTGAAGAGACGTCACGATTTTCACTTTTGTCGTGAGGCCTTTTTATTTTTAGTTTTGTTTCTCATCGTCGAAATTGTGACCCGTCTCCTTAGTTTTGTTTCTCTCGTCAGCACGGTCAGCCCAGTATTTATCTTACGTTTTTAGAGCACCGTTTGACCCACTTTCACTGTTTTGCCCAACCTATTATATTTTAACCCTAAGTTCACATAGTATTTTGTCCCCTAATGTATTTTTATTAATAATAATATCATCCTAATATTATTTTGACCTACTCCTATGCCTTGGCCGCATACAAACTCAGGTGAGAGAGAGAGAGAGAGTGAGTATTTGGGTTTTTTTATTAATTTATAATAACAAATCTTTTAAAACATTTCTAGCCTCTAACCTATCCTAGCCCAGTTGCCCATGTTTCAGCCCTCACGTGAGCCCCCTTCTCTAAAATATTAAGCTAGGGTTGGCTTTTGTTTTCACAGCCAAAAACGAATCGCGCCGCCCTCTACATTTTTCCACGCAAACAAACTCTCACCGCCCCTATTCTTCGCGTCTTCTTCCTAAACCCATCGCCGACCAACCTCAGGCAGCCGCCCTGGCCACCCTCCGACCGATGCGCCGCCGTGGGCCCCGTGTCCGCTGTGTTTGCTCCGCCAGCAGCCCGCAAAACCCCAGTTCCACAGTAAAGGCGCTGCCGCCGCCAAGGCAGCAGCCGCCGCCCGGCCTCCCCTCATCGTCCTCCTCCTACCCCGACTTCCTCCTCCCCTCTGGCCACCGTGTGTCACCGGAGCACAGCCGTAAAAACCCTGATCCGCCGCGGTTCGCACTGAAATTGGCTGCAGCAGCAGCGGCGGCCACCGCCGTCGATGCCGCCGCCGTAACCACCCCCTGACCTCGCCGTGAGTCCCCCTGGACACCCCGCTGCCGTTGTTATCACCCCCTCAGGCCGCTGCAATCTGAAACAGCGAGTGATATCGCTGTTTTACGTTTCTACGAAGTTTCGACGCGTCGTATCGTCGCTTCGTCGTCCCCTCTCGCTGTTGGGGTCTTCCGACAGACCCTACTGCTCCTAGGGGTGTTTTCTGACGTCCGAACATCTCATACGATGCTTAACGTCGTAGACTTTGCGTACGTCGAACCGTTCTTCTCGGTTTGTTGTTACGGCTTCCCGGAAGTCGTAAAAACGTATACCGACCGCCTACTCGCTGATTGGAATCTTGATCGCGGATCTGGATGCTGCCCGAGAATTGGCGAGCGTGGAATCTTAATTGGAATCTGGTTTTGGAGCGCGTTCTATTTATTCCAACCACTGGCGTCGCTACCCGACGCCAGTGTAGCTCTCGTGTCGTGTAAGGGTAAATTTCTGAACACTTAGGACCCCCAACCCATCCCTGTTAAACAAGATAAAAATCGGTATTTTGGTTGTCTGATAATTCACTAATTAAGATAATTTAAATTGAAAATGTAGGCTGGTGTACTTGTGCTCGTAGGTAGATTGGACTTTTGGACGGTGTATTCAGACGTCGGGTTGCAGGCAAGTGAAACTTGCCCGTTGCTTGTTTAGGCCATGTTTTAGGCCACTTTTGTACCGTAGCGTAAAAGAGACTAGGCAGTGAAATGATAGCTGCCTAGACGCCTATTTAATCTAGTTTGACAATGAAACTAGATCCGTCACCTCACTTGATCTAGCTTGACAACGAAGCTAAATCCAACCCATTTTACTTTTTTTGTTCATGCTGCCATGTCATCCATGCATTTGTAACTGCCATGTTTAAATTCCTTATCTGTACGCATTTAAATTACAGCTTGCCATGTCATGCCATCCATGTCTGGTTGTTGGATTCGTAGCACACGCTACTATACTTGAACTTGCTTGTTCAGGATAGGCACCTGCGTTGCAGGCACAACCCTATGCCAAATACACTTCCTGGCTCGTGATCCAGAAGCGGGCCATTTGTGTTGGTCAAAAGCCAATGCCCGATACATGTGGAGGGGTAGGGTTGAGCGACCACTCAGCGTAGAAGTGTGCCCATACAGCCACTTCAGCTGTAAGGCGTGAACTCTGTGCATGACATGAAAACATGACTTGTGATTGTTAGTAGTTGCTACTCTTGTCATGCCATGCTAGAGGCTTGTTGTACTTGTTTCTTTACCTGTTGCACTCATACTATATCTGTCATGTCATTGCATGCTTTTAGAACTGCTAGGTTGGCTTACTTTACTTTTAGTTCCTTGCACAAGTCTTTGTAGACTTGCTGACATGTGCCCCTCTCTCTTTTGGGTGTCACATGTTAGACCCTGAGCCAGAGACCGTTGCTGAGGTCGAGGTGTTTGCTGACGCCGAGCCTGAGCCCACGTTTGACGAGGAGTTTGTGGACACCGGTGACCAGTCTTAAAGACTGTTTTGAGTTACTTCTGTTTTAGGTTGCTGTTAGTTGTCGGTACGTAGCACCTTTACTTTCTGCACATTGTACTTTTGTTGTCCATGCTTGGGCCTTTTAGACTCTTTTCTTTCCAGCCTGGTGGCTTTTCTGTGATGTTGGAACTTATTTATTTTGGACATTCTGAGATATTTTTATCTGTCTCTCTTCCCTTATTATTATTGTTGTTCTGCTTCACATTTGCAAGGACCTGAACTCGGTTAAATCCAGACGCTTTACAGACTGGAGCCTCACAGCTCCAAGTCTGAGCGGACCTTCTCACGTCTCGCCTCCATTTTAGGGAAGCGGGGCGTGACAATTGTCTTGTCTTGAGCACTTGGGTTTGGGTTAGGGTTGAGCGGTCGCACGGGGAGAGGGTCTGGCCCTACTCAAACCGTAAGGCGTGAACCCTTCGAGTCACACATGTCTTGTCTTATCTTGTCTTGTCCCCTCTAGCTTAGTCCCGTAGCCGGTAGCACACGTTACGGCTACTGTCTGTCGCGTTTACTTTTCCCGCACCGTTCTTACTTTCTGCATAGTATAACTTCCATGTCACAGCCTCAGCATGTTAATCAACCAGTAAATAATTGCTCGTAATTACCTTACACTTGCAGTAGAGTCTAACCCTTCCTTGTAGACTTTACCTGACGTACAGTTTCTTTTCTCTTGGGTGATGTATGTCAGGTATTGAGCCATAGTACGCGGACGAGCCGGACTTACCTGAGTACGTGGAGCCAGAGGACGTCGACCTGGAGTACGTGCCTGAGGAGGACCAGAGCTAGAGGTCCCTCACCATTGCCGTTTCAGAGATTGCCTGCTTTCTAGTTGGATGCATAGCACCGTTTACTTTTCTGCCTAGGTTGGGTGCTTGCACCATTAGTTTCTTTCAGATGTTTGCAGCCGTGCTGGGCTTTTGTTTAGACTCTCCGTATTTTCTGGATATATGTTGGAATAAAATGAATGCATTTCCTTTTTAGTACTTTTGTTGTTCCGTAACTTTTATGCAGGGACCTGTTTTATTGCTTGGAGTACCTCACAGACGCTTAGTGGGTCCGAGCTTCGTAGCTCCGACCCATACGGACCTTAGTCACGCTTCGCTTCCGTAGTTTTGGGAAGCGGGGCGTGGCAGACATTGCCTGAAGGACCAACTTACTAGAATATAATTATTATCTAAAAACCATGTATTGTCCAAAAGACTTAGCTGTACTCAAAACTGAATGTTATCCAAAAACATTGTATTGCTCAGAGGACTTAACTCTGCCCGATAGTGAATGTTATCCAAAAACCATATGTTTTCCTAGAGGACTTAGCTATATCTAATGGCAAATGTTATCTAAAGGTAACACTGCATTGATTGAAGGACTTAGATGCACCTCAAGGCAGATATACTTGCTAAGTTAAAATTGTCTGCCCTTATCGAAATGCAAACCTCTAGCTTTTATCCAAAGGTTAAACCTACTATGTTTATCCAAAACTAAGTTCCACTACCTTTATCCAAAGTCAACACTTCTACCTTTATCCAACAACGACCCTCTACATTTATCAAAAGGCAAAACCTGTTATGTTTATCCAAAGGCAAACCTTCGCCCTTTATTAAAAGATGAATCAGTTTGTATTTATTTGAAAGGTGAATCAGTTTGCTTATGAAAATGAAAAGGAAAACTAGAAAGAAAATATGATTTTATTTATAATTAATATTTTAAAGGGTCTTATTTTTCTATTAAACTCAATCCAAAACCATTCTTCTGAAATAAAAGATGAGCAATAACAAAAAGATAATTTTTGTTGTCGATAAAATTTTTGGCTCAGAAAAGGGAAGAAAATTTTTGGGAAAGAAAACGGTTTCCTTCCGATTTGGGAGAGAAAAGTAGAGAGAAAAATTCTATATTTTTTTCTTTCATTTTCCCTCTCACTTTCTTTCCTTTTACTTTTCTATACAACCAAACAATGGAAATTAACTTTCCAGTCACTTTTCTTTCCTTTCCTTTTCTTTTCCTTGCAACCAAACACAACATAACTGAATTTGGTCACTTCAGACATGTCCAACATCCTTAAGTGTTGGGAACTTCATTGGCAGTGGTGTATAGATACCGTCGTTTCTAATTCATCTTTCAAGGTTTACCAAATGATGCAGTTATAGGCTAGCGTGAATCCAGAACTACAAACATAGCCTTCACAGTGCATCTCTTGTTTCTTTGATCAATATTCATGATAAACATGAGTACCACGTAACCTTTACTGGCAAATTTGTGAAGCCATAAATCTCCCCTAGTAAGGATTCCAATCCGTTGAGTATTGGACTTCCCCCTACTTGGTGTTAATGATGATCAAACATAATTACTTGTGACTAATCCCCTATTTGCAGTTAATCCATTGCCTAAGCATATCCTGAAGATCAATTAGTAATGGATGTCACTCAAAGATCAATGAAAGCAAGAAAAGTGGATGGGATGATCCAAGATGGTGATTGAAGCTCCTAGAAGACTTCAAGCTCATACTTTGGATAGAAGAGAGAGATCTACATAATGTAATCTTCTTTTTCTCTTCTAGTATGTAGCTTAGAAGTAGAACTATGTTGGAGCACACACACATCTTCATTTCAGTCTTAGGAATCAAGTTTCCTTAGACTCCAATTCATAATTCTCAAGAATGTGCATGGTGTGATTTCAACAGTCGACCGTGTTTTGTTCTTCAGTGGCATGTAATGCACATGCTTAATCAGTTGATTTTTGGGCTTTCTAAGCTTTAACTCTTTCAGGCGACTGCTGTACATTTTATAGGCGCATGTCCAAGAGACAGTCGACTGTGATTTGTTAATCAGTAGCTTGTCTATCTTTAGCCCAAGATCATTCTCCTTTTCATCTGGTCAGTCGACTGCTGTTGTATTTACACTTGCTTGTCCAAGGCACAGTCGACTGTAAATGCTTCAACAGTCACTTGTCCATAATTACCCTGCAGAACTTGCTCTCTGGAATATTTCTAGTTCTAGTACCAGTCGACTGATGTTGTATTTACAGTCGACTGTCCAATGGCACAGTCGACTATCAATGCTTCAACAATCATCTGTCTTTGAGCTCATTGTAGACTCAAGTCTCTGGAAAATATCAGGGTTTGTGACAGTCGACTGATGTTGGTTTCACAGTCACCTGCCCATGGCACAGGCACCTGTGTGTTCCACATCAGTCGCCTGCCATGTCTCCCCAGAATTTTCCAAGACTTTCTCAGCTTACCCATATTGTGGCCAGTTGCCAGTAGAAGGAATTACAGTCGCCTGTTGGATTTACAGTCGACTGTCCACGTGGTAAGTTACCGTTTGAATTCTCACATACCCTCTGACATAGTGCAGCAGTCGACTGTACTTTGTTCAACAGTCAACTGTCGCGTGTGCAAATTCTATCCGTTGGGTTTTTCTCCACTGATTTCAAAGGGGGTTTGGGGATTCTGTTTTAGGGATTTTAAGAAACCTATAAAGGCAGCCTCTACTGTTCCATTGAGAGGTTACTCATCAGCTTAACCATTCAAGCTTTCAATATTCATTGATCTAAGCTCTCAAAATCCAAAAGCCCTAGAATTCTTATCTTTCAATCTCTTGCTCTCCAACCTAGAACCAAAGAGAAATCTTCTAGGCATTTGGTGATGTCAAGAGAAAGGGCTTTCCTCTCTTCCAAGAGAGACATCGACACACAAGACACTCTCCTTCAAGTTATACTTCTAGGCATATGTGATTGTAAGTGTTGTCATTTCATATTTCATTACTTCGTTATTTGATTTACTCTCGGGTTGTGAGAGTGTTTTGCTTGCTCCCAAGTTGTAGGAATCAAGGACATCGAATGTACTTCGATTTCACTTATAGGGTTGCTACAAGTAGGTTTAAAGAAAACCTCAAGTTAGGGTTCTAACTTGAGTATCCGGTGGTATCCGGGTGGAAGGGACGTAGGATTACCGGGAATAAGTCGGGAGTTGACTTGGGTAATCCAAATCCTTGAAACATCATTGTGTGTGCATTTTTTCATTTTAGGGTTTATTTTCATTCCGTATTAATTGTTGGTTAGAAATTTAATTTGGTGTAATTATCATTTTAAATTGTATAAACACTATTCAAACCCCTTCTAGTGTTTTCCTCATAGCCAGTGACCTTACACAATCTGATCTTGTGTAGCCTCATCTTCTAGAAAGCCTCCACAAATATGATATCGTAGGAGCTCCTGGTATCCACCAACATTTTTTGTACTTTTATCACTGCCATGTTGATAGCGATGACAGAGGCATCATTATATGTTTTGAATATGCTACATGTTCATTATATAGAATTTGACCTCTATTTCACTCTGTGGTGGGCAAGTAGCTTAGTCGCCCACTACTCACCACGTTGACCTCACTCCATAGTGAGGAATAACTCGAGAGAGCTCCTCCTACACCCTTCACCATTCCACACGCCAAGTGCTTGGTTGAAGGCCAAGCTCGCCTCTTCGCTTGATTGAGCTCCCGAACCCTTGTCCATAGCGTGTAGGGTTGGTAGGTGGCACCCACACATCATTCCCACACTCTCTCCCATACTCGAATACCTATAAACATAGTGGGCGATTTCTTGCCATTCCGCATCCATTTTTGACCAAACGTGCTTTTTCAAACGGCTCTTCTCTGTGGTTCGACACCTGACTCACCGGATTATATCTTTTTATTTCATTGACGCTCCTACACTTGGAAGTGGAAGGCGCGCTTCCCTTGCGCATTTTCGGTTCAATCAATTGGCGCCGTTGCCGGGGAAGACAGTTTTGAAACTTTTTGCATTTTTGATCGAACTTGCATGTTTTGGCAAGGAATTTCTTTCTATTAGAGTGAGTCTTTTTAGATTCTTTATTTTTCACTTTTTGATTTAAGATTTCTTTATTTTTCACCTTTTGAGCCTTTTTTATTGTTTTTTTTATTTTTTCTAAAACATGGCAAGTACTTCAAACTCTCTTGAGTTTGACATACAGGTGACCAAATTCCTACCGAGATTCCTTGGTAAGGATGAGAAGTGCCCTTACCTATATATTAAGAAGTTTGAGAGTGCTTGCAAGCTTCATTTTGATGGGAACAGGTGTGCATAAAAGTTTTATCTTAAATTCATTCCCTATTCTTTGGATGGTAGTGCTTTAAACTGGTTTAAAGTTTATCTCCCACATCTTATTCCATCTTGGCAAGTACTAAAGCATAAATTCTGTACGAAGTTTTTTCCATCTTACAGGACCAAAGTATGGAGAAGAAGAATGGTAAACTTTGCTCAGCGCAGCGGTGAGGCATTTTTGATGCTTGGACGTGATTTTCAGAGTTTGTGTATAGTTGCCCAGATCATGGATTTGACAGGATGCGTCTTCTTGGATTCTTCATGGAAGGATTGGTTCCGGAGAAGCATGGTTTTGTGGATATGTTGGACCATGGACACTTTTTGGACATGGATAAGAATGCGGCTTGGTGTTATTTAGAGTCTTATAGGGAGGAAGATCACACATTGGTTGTGATTCCAAATGTGCCAAGCCATGAAGTTTTGGTCCACCAAGCCCCGAATGAAGAAGTGTTTGTGGATCTCATGCCACCGGTAGTTGAAGAATTGAGTGCCCCATGCCAAGTAGTTGTTGAGGAACCAAGTATTGGCATTGAGGAGTTGTTTGAGCCAGTGGATGAAATTATCATGCTGGCACCTACTATTTCTACTGGGCCATGTCAAGTAGTCGTTGAGGAATTGGTTGTTGACATGGTGGAAATAGAGGAGCCGATCGCGCACATACTTGGGAGCGAAGTGAGCGAGGAAGATTGTTCTTGTATTGATGAGCCCGAAGAAGAGGCAAACAAGGTGGATGTATACCCCATGCTATCATGGATCCCGAGCTTTCCTCTCCTTCGGTAGTTTTTATGGAGATATCACTTCCTCCCCCGATTGATATTGAATGCCGTGGGAACGAGCAACAAACCACATCATATTTAACCATCCAGCAAGTTTTCTTACGCATTCATCCTACCTTTCATTCCGTATTATATATCGATCACTATGTGTGGAGGTCGTTTTTTGGGAATGTGTCCCCATCTCTCTCTTACACAACCCGTCTCCTTCCTTATATATGTACACACTTTGAGGAGATGCTTGGGGTTGTGTATGTGGCCACCATTTCCACGTTCAGATGAGGAGTATTGGCAGAGGAGCAAAAGGAGCTCATAGAGCAGCTGCCTCCGACGTTGTACATCTGAGATCCGCCTTTTGACTACGGTGACTTCTATCCAATAGTGTAGATAAACAAAATAAATGTTTTATTTTATTACTTTCGTATGATTTTCTTTTCTTTTTAGGATCTTTTGCCGAGATCTAATACTCTTCCCACATTGAGAACACTGTGTATTTTAAGTTGGGGGAGAGCGTTAGAATCTTTATAAATGCTAGGATTTTTGCTTAGAAATTTTTTAAGACATCCATTTTGCCATCACCAAATATCATGCATATATATCATTTACCCTCCTTGCTCTCTTGCTAGTTATTTGCTAGTGCCTTGCATGCTTCATCTTCGTGCATGTTTTCGGATTCAAACTTTATTTTCAAACTCCTAAATTGTGATTGGCATGCATTTTATTCCTTTTTCTTCATAGAATCAATTTTAATATGCCATTTATGATGAGAGTGCATAACTCCATGAATTTTGTCTTCAAAATGGGTTAAGTTAGTTTTGAACAAGCTTTGCGATGCATGATTATGGATTAAGACAATTGAGTAGAGTAAGCCAATTGAGTAGAGTAGTTTTTAATTAGATGGGTTTTGATTATGTGCCTAGTGTGGTTTGTTGGTGTGTTGAAGAAAAAAAAGAAAGAAAGCAAAAAAAAAGCAAAAGAAAAAGAAAGAAAAAGAAAAAGAAAACAAAAAAAGAGAAAGAAAAAGAATAAGTGCATCATTCTTCTAGTTTTGTTGAGTAGCCAGGTCCTCATGCCTCAAGAAGCATTGGGGATTCGCGTCGAAAGATAGGATTTAGGGGAGTGCACGAGAAAAGAATAATTGAATCTTGGGTGATTCGGGTTATTAGGTGCGCGGGGTCCTTTTTGGCCCAATGCCCTGAAATCGTCTGATTTGGGAGTCATTGACCAAAAACTTATTACATGGGTCATCCTAAGTTTCATATAAAGAAAAAGAAGAATAAATTCACACATCCAACCGCCACAAATTAGGAAAGTGTTGTTTTGGCAAAACCCCGAGATTTGTGAAACTATGATACAACATTGTGTTTTAATCCTCATTCTTGCAAAACATTGCTTGTTCTCCTTTATTTGAATTAAATTGAAGTGTTGTTCATGGGTTTGTTCTCGTTCATGGATTGGTATATTGAATTTGAGATTTTGTTGAAAACTTTATTTTCGTCATGAATAATTTTGAGTTTGATATGTGCTTTGATTGAGAATCGGAATATATCGCTTGTTTTACTAGTGACTTGTAAAAAGCTAGTTGAGGGTGTGATTTGGGAGAAAAATTGTATATTTATCCCACAATTTTGGTGCTCTTTGTGCATATATCGTTCACATTCTAGATCCATTACTCGTGTTTTCATGATATTATCATATTTTGGAGCTCGTTTATATATGCATAATACACAATTTTTATAGCTTATTAGAATTTTCAAATTATTCGCCTATTATTTTTCTATTAAAGCTCGTGAAGTCCCGATTCCAACGCATATTTTTCTAGAATTTTTGGAGGTCGGAGCAATTTACTGCATTTTTTGGAAGACAGGGTGATGGTGCTGAAAATTTCTGGTCTGGAAATTCTGCTATTCCCCTCGTGTGAAGAATTTTGCTATCTTTCCAGTGTATATTCTGGGCTAGTGATATTGTTTAATCATAGTACACTTTGTTACGGTTCCATTTCCATCTGGAACATGTCATTCCGAAGTCGGATGATTTTTCTAGAATTTTCGCAAGACAGGGTGACGGTGCTGAAATTTTTTGCTGCTTTGGGCATTGCTTGCGGGTTTTGGGCCAGAATTAGTCCCGTTAGTGATGTTTCAAGACCCATATCGGCTGAGGACTTTAGGGGCTACTATTTAGGCCCTTGGGCATCCCTCATTACCCCCAAGCCCCATTGCACACCTCTCTCAACTTAGGGCTAAGTTTTGGGGGAGATCATCGGAGCAAGGAGGAGCTCAAGGCAGAGATGATTGTCATTGCTCGGGAGTGACACCTCGGTGATTTCGATCCCTCTCTCTTGTACTTAGATCTAGGTTAGATATAATTGATTCATTTTCATGTTTTACTCTTGATCTTTGGTGTTTGTGCCTTCGATTCAATACTTGGATGTTTTCATTGCTTTCTTCATGCTTGGGCAGTTTAGTTTGTGTTGGGTTATGAGTTTATGCGGGTGATTCGAACCAAAACCCGGGTCATCACTCGTTGGTAGGCCTAACAAGACATACGTGGTGGGCAAGTAGCTTAGTCGCCCAATACTCACCACGTTGACCTCACTCCGTAGTGAGGAATAACTCGTGAGAGCTCCTCCTACACCCTTCACCATTCCGCACGCTAGGTGTTTGGTTGAATGCCAAGCTCGCCTCTTCGCTTGATTGAGCTCCCAAACCCTTGTCTATAGCGTGTAGGGTTGGTAGGTGGCCCCCACATCTCACTCTTACACTCTCTTCCATACTCGAACACCCATAAACATAGCGGGTGATTTCTCGCCATCTCACATCCATTTTTCACCAAACATGCGTTTTCAAACGACTCTTCTTTATGGTTCGACACCGGACTCACCGGATTATATCTTTTTGTTGCATTGACACTCCTGCACTTGGGAGTGAAAGGCGCACTTCCCTTTCGCGTTTTTCGGTTCAATCAAATGGCGTCGTTGCCGGGGAAGACTGTTTTGAAAATTTTCGCATTTTTGATCGAACTTGCATGTTTTGGCAAGGAATTTCTTTCTATCAGTGTGAGTCTTTTCTGATTTTTTATTTTTCACTTTTTGATTTGAGATTTCTTTATTTTTCACCTTTTGAGTCTTTTTTATTGGTTGTTTTTATTTTTTTTAAAACATGGCAAGTACTTCAAACTCTCTTGAGTTTGACATACGGGTGACCAAATCCCTACCGAGATTCCTTGGTAAGGATGAGGACATCCTATACCTATATATTAAGAAGTTTGAGAGTGCTTGCAAGCTTCATTTTGATGGGAACACATGTGCAAAAAAGTTTTATCTTAAATTCTTTTCCTATTCTTTGGATGGTAGTGCCTTAAAATGGTTTAAAGTTTATCTCCCACATCTTATTCCATCTTGGCATGCACTAAAGCATAAGTTTGTACGAATTTTTTTCCATCTTATAGGACCAAAGTATGGTGAAGAAGAATGGTGAACTTTGCTCAGCGCATCGGTGAGACATTTTTTTAGACTTGGACGCAATTTTCAGAGTTAGTGTACGGTTGCCCAGATCATGGATTTGACAGGACGCATCTTCTAGGATTCTTCATGGAAGGATTAGTTCCGGAGATACATGGTTTTGCGGATATGTTGGACCACGACCACTTTTTGGACATGGATGAGAATGCGGCTTGGTGTTATTTGGAGTCCTATAAGGAGGAAGATCACACATTGGCTGTGACTCCAAATGTGCCAAGCCATGAAGTTTTGGTCCACCAAGCCCCGAATGAAGAAGTTTTTGTGGATCTCACACCACCAGTTGTTAAAGAATTGAGTGCCCCATGCCAAGTAGTTGTTAAGGAACCAAGTGTTGACATTGAGGAGTTGGTTGAGCCGGTGGGGGAAATTATCATGCTGGCACCTAGTATTTCTGCTTGGCTGTGTTAAGTAGTCGTTGAGGAATTGGTCGTTGATATGGGGGAAATAAAGGATCCGATCGCGCACACACTTGGGAGCGAAGTGGGCGAGGAAGATTGTTCTTGTGTTAATAACCCCGAAGAAGAGGCAAGCAAGGTTGAGTGTATACCACATGCTATCATGGATCCCGAGCTTCCCTCTCCTTCGGTAGTTTCTATGGCGATATCACTTTCTCCCCGGATTGAAATTGAATACCGTGGGAACGAGCAGCAAACCACATCATATTTAATCATCCAGGGAGTTTTCTCACACATTCATCCTACCTTTCATTTCGTATTTTACATTGATGACTATGTGTGGAGGTTGTATTTTTGGGAATGTGTCCCCATCTCTCTCTTACACAACCCGTCTCCTTCCTTTTATAGGCACACACTTTGAGGACATGCTTGGGGTTGTGTATGTGGCCACCATTGCCATGTTCAAACGAGGAGCATTGGCGGAGGAGCAAAAGGAGCTGAAGAGCAGCTGCATCCACCGTTGTACATCCGAGATCCGCCTTTTGACTGCGGTGACTTCTATCCAGTAGTGTAGATAAATAAAATAAATGCTTTATTTTATTTCTTTCGTATGATTTTCTTTTCTTTTCTAGGATCTTTTGCCGAGATCTAATACTCTTCCCACATTGAGGACAATGTGTATTTTAAGTTGGGAGGAGAGCGTTAGAATCTTTATAAATGCTAGGATTTTTGCTTAGAATTTTTTAAGACATTCATTTTGCCATCACCCAATATCATGCATATATATATCATTTACCCTCCTGTCTCTCTTGTTAGTTATTTGCTTAGTCCCTTGCATGCTTCATCTTCGTGCATGTTTTCGGATTCAAACTTTATTTTCAAACTTCTAAATTGTGATTGGCAAGCATTTTATTGCTTTTTCTTCATGGGATCAATTTTAATATGCCATTTATGATGTGAGTGCATAACTCCATGAATTTTGTCTTCAAAATGGGTTAAATTAGTTTTGAACAAGCTTTGCGATGCATGAGTATGGATTAAGCCAATTGAGTTGAGTTGTTTTTAATTAGATGGGTTTTGATTATGTGCCTAGTGTAGTTGGTTGTTGTGTTGAAGAAAAAAAGAAAGCAAAAAGAAAGCAAAAGAATAAGAAAGCAAAAGAAACAGAAAACAAAAAAGAGAAAGAAAAACAATAAGTGCATCGTTCTTCTAGTTTTGTCGAGTAACCGGGTCCTCATGCCTCAAGAAGCATTGGAGATTCGTGTCGAAAGATAGGATTTAGGGGACTGCATGAGAAAAGAATAAGTGAATCTTAGGTGATTCGGGTTATTAGGTGCGCGGGGTCCTTTTTGCCCCAATGCCCTGAAATCGTCTGATTTGGGAGTCATTGACTGAAAACTTATTACATGGGTCATCCTAAGTTCATACAAAGAAAAAGAAGAATAAATTCACACATCCAACCTCCACAAATTTGGAAAGTGTTGTTTTGGCAAAACCCTGAGATTTGTGAAACTATGATACAACGTTGTGTTTTAATCATCATTTGTGCAAAACATTGCTTGTTCTTCTTTATTTGAACAAAATTGAAGTGTTGTTCATGTGTTTGTTCTCATTCATTGATTGGTATATTGAATTTGAGATTTTGTTGAAAACTTTATTTTTGCCATGAATAATTTTGAGTTTGATATGTGCTTTGATTGAGAATATGAATTTATCGCTTGTTTTGCGAGGGACGAGCAAAAAGCTAGTTGGGTGTGTGTGTAAGGATCCTGTCTATGAAGAAAACACTAGAAGGGGGGTTGAATAGTGTTTAAGAAATTTAAAACGATTGTTACACCAAATTAAAATGCTAACCAACAATATAGTGTGGAATTAGAATTAAACCCAAATAAGAAACAAATGCAAACACAATTATGTTTCTAGGGTTCGGATTACCCAAGTCACTTCCCGACTTGTTCCTGGTAATCCTACGTCTCTTCCACTCGGATACCTCCGGATACTCAAGTTAGAACCCTAATTGGAAGTTTCCTTAAAACCCCACTTGTAGCAACCCTACAAGTGAAATCGAATACAATCGATGTCCTTGACTCCCACAACTTGGGAGCAAGCAAAAACTGCTCTCACAACCCGAGAGCAAATTCAATTACGAAAGTAATGAAATAATGAAAACAACACTTACAATCACATATGCCTTGAAGTAGAACTTGAAGGAGCGGTTTGTTGTGTGTTGATGACTCTCTTAGAAGAGAGGAGAAAGCGCTTTCTCTTGACTGCACCTGTCACGCCCCGCTTCCCTGAAATGGAGGCGAGACGTGAAAAGGTCCGCACGAGAGTGGAGCTGTGAAGCCCCAAACCCGATAAGCGTAAATAAAACATAAGCAAGTCCATGTAACCACAAACAGAACAACAATAATAACACAAGGAGAGACAGAAATAAAATCTCATAATTTGTCCAACATGAAAATTAAGTTTAACATCCAGAAAAGCCACCAGGCTAAAAGAAAGGGTCTAAAGGCCCAGAATAAGGCCAACAAAAGGAGCAACGTAAACAGAGTATAGGTGCTATGCACCGACAACAAAACAGCAGTCTAAAACAAAAAGAGGAAAGCACAACGAAGACACTAGGACTGGTCCCCAGTGTCCACGTACTCCTCGCCAAACGCAGACTCGGGCACGGCGTCCGCAAACACCTCGTCCTCAACAACGGACTCAGGCTCGGGATCTAACATGTGTCACCCAAAAGAGTAAAGGGGCACATGTCAGCAAGTCTAAAAGACTTGGGCAAGGAAACTGAAGGCAAGGTAAACTAGCAACCTAGCAGTTATAGTATGATGCATGGCATGACAAGTGTAGTATGGAAGTGACAAGTAAAGGGAAGTACAAGTAGCAAGTATGTCACGGATAACAAGTAAAACACGGACAAGTACAAGTCAAGTGGTTCACGTCAAGTGAACAGTCAAGTAAACAAGTTATGCACAGAGATTCCGCCTGTTGGCTAGAGTGGCTGATCGGGCCAACTCCTAAGCTCAAGTGACCGTTTATCTCTACCCCTCCACGTGTATCGAGCCAGGGAGTTACCCCGAACACGGAATGCTCGCTTCTGGAACACGAGCCAAGAAGTGTATTTAACATGTATGGCGTAGGGTTATGCCTGCAACGCAGGTGCCTAGCCGGTAAACAAGTAGGTCGGGCATTGGCTATCAACCAACTCACGTAGCCCGCTTCTAGAACACGGGCCAGGAAACACAAGTATCGTAGCGTGTGCTACGAATGCGACATACAACATGGATAGCATGGATGACCACTTATTCACGTACCGTTAATCAAAATTAAACATGACATGATAGTTATGCAACACGATAAATGACGGTCCTAGCTTCGTTGTCAAGCTAGTTCCGGAATTTGCGCCTAGGGGAGTATCGTTTCGTCGCCTAGCCTCTTTTACGCCCACAACAAGCAAATGGCCTAAAACATGGCCTAAACCCTAAGTGGAAAGTTTCACTTGCCTAGCACCGAGGATGACGATCAACGAGGGTTCGTCCCACGGACGCTAATCTACGGGGAAGTCTCTGTTATGAGAAACAATCATCAAAACAACATTCATCTCATTAGGGTTTCACAAAAACACAACGGGTTATGAAAACATTAAGAGATCGGTTATTACCGTATCGGAGGCGGAAGAATGATGCCGAGCAAGCAAGGCAACGGAAGAAACGCTCCGGGGAACCTAGGGTTCAGATCTGGAATAGATGTGGAAATTTGGAGAAATAGGGTTTTGGGGGATTTTGGGAGATTTGATGAAGGTTTGAGGAAGATGAGAGGTAGAATGTGTTAAGTGAGTGTTTGGATGATGGATTTTGGGCTTGGGATGAAGGAATACGGGTTTTAGGTAGTAGGGGGCTCAATGGGGGAGAAACTAGGGTTTTAGGTCATGAGGAAGAAGAAGAAAACGTTTGGGAGGGGTTTAAATAGGAAGTGCTGGTGGCTGCCCAGAAATTAGGGTTTCGACACTGATTAGTCGGTCAAAGAGCAACCACTGACCGACTAGTTTGGAAACTAGTCGGTCGGTTGACCAACGCAGACCGACTAAGTCCAAACAGTAACTCCTGTACAAAAATAGGATTTAGATTTAGTCGGTCAAAGAACAACTACTGACCGACTAGTTTAACAACTAGTCGGTCGAAAGATGAACTTAGACCGACTAAAAGTGAACAGTAACTGGTACCAAAAATAGTTAATGAGTTAGTCGGTTAAAGAAGCATTGCTGACCGACTAGTTTGCAACCTAGTCGGTCAACCAACGTTCTTAGACCGACTACCGATAAACAGTAACTCCTGAGAAATTTACAAAGCCAACTAGTCGGTTCAAGAAGGTTTTCCGACCGACTGGATCGTCATCTAGTCGGTCGGTGACCCTTCTTACACCGGCTAACGTGCACCAAAAGTTCCGAAATGGAGCGCGAAGCTCCGAGATCGATTCCTAAGACTCCTAGGCTTGATCTAACAATAAGATATGACCGATATGAAGCCCGTCACGAATGACTTACTTCGAAATCGACGATCAACGGAAGAAGCTAAGAAAATACGACGAAACGATCGAAAATGAAAGCTACGGGGACGAAAACCACACATGAGGAGAAAATCCACTGAAACATATAATATAATATAATAAATCCAGATACATGAAAACCAGTCGTTACATCCTCCCCAACTTAAGAAAAATTCCGTCCTCGGAATTTCCCAACACTCACGTGTCCGGGAACAAAAGTGGGAAACGCTCTCGCATCTCATCCTCATTCTCCCAAGTAGACTCTCCAGGCGAGCCGTGTCGCCACATCACCCTCACAAGATCGACAACCTTGTTCTGAAGTGACTTCTGACGTCTGTCCAGAATCTGCACTGGATGCTGGTCATACGTCATGTCGGGGCGAACGGTAATCTCCGAGAAATCCACAGCATGAGATGGATCGCTAATGTATCGACGAAGCTGCGACACATGGAAAACATTGTGAACTCCCTCCAAAGATGGCGGCAAGGCTAAGCGGTAGGCTACCTGGCCAACTTTCTCTAGAATGTCAAACGGTCCAATGTATCGTGGGCTCAACTTCCCTCGCTTCCCAAAACGAATCACTCCACGATTCGGGGAAATCCTCAGAAACACATGATCTCTAGGCTGAAACTCAAGGACGACGTTTAGCATCCGCCCAATGCTTAAAACGGTCCTGAGCAATCCTCAATCTCTCCCGAATATTCCTGACAACCTCCACAGCCTCCACAATCATCTCAGGCCCTAACAGCTCCCGATCGCCAACGTCATCCCAACTCAATAGCGATCGACATTTCCTCCCATACAAAGCGACGAAAGGCGCCATGCCAATACTCGCCTGGAAGCTGTTGTTGTAAGAGAACTCCACCAAGTGCAGATGGTCCTCCCACGAACCCTTGAAATCCAACATGCACGCCCTCAGCATGTCCTCCAAGATCTGAATCGTCCTCTCGGACTAGCCATCCGTCTGTGGATGGTACGCCGTGCTAAAACTCAGACGCGTACCAAAACTCTTCTGCAAACTCTGCCAGAACTGAGATGTGAACCTCGTGTCTCTGTCTGACACGATACTCACGGGGACTCCGTGAAGTCGCACGACCTCCTGCACGATTCACGTTACATCACTATCTAAACTAGGAAAAAGGAAATAACAATGGAGAGTAAAAGAATTTACCTCCATATATCTCCTCGCTAGCGTCTCAGTGGACTGTACCACTCGGAATGGAATAAAGTGCGCGGATTTGGTCAATCGATCTACGATCACCCAAATCACGTCATTCTGCTTCGGACTCCGAGGTAGTCCAGTCACGAAATCCATAGTGATGTGTTGCCATTTCCACTCCGAAATCGGAAGCGGTTGTAGCAACCCGGCCGCACGCTGATGCTCCGCATTCACTTGCTGGCAAACCAAACACTTGGCTACACTCCGAGCCACACTCCTCTTCATACCATGCCACCAATAATTCAAACGAAGATCCTTGTACATCTTGGTCCCACCAGGATGCATAGAATACGACGAACTGTGTGCCTCCACCATCAACTCCTCTCTAATATCTCCAGCTGGCACACATAACCTGGCTCCAAACCTCAGCGAGCCATCCTCATGAATCAGAAAGTCAGTCCGCAGACCGGCTTCAACCTGTTCCCGAATCTTCACCAGCTTCGGATCCTCAGCCTGGCCAGCCTTGATCCGATCCACAATCGTCGACTGTATCTGCATACACATCAATGAAGAAGCCTCCCCAGGAAGAACAATCTCCACACCAGACTCGCAAAAATCCTGCTGCAATCTCCACTGCGAGGTCAAAATCATCACCGCTGGAAGCCTACTCAGTGCATCCGGAACCACATTCACCTTGCCAGGGTGATACTGTAAATCAATCTCATAATCCGCCATGAGCTCCAACCATCGACGCTGTCGCATGTTGAGCTCCTTCTGAGTAAAAATATACTTCAAGCTTTTGTGATCGGTGAAGATCTTCACTTTCTCACTCAGCAGGAAGTGCCTCCAAATCTTAAGAGCAAACACAACGGCAGCCAACTCCAAATCATGCGTCGGTTAATTCTTCTCATGAACCTTGAGCTGACGAGACGCATATGCCACAACATGCCCGTGCTGATGCAACACACAACCGAGACCCTTGCCAGAAGCATCGCAAAAGATCTCAAATCCACTGCTGCGATCAGGCACAATAAGAATAGGGGCAGTCGTCAATCTCTCCCTCAGAACACCAAAGGCATTCTCACAATCACCCGACCAAACAAAAGGTACATCCTTCCGCGTCAACCTGGTCATCGGCTCAGCAATACGAGAAAAGTCCTTAATGAAACGCCGATAATATCTCGCCAAACCAAGGAAACTCCAGATCTCAGACGCTGACTGCGAAACAGGCCACTCTCTGATGGCCCTAATCTTCTCGGGATCCACTGAAATACCATCCCCAGTCACCACATGCCCCAGAAAAGCAACTCTATCCAGTCAAAACTCGCACTTCGAAAACTTAGCATACAAACGATGCTTCCTCAAAATCTCCAATACCATCCTCAAGTGCGAGGCATGCTCCTCCTCCAACTTTGGATAGATCAGAACGTCGTCAATAAAGATAACGACAAACTTATCCAAAAAGTCGTAGAAAATCAGGTTCATCAGATTCATGAAAACTGCGGGTGCATTGGTTACACCGAAAGGCATAACCACAAACTCGTAGTGTCCATACTTCATCCTGAACGCTGTCTTCAGAACATCATCCTTCTTCACCTTCAGTTGATGATAACCACTCCTCAAATCCAATTTAGAAAACACCCTCGAACCTCCAAGCTGATCAAAAATATCATCGATGCGAGGCAACGGGTATTTATTCTTGATGGTCACCGCATTCAACTCCTGATAGTCCACGCACATGCGACGCGACCCATCCTTCTTCTTCACTAGCAGCACCGGTGATCCCCACGGAGACACACTAGGGTTGATATAACCCTTCTGCAAAAGCTCATCCAACTGCTTCCACAATTCCTCTAACTCAGCGGGTGCCATACGATACGGCGCCTTCGAAATCGGCTAGGCTCCCAGAACAAGATCGATAGAAAATTCTAAAGCTCGATCAGGTGGCAAACCAGACATCTCCTCAGGGAAGACGTAATCGAAATCACGCACCACAGCTGGCCTCTCCAGCTCCATCTGCATAGCCACAACCTCCACCGACCTGGCCCAAACCTGACAGGACCAAGCGAGCTGCTACCACGGCTGAACTCAAATACAGGATGTCCGGGAATCTCGAACACCACCTTCTTCCTCCGACAGTCGATCGTAGCATAGAAGCTCGCAAGCCAATCCATCCCAAGGAACGCATCATAGTTGATGATGTCGTGGACAATGAAATCAGCACAAAGCTCACGTCCACAAACCACCAGCGGGCAAGAATTGCACCCACGATGCACCGAGACCACACCGTTCCCTGTGACGATATTCTAACTCTTAGGAAGAGAGGACGTCGACAAGGAATGCTTCTCCATGAAGCTCCAGGCCAAAATGCACATCGACGCACCTGAATCAAAGAGGACTCGTGCAGGAAATGTGCAAACCAAAACCACACCTAGCAAACAGTCTAACAATCAAATCCTATTCTAGCAATAAACATGAGCAAGCAACCAACATAATCAACAATCAAACTAACTAAGGAGGAAAATAGCTAGAATGAGCGTTACCTGTAATAACCTCGTCCACGGCCATGCTCTCCTCCTCAGTCATCAGAAAGGCCTGCCTTCTCGGCGGAACAGCCTGCCGAAAGGCCTGTCTCTATGGAACAAGGGCTGCTCTACGTCCAGCGGGCACCGGGGCTCTCTGCTACAACGGCGGTGCTACAACAGGTGCCCTCCAAGGCTGCTTCGACCTCAGACAATCCTTCATGGCATGAGTAGGATCCACACAGACGACACACTAGCCCAGGAATCTCCTACACTGATCCTTGACGTGCCCGGTCCTACAGCAGAAATGGCAAGTCTTCAGAATAGGCCCTCCTGGCCTCTTGAACTGAGCTGGCTGATTAGGCTTGAAACCAGGCCTAACCACCGCCCTGGCCTGCTCCATAGGCCTCTTCCACGCACCGGAAACATGTCCTCTCCTCTGACTCAGGTTCAGCTCATGCCTCCTCGCAGGACCAGAACCTTCTGATAAGAGTCCAGATCAGAGGAAGACACAAAACTCTGGAGCTCCAAAGCAAGTCCCTGCAGGAACCTCTGAGCCCTCTCATCTGCATCCTGCACCATCTTCGGTGCGAACCGACTAAGCCTAGTGAACTCTTGGTGGTACTGGTCCACCGTCAAGCTCCCTTGCTTCAGATCAATGAAACGATGCAGCATCTCCTTCTTAGCAGCCTTCGAAAAGAACTCCTCATCAAACCTGGACTTAAAGGTAGCCCAAGCTATCGGCTCCACCAACATCTTCTCTTTCGCATCCCACCTGTTCCGAGCATTATCCTTGAGTTGCCTCTTCGCCAAATCAACCCATCCAGCCGGGGTGATCTTGGCCATCTTCAAGTTATCCTCAATGTTCCAAATCCACTCATCGGCAGCCAGAGGACCCTCAGACCCATCAAAATATGCGGGACCCAGCTCCCGAAATTGCTTCGCTCCCGGCTCGGAGCGAGGGGCCTCCGGAGTCGCCCGAGGAGCTCGACCAGCCGGAGCATTCTGGACTTGCAGGAGCACGCCTTGCTGCACCTGCATCATCTAAAGCATCATCCGCATCATCTCCCCATTGGTGGGTTCCCGCTCAGGCTCCTCGTCATGAGGGGACGCACCACTACCTCCACCATGGGTGATTCGCCTTCCTGCCATCTAATGACACCGAAAACGAAATAATTAGACTCATAGCTTATGACTCGGACGTCGAACTTAGTTTATTGGACATTCTAATATTATTATCACTATTCTGACAATTCGCAGTTACAGAGGGACCTGCATGGGCCACCAACTAAACCTGTCACGCCCCGCTTCCCTGAAATGGAGGCGAGACGTGAAAAGGTCCGCACGAGAGTGGAGCTGTGAAGCCCCAAACCCGATAAGCGTCAATAAAACATAAGCAGGTCCTTGTAACCACAAACGGAACAACAATAATAACACAAGCAGAGACAGAAATAAAATCTCATAATTTGTCCAACATGAAAATTAAGTTCAACATCAAGAAAAGCCACCAGGCTAAAAGAAAGAGTCTAAAGACCCAGAACAAGGCCAACAAAAGGAGCAACGTAAAAAGAGTATAGGTGCTACGCACCGACAACAAAATAGCAGTCTAAAACAAAAAAAGGAAAGCACAACAAAGACACTAGGACTGGTCCCCAGTGTTCACGTACTCCTCGCCAAACGCAGACTCGGGCACGGCGTACGCAAACACCTCGTCCTCAACAACGGACTCAAGCTCGGGATCTAACATGTGTCACCCAAAAGAGTAAAGGGGCACATGTCAGCAAGTCTAAAAGACTTGGGCAAGGAAACTGAAGGCAAGGTAAACTAGCAACCTAACAGTTATAGTATGATGCATGGCATGGCAAGTATAGTATGGAAGTGACAAGTAAAGGGAAGTACAAGTAGCAAGTATGTCACGGATAACAAGTAAAACACGGACGAGTACAAGTCAAGTGGTTCACGTCAAGTGAACAGTCAAGTAAACAAGTTGTGCACAGAGATTCCGCCTGTTGGCTAGAGTGGCTGATCGGGCCAACTCCTAAGCTCAAGTGACCGTTTATCACTACCCCTCCACGTGTATCGAGCCAGGGAGTTACCCCGAACACGGAATGCTCGCTTCTGGAACACGAGCCAGGAAGTGTATTTAACATATATGGCGTAGGGTTATGCCTGCAACACATGTGCCTAGCCGGTAAACTAGTAGGTCGGGCATTGGCTATCAACCAACTCACATAGCCCGCTTCTGGAACACGGGCCAGGAAACACAAGTATCGTAGCGTGTGCTACGAATGCGACATACAACATGGATAGCATGGATGACCACTTATTCGCGTACCGTTAATCAAAATTAAACATGACATGATAGTTATGCAACACGATAAATGACGGTCCTAGCTTCGTTGTCAAGCTAGTTCCGGAATTTGCGCCTAGGCGAGTATCATTTCGTCGCCTAGCCTCCTTTACGCCTACAACAAGCAAATGGCCTAAAACATGGCCAAAACCCTAAGTGGCAAGTTTCACTTGCCTAGCACCGAGGATGACGATCAACGAGGGTTCGTCCCACAGACGCTAATCTACGGGGAAGTCGCTGTTATGGAGAAACAATCATCAAAACAACATTCATCTCATTAGGGTTTCACAAAAACACAACGGGTTATGAAAACATTAAGAGATCGATTAATACCGTATCTGAGGCAGAAGAATGATGCCGAGCAAGCATGGCAACGGAAGAAACGCTTCGGGGAGCCTAGGGTTTAGATCTGGAATAGATGAGGAAAATCTGGAGAAATGGGGTTTTGGGGGATTTGATGAAAGTTTGAGGAAGATGAGAGGTAGAATGTGTTAAATGAGGGTTTGGATGATGGATTTTGGGCTTGGGATGAAGGAATAAGGGTTTTAGGTAGTATGGGGCTCAATGGGGGAAAAATTAGGTTTAGAGTTGAAGAAGATGAAGAAGAAAACGTTTGGGAGGGGTTTAAATAGGAAGGGCTGGCAGCTGCCCAGAAATTAGGGTTTCGACACTGATTAGTCGGTCAGAGAACAACCACTGACCGACTAGTTTGGGAACTAGTCGGTCGGTTGACCAACGCAGACCGACTAAGTCCAAACAGTAACTCATGTACAAAAATAGGATTTAGATTTAGTCGGTCAAAGAACAACTACTGACCGACTAGTTTGAATCTAGTCGGTCGATGAACGTTCTTAGACCAACTAAGAATGAATAGTACTTGGTGTCAAAAATGATCATAGAGCTAGTCGGTTAAAGAACGATTGCTGACCGACTAGTTTGAGATCTAGTCGGTCGATGAACGTTCTTATACCGACTAAAAGTGAACAGTAACTGGTACCAAAAATAGTTAATGAGTTAGTCGGTTAAAGAAGCATTGCTGACAGACTAGTTTGCAATCTAGTCAGTCAACCAACGTTCTTAGACCGACTAACGATAAACAGTAACTCCTGAGAAATTTACAAAGCCAACTAGTCGGTTCAAGAAGGTTTTCCGACCGACTGGATCGTCATCTAGTCGGTCGGTGACCCTTCTTACACCGGCTAACATGCACCAAAAGTTCCGAAATGGAGCGCGAAGCTCCGGGATCGATTCCTAAGACTCCTAGGCTTGATCTAACAATAAGATATGACCGATATGAAGCCCGTCACAAATGACTTACTCTAAAATCGACGATCAACGGAAGAAGCTAAGAAAATACGACGAAACGATCGAAAATGAAAGCTACGGGGACGAAAACCACACATGAGGAGAAAATCCACTGAAACATATAATATAATATAATAAATCCAGATACATGAAAACCAGTCGTTACAGCACCAAATGCCTAGAGGATCACTCTTTGGTTTTAGGTTGGAGAGCAAGAGATCAAAGATTTGGAATTCTTAGGGCTTTGGATTTGAGAGCTTTAAACTTTGGAAATGAAAGCTTGATAGAAGACTTGGAAGAATTGGTAACCTCTCAATGAAGCAGTAGAAGCACCATTTATAGGTTTCTCAAATCCATAAAAAATTTTAGGCAAAAACTCTTTTGGAATACGTGAGAAAATTCTCAACGGATAGAATCTGAACTCGCGACAGTCGACTGTTGAAGAAACCACAGTCGACTATTGCACAATCAGCATGGGTAGGTAAGAATTCATAACGGTAACTTACCACGTGGACAGTAGACTAAGGAAGCAAAGACAGTCGACTGTTGAACCAACAGACGACTGTAAATCCTTCTACAGGCGACTAGCCGAGAGATGGTAAGTGGAATGAAATCTGGAAATCCTGTAAGATAACAGGACAGATGACTGATGCAGATAATACAGTCGACTGTTAATCAGAACAGGCGACTGTAAATCCTTATACAGATGACTGTCAAATACCCTGAGAATTTCCAGAGAGCTGAGTCAATAAATTGGCTCACAGACAGACGACTGTTGCAGCATAGACAGTCAACTGATCCAATGTACAGTCGACTGTGTTGAGTATTGGACTTCTCCCTACTTTGTGTTAATGATGAGCAAACATAAATACTTGTGACTAATCCCCTATTTTTCAGTTAATCCATTGCCTAAGCTTATTATGAAGATGAACTAGCAATGGATGACTCACAAACGTCATTGAAGGCAAATGACATGAATTGGATGATCGTAGATTGATGATTGAAGCTCCGTAAAGACTTCAAGCTCATACGATGGGAAGGAGAGATTATTCATCAATGTAAATTTTCTTTTATCTCTTCTAGTATGTAGTTTAGAAGTAGAACTTTGATGGAGCACTCACACTCATCTACATTCTGTCATAGGACTTCATTAGATCAATTGTCCTTTGATCCCAATTCAATTCTCTTTTGTTTGTGCTAGGATTGTTTATAACAGCCGACTGCTGAACAGTTTATAGTCGCATGTCTCAAAAACAGTCGACTGTGTTTTGTTCTACAGTCGCCTGTTATGCACAAACTATTACAATATAGTTTTGGGCCTTCTCTGATTATTTCGCACAGGCTACTGTTGAACGATTCACAGGTGCCTGTCCAAATGACAGTCGACTGTGTATTGTAAATCAGTCGCCTGTCTATCCTTGCCCAAACTCTGTTTGATCTGACTTTTACGGCCAGTCGACTAATGCTGTTATACAGTTGACTGTCTATTGGATCAATCGACTGTCTATGCTGCAATAGTCGTCTGTCTGTAAGTCATTTCTTTGACTCAGCTCTCTGGAAATTTCTCTTGCTTTTGATAGTCGTCTGTTTAAGGTTTTATAGTCGCCTGTTCTGATTAACAGTCGACTGTATTACTTGAATCAGTCGTCTGTCCTGTATCTTGTGAGATTTCTAGTATTTGTCTAACTTACTCTTCTCTCGGCCAGTCGCCTGTCGAAGAAATTACAGTGGCCTATTGATTTAACAGACGACCGTCTTTGCTTCATCAGTCGACTGTCCACGTGGTAAGTTACCGTTATGAATTCTCACCTACCCTTGCGGATTGTGCAACAGTCGACTGTGTATTGTTCAACAGTCGATTGTCGCGAGTTTGAATTATATCCATTGAGATTTTTCTCACAGATTTCAATTGGGTTTTTGCCTAAACTATTTTGTGGATTTGAGAAAGCTATAAATAGAGCTTCTACTGTTCCATTGGAAGGTTACTCATTCATTGCAAAATATCTCAAGCTTTTATTTTCAAAGATCAAAGCTCTCAAATCCAAAGCCCTAAGTATTTCCATATCTTGTTCTCTTGCTCTCCAACCTAGAACCAAAAAGTGATCATCTAGGCAATTGGTGCAGTCAAGAGAAAGGGCTTACTCCTCTCTTCCAAGAGAGTTCTTCAACACACATCACACTCCTCCTTCAAGTTCTACTTCAAGGCATAGGTGATTGTAAGTGTTGTTTTCATTATTTCATAACTTTCGTTATTTGAGTTGTGCTCTCGGTTGTGAGAGTGGTTTTGCTTGCTCACTGGTTGTGGGAGTCAAGGACATCGATTGTATTCGATTGCACTTGTTGAGTTGCTACAAGTGGGCTTTAAGGAAACCTCACGTTACTTGAGTATCCGGTGGTATCCGGGTGGTAGGGACGTAGGATTACCGGGAACAAGTCGGGAGTTGACTTGGGTAATCCGAACCCTTGAAACATCTCTGCGTTTGCGTGTGTTTCACTTTGGGTCGTTTTCTATTCCGCACTATTTGTTGGATTGCATTTTATTTGGCGTAAATTCCTTTTAAATTTGCATAAACACTATTCAACCCCCTTTCTAATGTTTTCCCCATAGACAGGGTCCTTACAATTGGTATCAGAGTGCAAGGTTTTATCTATGGCATCCAACAACAACAGCGTTCCTATGCCGCCTACGTACAACAATCACGACCGTGATGGAGCGTCCACACTTTTCGAAGGTCAATCTACGGTACGTCCTCCATGTTTCAATGGTACTAATTTTGGCTATTGGAAGTGTAGGATGGAGACATTCCTTAGAAGTGATGCTCTTTGGAGAACTCTCCACAAGGAGTACGTCGAGCCCACCGAAGAGGATTTCGAGAAATGGACGACTTCCGAGAACTCCGCCGAAGTCAACAACGCTAAAGCAATGAACGCTCTTCATTGTTCGTTGGACTCAAATGGGTTAAACAAGATATGCACATGTTAGAGTGCATATCAAATGTGGAACCATCTCATCGTTACCCACGAGGGAACGAATAAGGTAAAGCTTTCAAAGTTATATGTTGCCGTGCAAAACTTCGATTTGTTTCATATGCAAGAAAATGAGAGCATTGCATCGATGTACGGACGCTTTACAGACATCACGAATGAAGTGGAAGCCCTTGGCCAAATCTACACCGAACTTGAAAAGGTAAGGAAGATCATCATGGGAATGACCTCCAAATGGGAAAGAAGAGCAATCACCATCGAGGAGGTCAGTGACTTGAAGAACTACACCGTGGTGAATCTCATCGGGACTCCTATGTCTTACAAAGTAAGACAGGATAACCGATTGAAGATTCGAGCCATGATGAATCCCACGGAGGCCAAAAAGAAAGCTTTGGCATTCAACACCAATTCATCATCCTCCGAAAGTGATGAATCCGAGAACGAGATGGATTTGGGTGAAATGGCCCAAATGGCGAAGAAGTTCCAACGCTTCTTTCGCAAAGGTAAATTTCCCTCAAACAAACGTTTTGAGTCTACTAATGCTACTTTCTCTCTTTGTTATAAGTGTAATAAGCCAAGGCACATCAAGAGGGATTGCCCAATGCTAAACAACAAAGAAAAGTGGAAGGCACCAAAGTACCACAAGTCTGACAAGAACAAGAGAGACAAGAAGAAAAGACTCGTAGGTACCTTCGATGACTCAAGTGATGACTCATCAAGCGATTCCGATGATGAGAAGGGTGAGAGCGCCACATAGGTTTCATGGTACTAGAAGACCCACTCTCGGATGAGAGTGATTCCGACGCGGATGACACCGAGGTAATAATGGATAAACTTCGTATTTCTAATGAAGAACTATTTTGTCACGACCCGCTTCCCTAAAATGGAGGCGAGACGTGAAAAGGTCTGCACGAGAGTGGAGCCGTGAAGCCCCAAACCCGATAAGCGTCAATAAAACATAAGCAGGTCCCTATAACCACAACGGAACAACAATAATAACACAAGGAGAGACCGAAATAAAATCTCACATCTCATAAATTGTCCAACATAAAAATAAGTCCAACATCCAGAAAAGCCACCAGGCTAAAAGAAAGAGTCTAAAGGCCCAGAACAAGGCCAACAAAAGCAACGACATAACAAAGTATAGGTGCTACGCACCGATAACAAAACAACTGTCTAAACAAAAGTAAAACACAACGAAGACACTAGGACTGGTCCCCAGTGTCCACGTACTCCCCGTCAAACACAAGCTCGGGCTCGGCGTCAGCAAACACCTCGTCCTCAACAAGGTACTCAGGCTCAGGATCTAACATGTGTCACCCAAAAGAGTAAAGGGGCACATGTCAGCAAGTCTAAAAGACTTGGGCAAGGAAACTGAAAGTAAGGCAACTAGCAACCTAACAGTTATAATATGCATGACATGGCAGTTATAACATGAGTGTACAAACAAGACATGGCAAGACAATTTGTACCAGAGAACAATCATCGGGACAAGACAAGAGTAGCCAAGCTACTAACAATCTCAATCATTTCACTATTCACGTTGTTTTGTAGATGTTTACGCCCTTCAGCTAAATGGTACATCATTCACACTGATCGGCCCTAAACACTACCCCACCCCAGGGTTTACGCCTTACAACTGCAGTTGCTGATCGGGCAGACTCCCAGTTGAATGGCCGCTTAACCCTTACCCCATCCAACACGTAAACAAGCCAGGGTCCCTGCACATGAGCCCAGCAAGTGAGCCAGGGTTGCCCCACACGGAGCTTGTTTCTTAGTTCACAATTCAATATCGAGCGTTGGGGTTAGCAACTCATTATGCTCGCTTCTGGTCACGAGCCAGGAAACACTGTTGGATATGGAAGACGTTTGTACACCCTTGTGGGGGATGTACGAGGGATTACGGACCTCGAACGTCGCGTACACGAAGTCGTGTGCAAAGGGAATCTGTTCCCTTGCGGAGAGGATCTCTGGATGAGCGGGAAAGTCGCATTATATATGCATAAGTGCATGCGACATATGGCTAATAAAGGGGGAATATCTTAAGCTTATGTTGTACCATGCATATGGTACAACTTAAGCTTATAATGTGCCATGTATCATGGTACACCTTAATTAAGTTGTTCCAAAGGAACAACTTACCCTAAAATAACTACCTTGGGGGCTATAAATAAGACCCAAGGGTAGCCATTTTCCTTACACTTTTTGCATGAAATTCATGCATGCATCTTCTTCATAGCGAAGCTCTGCAGAAATATTTCCTCTCCCTCCATCCAAGTTCTTAATCTAAAATAGAGATTTAGATTGTGGATTTAGTAGCCTTACTCCGTTCGTGAGTAGACTCGATCCGTCGTGGCGAATCCGAAGGCGAAGTTCGTAGACTACCGTGCAGCGTACGCAAGTGTAAGTCTAAACTTCATATTATCGATCCTAACTCTGTTTTGGACAGGATCCTACATTGGTATCAGAGCCATATGGGTTCGCCCCGGTCAATCCACCGCCCCGTCGAAACTACGAACGAGTCGTTGTCTTTTTCACGAATGGGTCTCCTACTATTACGGATATAGTAGGAACGCTTCGTGACGGAGAGAACGCAGCGGTTGTTCTTTTCACGTTAGGGTCTCCTATCATTACGGATATGGTAGGAACTCTCCGTGACGGGAAGAACCGACCGTTCACGTAGTACGTTATTCATTTTTGGCACACGGCCATTAGGAAATAACTAATTTCTCGACGAACGGGTGCTTCATCGACGAACGGGTGCTTCATCGAGGAAGATGATGGAAGTTATTTCCATCGGGTAAGAGGAAAATTTGGTGCATGTGCACCATGGCCAAATGGGCTATGAAGGCCATGCACCCCCTTTCCCCATGCGGAGGGGGTTGGCTACGGCCAATAACCACCGGCGACCACCCCATCAAGGGGGAGGAATGAGTGCGGCAACCCCATTTAAAGGGGGTGGCCGGCCATGGCCAAAGGGGCCATGGCCGGCCAACGCCGAATGGCCTTGACCATGACCGGCCATGGCCAAGCCATGGCCGGCCATGGCCAGGCCGGCAGTGGCCGGCAGGGGCCAAGCCCTGCCGACCAGGCCGGCCTGCCGGCCCTGGCAGTGGCCAGGGCCGGCGCCCTGGCCACTGCCAGGGCCAGGCCGGCCCTGGCAGTGGCCAGGGCCGGTGCCCTGGCCTCAGGCCAGGGCCTGGCCGAGGCCAGGGCCGGTGCCCTGGCCCCGGCCAGCGGCCTGCCGGCCCGGCAGAGGCCAGGGCCGGTGCCCTGGCCTCAGGCCAGGGCCTGGCCGAGGCCAGGGCAGGAGCCCTGGCCCCGGCCAGCGGCCAGGCCGCCCTGGCAGAGGCCAGGGAAGCACCCTGGCCTCAGGCCAGGGCCTGGCCGAGGCCAGGGCAGGAGCCCTGGCCCCTGCCAGTGGCCTGGCCGGCCGGCCCTGGCAGAGGCCAGGGCCTGGCCGAGGGGGCCAGAGCCTCTGGCCGGCCAGGGCAGAGGCCCTGGCCGGCCCTTGGCCAAGCCCCGGCCAGGGCAGAGGCCCTGGCCGGGAAGAAGTTGCTTTCGAAAATTGGTCGACCAATTTTGTGTTTTTGGTCGACCAATCTGGCAGAAGGTCTGAATCGACTGCAAACTTGCCTACTGACCCATACGGGGTGACAAAAGGCATTGGCCAAACTCGAATGTGTCGATTAGCCCATACGGGGCTAACCACAGTGCCGACTAGTTCTTACGGGACTAACGTTTTAATGAAGTTTTTTGGGCTCTACTCCTTGAAGATTAGCCATAGTGCTCTACTTCATGCGAGATTAGCCAAGTCATTGTGCTCTACTCTTCGGAGATTAGCCAATGTACTTATGAAATTGTGCTCTACTCCTTGAAGATTAGCCGTAATGCTCTACTTCATGCGAGATTAGCCATGTCATTGTGCTCTACTCTACGGAGATTAGCCAATGAACTTATGACGTTGTGCTCTACTCTACGGAGATTAGCCAATGTATTTTATATTCGTTTTGAAAAATACGTTTTCAAAAACGCTTTTCCGCTGCTAAGTACTATAAGAATACTAACATTTGATAAAGTGAGGGAGAAATATTGAAAGTTACTCTAGATGGTGATTGGAAACATAGTGACCTTTCCGATTCTAGAGTAACATCTTCAATATTTTTCGAAAGTAACTTATCAAATACTTATTTTCCGCTGCTAGTACTATAAGAGTACTATTGTTTGATAAGTGATGGGGGAATATTGAAGGTTGTTCTAGATGGTGATTGGAATCGCAGAGACCTTTTCGATTCTAGAATAACATCTTCAATATTTTTCGAAAGTAACTTATCAAATATAATATAATTCCAAGTGGGTTTTGAATTTTAGAACTATCCAAATGGGATATTCTATTATCATTTCAAGTGGGAGTTATATTTTAAGAATTTTTTATGCAATGTTTTTGATCGAACCTTCGGTTTTGTGTCTTTTACAGCATTTTAAAAGTAAAATGTCTTCCGCTTCAAAGAATATCGTCGCTGAGTTAAACAAAGGTGAAAAACTCAACGGCGATAATTACAAACTTTGGTCCATTAAGATACAATACGTTTTAGAGGAGCAAGAAGTGCTCGAAACTCTAAAGAACGTAATGATTGAACCCGAGTTGGGCACTACGGCCCAACACCGAAGAGACAAGGAAGCTTTTGATGCTTGGTCTCGGAAGAATAAGATAGCACGCATTACGTTATTAAGCAGTATGGCTGATGACATAATGCGCATCTTCCGAGAACATGACCTAGCCATGGACATATGGTCCAAGCTAGAGGAGAAGTTCGGTGGCACATCGGTGTCCAAACTTCGCGCCTTAACTATAAAGTTCGATACATATAAGAAACGTCCAGATCATTCCATGGGGAAACATCTGCGACATATGGCGAACCTTATATCAGAGTTAAAGGACGCAGGTCATGTGCTCACGGATGAGCAACAAATCCAAGCAGTCATACGTTCCCTACCAAATGGGTGGGATCAGATGAAGATGCATCTCACTCATAATGAGAGCATCAAGACCTTCAACGATGTTTCCAAGCACCTCGAATTAGAGGAAGAGCGGCTTGCGGCTGCCAAGCCAGGTGCAGAAGTGCACATGGTTGCTAGTTCCTCACACGGGGGAAAGAAACGTAAAGATCGTTCGAAGTCTTCTAATGAACGTAATAAGCAACCTGAGTCTACCAAGGAACCCAAACATAAGGGTGGACACAAGAAATGGCACAAGAAGAAAGACTTGAAAAGGATCAAGTGCTTCAAGTGCAACAAGCTCTGTCACTATGCTCGTTCGTGTACGAGTGGAAGTGACGAGGTAACTTGTAATACTAGTTACATATGTGTTTCTAGTTCACTATTTCTTGTGGAATCTAATCCATTTTGGGATAATTGATTCAGGTGCCACCGACCACATAGCAAAGGACAGACGGTCCTTCGTGGAGTATCACCGGATACTCAAGGAATGAAGTGGATCAATGTAGGAAACAACACACGTGTTGAAGTGAAAGGCGTTGGGACTCGCAAGCTTGTCTTGGACAACGGCCGCACTATCCTACTTCATGATGTTCTCTTCATTCCATATATTCAAAGGAATATTAAAATTGTGGTCAATTTATTGGGTCTTGGTTAATGGTTGGTTCCTTCATGTTTGTAATATGGACCTATTTTTGTAATAATTCCTTTATTGGTTCTGGGTTATGTATTTAAAGGATTCATTGTAATAAGTACAATGTATGATTTCTCATTTCCTTATGACAAATTCTTTGACTAATGAGTCTAATATAATTTGTTGGCACTCAAGGCTTGGTCATATTGGACCTACGCGTATGGATAGACTTGCCAAACGTGGCCTTCTATCCAAATGTTTCAAAGGTTGAAATGTCGACCTGCGAACATTGCCTTGAAAGGAAATCTTGTCGCAAGCCATTTGGAACCGGCACAAGGGCCAAGGTTCCATTACCGCTTATCCATTCGGACATATGTGGTCCGATGAATGTCAAGACAAGACGCGGGAAGTCCTATTTCATCACTTTTAATTGATGATTTCACCCGATTCGGTCATATCTATTTGATATCCCACAAAAGTGAAAGCACTAAACCTGCTTTAAAAACTATATGAGTTTAGTGGAGAATCAATTAAATCGCAAGATTAAGGTCATGCGAACCGATAGGGGCGGTGAATATCAATCAACAAGTTTAAAGGAACTTTGTGATGAAAAAGGCATAGTACATCAGGTAACTATGCCTTATACTCCTCAACAAATTGGTGTTGCAGAAAGGAGGTATAGGACTTTAATGAAAAATGGTCCGTTCAATGATGGCGCAAGCTAACTTGCCAATCACCTTCTGGGGTGATGCATTATTGACAACCGTTTTCATTTTAAACCGCGTACCCTCGAAATCAGTTAGCTCCACTCCTTATGAGTTGTGGAACCAAAGGTCTCCTGACTTAAACATTTTTACCTTGAGTTTGTGCATTCAACGCACATATTTCCTCCCATAAGTATGGCAAACTTGGGCCATAGGGAAGGAAATGTATCTTTAAACGATACGCATTAAACTCCAAAGGTTATGTTTTTGTTAGTCAGGAAGACAATGGTGTGCTAATTGAGTTTGAGTCGAGGGATGTCACTTTCTTGGAAAACGAGTTTCCAAGACAGGGCGAGATAAGTCAGGACTTATCTCTATTTGGGATTTGTGATCAAGAAGGATTACCTCATTCGAGTGGGAGAATTCTTGGTGAAAACGAAAATACTTTTCAACCTTCACCAATGGATTATACGAATGACGATTATCCTATTCCATACGGGAATAATGATCCAAGTGGGAGCAATTCTAACAACATTTCAAGTGGGAGTGATATTAGAATTGATCTAAATTCGAGTCAACAAGGACTTAAAGAATCTCAAATATGCCACATCATGCCCTGCAAAAGACAAATGGATGGAAGCGATGAAGGAGGAATTGAAATCCATGAAAGTTAACTAAGTCTGGGACTTAGTTAACTCACCCAGAGGACATAGAGCAATTGGGAACAAATGGGTTCTCAAGATCAAGCATAAGGCTGATGGCTCTATAGATAGATATAAAGCTCGCCTTGTCGCGAAAGGTTTTACGCAACAGGAAGGGATAGACTACGAAGAGACCTTCTCACCTGTTGTGCGTTTTACCTCGATTCGCCTGATTCTGGCAATGGTAGCTTGCTTATACCTCGAATTACATCAGATGGATGTAAAGATTGCCTTTCTCAATGGAGAATTGGACGAGGAGATCTATATGGAACAACCAACAGGGTTTGTAAAAGAAGGAAACGAACATAAGGTTTGTAAACTTCGTAAGTCCATATATAGTCTTAAATAATCCTCGAGGCAATGGTATATACGATTTCAAGAAATTGTCTTATCAAATGGATTTTCCATACTTGATGAAGATAACTACGTATATATCAAGAGGATTAAAAGCAAGCATGTTATTATGTCTCTATATGTAGATGACATTTTAATAGCCAGAAATGACAAGGGCTTTGTGATGAGTATCAAGGCTTGGCTTTCATCAGTATTTGAGATGAAAGGCATAGGAAAAGCCGCATATATCCTTGGAGTTAAGATTTCAAGGAATCGTTCGAAGAAACTTCTTTCTCTTTCACAGGAGATTTATATAAAGAAGGTTCTAGAATGATTTAATATGCAGGACTGCAAGTCCATTGATATTCATATAAGCATATGCGATAATTTATATCTGGAATCGTGTCCAAAGAACCAAAAGGAAAAGGAAATTATGGAAAAAGTTCCATATTCCAGTGCAGTTGATAGTCTTATGTACGCTATGGTGTGTACGAGACCGGACATCTGTTTTGCCGTTGGAAACGGTAAGCTGTTACCAATCCAACCCAGGGCAAGAACACTGGAAAGCGGTTAAGAGGATAATGCAGTATCTTAAAGGAACTGCAGATTTGCAAAAGACTATGATAAAACCAAGAAGGTAGACATAAGGTACATATCTACGCATGAGATGATAGAGGATCAGCTTACGAAAGCAATCCCCAGAAATGTGTTTTATAAACACTTATCATCCCAAGAATTGCGTATGAGCTGAGTTGTACCAATATATATTCCCATGTCTAAGAAAGATCAAATTTAATAAAAGAATAAGTTCTTTTTCAAGCATTGCATATGAATTTCTTAAAGAAATGTTTGTGTACATTTTTTGAAATCTCAGCTGAATTGTGTGTATGTCGGACAGATTAAGGTTGGCTCTCTCACATGAGCAACCGCCTTATCTTATCAGATGGATAAGATAGAGATGAGACTAGTTTAAAGTCAAAATCATTAGACGAATGATTTAGAGTCATGACTTTAACAAAGTTAGTCGAATGAAAGATCTGCATCATATGGATGCTTACAAAAGATCTGAGATCTGTATCACAAGGATAAAAAGATCTCATTGGATTTTATAATCCTATCTGTCTTATGCAGGATGAGAGTCCGGGAATATTTCCTGAGTAGTAAGGGGACTCAAAAGATAGGCACTGTGGTGTCTGATCTTTCATCCGTACAACATCATTAAGACATACTCTCCCTGGGAAAGGAGTGATGTTGTAATACGTGTTCATACCACGTATGCATTTCGACCACTGAGTTAGTAGCAATAGTGTTTGCTATTATGTGAGACTCAAAGGCCATATGGGTCTTAACTCTTACCCTCAAGGACTCCAATTGGTTCCTTTAGATTTGACGAGATGATCGCTATCTTAGCGTGTTACTAATGGGCTATGGTAATTCGGCTCGGCGGGGCACGTTAGAAAAGCGAATCAAGTCAAGATCAGAAGGTTCGCAAGAAGAGGAAGATTGATTTCATATTCGCATTTGGACTTTAGTGATTCAAAGCTGGCCAGCCAATTGTAATCCAGATGGGATTCAATTGTTGAATATAAAGTACAAGAAATGTGAAGAAATAATCTAGGGTAAAACATGCGTTGAACTACTCAACTTTGCACCTTCGAGGTCGTTGTGTATCTCTAACAAGTGCACAACAACAGACTCTACGCGCATGACGGTCGCACGGTCTATTTCTCGGTATGATAGATGAAAGAACTAAGGGAAAGACGTTCTCTTACAATCCCCTCAAGTGTGAGTGGGAGATGTTGGATATGGAAGACGTTTGTACACCCTTGTGGGGGATGTACGAGGGATTACGGACCTCGAACGTCGCGTACACGAAGTCGTGTGCAAAGGGAATCTGTTCCCTTGCGGAGAGGATCTCTGGATGAGCGGGAAAGTCGCATTATATATGCATAAGTGCATGCGACATATGGCTAATAAAGGGGGAATATCTTAAGCTTATGTTGTACCATGCATATGGTACAACTTAAGCTTATAATGTGCCATGTATCATGGTACACCTTAATTAAGTTGTTCCAAAGGAACAACTTACCCTAAAATAACTACCTTGGGGGCTATAAATAAGACCCAAGGGTAGCCATTTTCCTTACACTTTTTGCATGAAATTCATGCATGCATCTTCTTCATAGCGAAGCTCTGCAGAAATATTTCCTCTCCCTCCATCCAAGTTCTTAATCTAAAATAGAGATTTAGATTGTGGATTTAGTAGCCTTACTCCGTTCGTGAGTAGACTCGATCCGTCGTGGCGAATCCGAAGGCGAAGTTCGTAGACTACCGTGCAGCGTACGCAAGTGTAAGTCTAAACTTCATATTATCGATCCGAAGGCGAAGTTCGTAGACTACCGTGCAGCGTACGCAAGTGTAAGTCTAAACTTCATATTACCAACGTCATCCCAACTCAATGGCGATCGACATTTCCTCCCATAAAGAGCGGCGAAAGGCGCCATGCCAATACTCGCATGGAAGCTGTTGTTGTAAGAGAACTCCACCAAATGCAGATGGTCCTCACACGAACCCTTGAAATCCAACATGCACGCCCTCAGCATGTCTTCCAAAATCTGAATCGTCCTCTCGGACTGGCCATCCGTCTACGGATGGTACGCCGTGCTGAAACTCAGACGCGTACCCAAACTCTTCTGCAAACTCTGCCAGAACTGAGATGTGAACCTCGTGTCTCTGTCTGACACGATACTCACGGGGACTCCATGAAGTCGCACAACCTCCTGCACGATTCACGTTACATCACTATCCAAACTAGGAAAAGGAAATAAAAACGGAGAGTAAAAGAATTTTACCTCCATATATCTCCTCGCTAGCGCCTCAGTGGACTGTCCCACTCGGAACGGAATAAAGTGCGCAGGTTTGGTCAATTGATCTACGATCACCCAAATCGCGTCATTCTGCTTCGGGCTCTGAGGTAGTCCAGTCACGAAATCCATAGTGATGTGTTGCCATTTCCACTCCGGAATCGGAAGCGGTTGTAGCAACCCGGCCGCACGCTGATGCTCCGCCTTCACTTGCTGGCAAACCAAGCACTTGGCTACACTCCGAGCCACGCTTCTCTTCATACCATGCCATCAATAATTCAGACGAAGATCCTGGTACATCTTGGTGCCACCAGGATGCACAGAATACGGCGAACTGTGTGCCTCCACCATCAACTCCTCTCTGATATCCCCAGCTGGCACACACAACCTGGCTCCGAACCTCAGCGAGCCATCCTCATGAATCAAAAAGTCAGTCTGCAGACCGGCTTCCACCTGCTCCCGAATCTTTACCAGCTTCGGATCCTCAGCCTGGCCAGCCTTAATCTGATCCACGATCGTCGACTGTACCTGCATGTACATCAACGATGAATCCTCCCCAGGAAGAACAATCTCCACGCCAGACTCGCAAAAATCCTGCTGCAATCTCCACTGCGAGGTCAAAATCATCACCGCTGGAAGCCTACTCAAAGCATCCGGAACCACATTCACCTTGCCAGGGTGATACTGCAAATCAATCTCATAATCTGCCATAAGCTCCAACCATCGACGCTGTCGTATGTTGAGCTCCTTCTGAGTAAAAATATACTTCAAGCTTTTGTGATCGGTGAAAATCTTCACTTTCTCACTCAGCAGGAAGTGCCTCCAAATCTTAAGAGCAAACACAACGGCAGCCAACTCCAAATCATGCGTCGGTTAATTCTTCTCATGAACCTTAAGCTGACGAGACGCATACGCCACAAAATGCCCCTGCTGATGCAACACACAACCGAGACCCTTGCCAGAAGCATCGCAAAAGATCTCAAATCCACCGCTGCGATCAGGCACACCAAGAATATGGGCAGTCGTCAACCTCTCCTTTAGAACGCCAAAAGCACTCTCACAATCACCCGACCAAACAAAAGCAACATCCTTCCGCGTCAACCTGGTCATCGGCTCAGCAATATGAGAAAAGTCCTTAATGAATCGCCGATAGTAACCAGCAAGTCCAAGGAAACTCCGAATCTCAGACGCAGACGACGGAACAGGCCACTCCCTGATGGCCCTAATCTTCTCGGGATCCACTGAAATACCACCCCCAGTCACCACATGCCCGAGAAAAGTAACTCTATCCAGCCAAAACTCGCACTTCGAAAACTTAGCATACAAACGATGCTTCCTCAAGATCTCCAACACCGTCCTTAAGTGCGAGGCATGCTCTTCCTCCGACTTCGAATAGATCAGAATGTCGTCAATAAAGATAACAACAAACTTATCCAAAAAGTCGTAGAAAATCAGGTTCATCAGATTCATGAAAACTGCGGGCGCGTTAGTTACGCCGAAAGGCATAACCACGAACTCATAGTGTCCATACTTCGTCCTGAACGCTATCTTCGGAACATCTCCCTTCTTCACCTTCAACTGATGGTAACCACTCCTCAAATCCAATTTAGAAAACACCCTCGAACCTCCAAGCTGATCAAAAATATCATCGATGCGAGGCAACGGGTATTTATTCTTAATGGTCACCGCATTCAACTCCCGATAGTCCACGCACATGCGACACGAACCATCCTTCTTCTTTACCAGCAACACCGGTGCTCCCCACGGAGACACGCTAGGATTAATATAACCCTTCTGCAAAAGCTCATCCAGCTGCTTCTGCAACTCCTCCAATTCTGCAGGTGCCATACGATACGACGCCTTCGAAATCGACTGCGCACCTGGAATGAGATCGATAGAGAATTCTAAAGCTCGATCAGGTGGCAAACCAAACATCTCCTCGGGGAAGACGTCACCAAAATCTCGCACCACAGCTGGCCACTCCAGCTCCATCTGCATAGCCACAGCCTCCACCGGCCTGGCCCGAAATCTGACAGGACCAAGCGAACTGCTACCACGAATGAACTCAAATACTGGATGTCCGGGAATCTCGAACACCACCTTCTTCCTCCTGCAGTCAATCGTAGCATAGAAGCTCGCAAGCCAGTCCATCCCAAGAACTGCATCATAGTTGATGATTTCGTGGACAATGAAATCAGCAAAAAGCTCATGTCCACAGACCACCAACGAGCAAGAATTGCAACCACGATGCACCGTGACCACGCCATTCCCTGTAACGATGTTCCAACTCTTGGGAAGAGGGGACGTCGACAAGGAATGCCTCTCCACGAAGCTCCGAGAAATAATGCACATCGATGCACCAGAGTCAAAGAGGACTCGTGCAGGAAATGTGCACACCAAAACCACACCTAACAATCAATTAACAATCAAACCCTAGTCTAGCAAACAACCATGTTCAAGCAAACAACACAATCTAACAATCAAACCAGCTAGGAAGGTAACAGCTAGATTGAGGATTACCTGCGATAACCTCATCCACAGCCTCGCTCTCCACAGCGGTCATCAGAAAAGCCTGCCTCCTCGGCGGAACAGCCTGCTGATAAGCCTGCCTTTGTGGAACAAGAGCCGCTCCACGTCCAGCAGGAACTGACGCTCGCTGCTGCAACGGCTGTGCTGCAACAGGTGCCCTCCGCAGCTGACCCGCATGCTGATAATCCTTCGCGACATGGAAAGCATCACCACAAACCAGACACTGGCCCAGAAACTTCCTACACTGATCCTTGATGTGGCCAGGCTTGACGCAGAAATGACAAGTCTTCAGAATAGGCCCTCCTGGCCTCTTAAACTGAGCTGGCTGATTAGGCCTGAATCCAGGTCTAACCACAGCTCTCGCCTGTTCCACAGGCCTCTTCCCAGCACCAACAATAGACCCCCTCCTCTGGTTCACGAGCAGCTCCTGCCTCTTGGCTGCTACTAGAACCTTCTGATAAGACTCCCGGTCAGAAGAGGTCACAAAACTCTGGAGCTACGAAGCAAGTCCCTGCAGGAACCTCTGAGCTCTCTCCTCAGCGTCCTGCACCATCTTCGGTGCGAACCGACTCAGCCTCATGAACTCTTGGTGATATATGTCCACCGACGAGCTCCCTTGCTTCAAATCGATAAAACGCTGTAGCATCTCTTCCCTGGCAGCTTTCAGGAAGAACTCGCCCTCAAATCTGGCCTTGAAGGTAGCCCAAGCTATCGGCTCCACCAACATCTTCTCTTCCGCATCCCACCAATTCCGAGCATTATCCTTGAGTTGCCTCTTCGCCAAATCATCCCATCCAGCAGGGGTGATCTTGGCCATCTTCAGATTGTCCTCGATGTTCCGAATCCACTCATCGGCAGCCAGAGGACCCTCAGACCCATCAAAATATGCGGGACCCAGCTCCCGAAATTACTTCGCTCCTGGCTCAGAGCGAGGGGCATCCGGAAGAGCCCGGGCAGCTCGAGCAAGTGGAGCATTCTGAACTTGCAAGAGCACGCCCTGCTGCACTTGCATCATCTGCAACATCATCCGCATCATCTCACCGTTGGTGGGTTCCCGCTCAGGCTCCTCATCATGAGGGAGCGCCCCGCTGCCCCCACCACAGGTGAATCGTCTTCCTGCCATCTAGTGACACAGAGAACGAATCAGATTAGACTCATAGCTTATGACTCGGACGTCGAACTTAGTTTATTGGACATCTAATATTATTATCGTTATTCCGACAATTCGCAGTTACAGGACCTGCATGGGCCACCAACAAAACCTGTCACGACCCGCTTCCCTAAAATGGAGGCGAGACGTGAAAAGGTCCGCACGAGAGTGGAGCCGTGAAACCCCAAACCCGATAAGCGTCAATAAAACATAAGCAGGTCCCTGTAACCACAACGGAACAACAATAATAACACAAGGAGAGACCGAAATAAAATCTCACATCTCATAAATTGTCCAACATAAAAATAAGTCCAACATCCAGAAAAGCCACCAGGCTAAAAGAAAGATTCTAAAGGCCCAGAACAAGGCCAACAAAAGCAACGACATAACAAAGTATAGGTGCTACGCACCGATAACAAAACAACTGTCTAAACAAAAGTAAAACACAACGAAGACACTAGGACTGGTCCCCAGTGTCCACGTACTCCCCGTCAAACACAAGCTCGGGCTCGGTGTCAGCAAACACCTCGTCCTCAACAAGGTACTCAGGCTCAGGATCTAACATGTGTCACCCAAAAGAGTAAAGGGGCACATGTCAGCAAGTCTAAAAAACTTGGGCAAGGAAACTGAAAGTAAGGCAACTAGCAACCTAACAGTTATAATATGCATGACATGGCATTATAACATGAGTGTACAAACAAGACATTGCAAGACAATTTGTACCAGAGAACAATCATCGGGACAAGACAAGAGTAGCCAAGCTACTAACAATATCAATCATTTCACTATTCACGTTGTTTTGTAGATGTTTACGCCCTTCAGCTGAATGATACATCATTCACACTGATCGGCCCTAAACACTACCCCACCCCAGGGTTTACGCCTTACAACTGCAGTTGCTGATCGGGCAGACTCCCAGTTGAATGGCCGCTTAACCCTTACCCCATCCCACACGTAAACAAGCCAGGGTCCCTTCACATGAGCCCAGCAAGTGAGCCAGGGTTGCCCCGCACGGGAGCTTGTTTCTTAGTTCACAATTCAATATCGAGCGTTGGGGTTAGCAACTCATTATGCTCGCTTCTGGTCACGAGCCAGGAAACACAAGTATTGTAGCGATGCTACGCAATCACAGAAGCACTTAAAGAATGCAATGACATGGCAATTAATTCGCGTACCGTTAATGGAAAGTAAACATGACATGGTAATTGTGCAACATGATATTTTTCGGAACTAGCTTCGTTGTCAAGCTAGTTCCCCAATTTGCGCCTAGGCGAGTATCATTTCATCGCCTAGCCTCTTTTACGCCTACAACAAGCAAATGACCTAAAACATGGCCTAAACCCTAAGTGGCAAGTTTCACTTGCCTAGCACCGGGGACGACGATCATGAAGGTTCGTCTTACGGATGCTAATCTACGGGGAAGTCACTGTTATGGGGAAACAATCATCAAACAACATGAAATTTCATTAGGGTTTCATTAAAATACAAATAGGTTATGAAAACATCGAGAGATCGATTTCTTACCGAGAGGAAGTGGAAGAAACACTCCGGAGAACCCTAGGACCAGATCTGGAAACAAATGGAGAAGTTTGGAGAATTAGGGTTTTTGGGGGATTTTGGGGATTTGATGGAGATTTGGGGAAAATGAGAGGTAGATAGAGTTGATGGATGGTTTGGATGATGGATTTAGGGCTTGGAATGAAGAAATAAGGCATGGAGGAAGATGAGGGCTCAATGGGGGAGAAACTAGGGTTTTGGGTCGAGTGGATGAAGAAGAAAACGTTTGGGATGGGTTTAAATAGGATGGGCTGGCGGCTGCCCAGAAATTAGGGTTTTAACACAGATTAGTCGGTCAAAGAGCAACCACTGACCGACTAGTTTGGCAACTAGTCGGTCGGTCGACCAACGCAGACCGACTAAGTGTAAACAGTAACTTCTGAACGAAAATAGGATTTGGATTTAGTCAGTCCATGAACAAATACTGACCGACTAGTTTAGCATCTAGTCGGTCGATGAACGTTCTTAGACCGACTAAGAGTAAACAGTAACTCGACTGTACAGTAGAACCAAGAATTATTCTGTCTGAGTACAAAACTTAACCGACTAGTTTAACAACTAGTCGGTCGAAAGATGAACTTAGACCGACTATGAATGAACATTACTGATACTAAAATTAAGTTGAAGAGTTAGTCGGTTAAAGAAGCATTGCTGACCGACTAGTTTGCAACCTAGTCGGTCAACCAACGTTCTTAGACCGACTAACGATAAACAGTAACTCCTGAATAATTTAGAAAGCCAACTAGTCGGTCCAAGAAGGATTGCCGACCGACTGGATCGTCATCTAGTCGGTCGATGCCCCTTCTTACACCGGCTAATAAGCACCAAAAGTTCCGATACGGAGCGCAGGGCCCCGGGATCGATTCCTAAGACTCCTAGGCTTGATCTAATAGTAAGATACGACCGTTGTAAAGTCCGTCATGAATGACATACTTCGAAATCGACGATCCTAAGGAAGAAACGAGGAATCACGACGAAGCGATCGAAAATGAAAGTTACGGAGACGAAAACCACACATGAGGAGAAAATCCACCAAAACATATATTATATTATAATAAATCAAGCGATTCCGATGATGAGAAGGGTGAGAGCGCCACATAGGTTTCATGGTACTAGAAGACCCACTCTGGGATGAGAGTGATTCCGACGCGGATGACACCGAGGTAACAATAGATGAACTTCGTATTTCTAATGAAGAACTATTTGCTAAATACCAATCTTTAATTATTTGATACACTAGCTTAAAGAAATCAAATGTTAGCAAGTCATCCATTCCATGCATTATCAACAATGACACCATTGTTGATACTTTAACTCTTGAGAAAGCAAACTTAGCTTCTCAAAATGTCACATTGAGAGATGAGGTGAATTCCCTCAAATCTCAACTAGATCAAACACATCCTAAGGATAATAGTGATCTACTTACACGTCACACACAATTGTGTTTAGAGAATGATTCTCTTAAAACCCAAGTGCACGAGCTCAAAGCACGGGTGTCCACCTTGGATACCAACATTTCTTCTTTAAAGGAGAAATATGATCTCATGTCCTCCCGTATTATGAGATTCAATAAAGGAAAAGGACAATTGGATGATTTAGTTGCAAACCAATTTCCGGCCACACATCGTGTTGGTCTTGGATTTGTAAAAACGAATGCATCCAATGCTCGCACCTCCTATTATGGCGTCACTATAGATTTTGGGAGGCCTTCCTCCGGTGCATCCACAAGTGGTGTCAAAGACACTATAGGTAGCATACCTACCAAGAATGTCACCACATCACCTTCTCTTCCTTTTGGCAAGAAATCCACTAAGGGTGGAAACCAAAAGCAATGCCATGCTTATATGTACACTAACACTCATCCACGTAGGAAACATCCTACTTCTCAAGTGGATAATCATGACACATTCTATGCTCCGCACCCACGGACACGTACACAACCACACATGAGAAATACTCATGTACGTGATCATATACACCCGTATGCTCATACGCACCATTCTTTCATGTATGCTCATCCTCATCATGTCATGCATGATACATATGCTTCATGTAATATGCATGTTCCCAAGCATACATATCATCCTAGAGTGTACAATGCATATCCTCCACCACATCTCTATGCTAGAAATCATGTTCCTAAGAAGCATGCACCACATAGAAATCCAACACATATGCATGCAACTAGGAATAGGACTCCCAAGATGTACACTATTTGGGGTCCTAAAAACACTAGTCTTAATGATAGGAATGCTTATGTTGATTCCTATTTTCATGATGTGATTAGAAATGATAATTATGTTGGGAAGCGGAAGTCCACTTGGATTTGGCTTCCAAAGGGCTAATCCCCTTGGACCCAACAAACATTGGGTACCATAAGCTTATGGTATATTATATAGGTACCCAAGAGAAAGAAGAAGAGCAATAAATGTTTTATTAGCTCTAAAGGGAAAGGATGGATTCTTGATAGCGGTTTCTCCAAACATATGATGGGAGATCCCTCATTGCTCTCCGAAGTGATTAGCATCAATGATGGTGCAACGGTCACTTTTGGAGGTAATCAAAAGGGAACCATCATTGGAGTAGGTATCGTTGGTAATCTTTCAAACCCCTTAATTACTAACGTTTATCTTGTAGTGGTTTGTGTCACAATCTCATTTCCATTAGTCAACTTTGTGACAAAGGTTACAAGGTTAACTTTGGAGAAGGATTGTGTACTATTGTTGATTGTGATTCAAATGTTTTATTTTCCGGTATTAGGCGTAAAAATATTTATTATTTGAGCTTGCCTAAAACCGTAGAACATTGCTTAGTTTCTAACACAAGTGAACAACTATTATGGCATCGCCATTTTGGTCATGTTCACTTCAAGCACTTATATAAGTTAGCTAAGCATGATCTAGTCAAAGGTTTTCCTAAAATTGCTTTTAATAAGAAAAAATTTTGCGATTCATGTCAAAGAGGTAAACTTAGTAAATTATCCTTTAAGCTTAAAGAAGGGATTACTTCTAAGAGGCCCCTAGACTTCTTCATCTAGATTTGTTTGGGTCACTAGAACCGCTTCTTTAGGTAATGCTCATTATGGATTAGTTGTCATTGACGACTTTTCTAGATTTACTTGGGTTTCATTCTTAACTAATAAGAATGAAGCTTATGACGAGTTTATCAAATTTGCAAAGAAGATTTAGAATCTTTTAGGATCCATCATTATCACTATTCGTAGTGATCATGGAGGAGAATTTGAGAATGAGTCTTTTACTAAGTTTTGTGATGACTCCGGAATAACTCATAACTTTTCCTTTCCTCGTGCACCACCACAAAATGGTGTTGTAGAAAGAAAGAATAGGACTCTTATTGAGTGTGCTTGCACTATGCTCCATGATAGTCATTTAGGACTACATTTTTGGGCAGAAGCGGTGCACACGGCATGTTATGTGCTCAATAGGATCCTAGTAAGACCTTGAATAAACAAAACTTGTTTTGAGTTGTTTTATGATAAAAAGCCTCAAGTGAAATATTTTCGTGTTTTTGGTTCAAAATGTTTTATAAAGAACACCTTTGGTAATCCGATGAAGGAATTTTTGTTGGATATTCCACACGTAGCAAAGCCTACCGGATATACAACAAAACTTCTTCAACGATTGAGGAATCACTTTACGTATCTTTTTATGAAGACTTTGATTTTCCTCATGTTGATGATGATAATATAGATATTCTTTGTGATTCTCTTAATAATGTTAAGATTAATGATTTTATTGTTGAGACTAACACTTCTAACGAAGTTGTTGAAGTTGTTCCTAGTGATACAGGTTTACCCAAAGCTTATCCAACCGTTTGTAACCATCCCCATAACCAAATAATTGGAGATATTGGTGTGGGTGTTCAAACGATATCAAGAATCGAAAAATTCTCTCATTGCACATTTATCTCTACCATTGAGCCAAAGAACATCCAAGAAGCTTGTGAGGATAGCTCTTGGATAGTGGCAATGGAAGAAGAACTAATGCAATTTAAGAGAAACGAAGTTTGGGAACTCGTACCTCTTCCAAGTGGTCACCAAGTCATTGGGACCAAATGGATCTTCAAGAACAAGACGGATGAAAACGAGGTAATCACACGGAACAAAGCAATGTTAGCAGCTCAATGCTACCGGCAAGAGGAAGGTATTGATTTCGAAGAATCTTTTGCCCCCGTAGCTAGATTAGAAGCTATTAGGTTGCTTTTATCTTTTGAATCACATAAGAATTTTAAATTATTTCAAATGGATGTTAAAAGTGCATTTTAAATGGGTTTGTCAATGAAGAAGTTTATGTTTCTCAACCTCCCGGTTTTATTCATGAAAAATTTCCAACCCATGTTTTCAAACTTAAGAAAGCGTTGTATGGGTTGAGACAAGCTCCTAGATCTTGGTATGATCGACTTAAGACCTTTTTTTTTGAATTTAGGTTTTAAAATGGGAGAGGTTGATTCTACACTCTTCATTAAAGATTATGAAAATGACATTCTTTTGATTCAAGTTTATGTAGATGATATTATTTTCGGTTCTACTAACTTTAATCTTTGTCAAGAATTTTCCAAGTCTATGAAGGATGAGTTTGAGATGAGCCATATAGGAGAGCTCACCTACTTCCTTGGATTGCAAATTCGACAAATGGAGAATGGCACATTCATACATCAAACAAAGTACACAGGGGAGATTATTAAGCGATTCGGGATGGAATCGTCTTCGAGCAAAAGGACTCCCATGAGTACTTCTACTCATCTACACAAGGATGAAAGCGGAAAAGATGTGGACGTTCGTCTATATCGAGGTATGATCGGTAGCTTACTTTACTTAACCGCTAGTAGGCCCGATATCATGTTTTCCGTATGCCTTTGTGCTAGATATCAAGCAAGACCTAAGGAGTCACACTTGATTGCGATTAAACGAATATTTCGTTATCTCAATCAATCTCTAGATTATGGGTTACTTTACCCTAAGTCTAGCACATATGAGTTAATCTCATATAGTGATGCCGACTTTGTCGGATGCAAGTCCGACAGAAAAAGTACTAGTGGCACTTGCCATTTCTTAGGAAATTCCTTAGTTTCTTGGTTTTCTAAGAAACAGAATTCGGTGTCATTATCCACGACTAAAGCGGAATATATTTCCGCGGGTCTTGCATGTGCACAAGTTATTTGGATGAGACACACTCTTAGTGACTATGGTGTCAATTGTGATACTTGCCCTATCATGGTTGATAATCAAAGTGCTATTTGTCTTTCCAAGAATCCGGTACACAACTCCCGTACCAAACACATAGACGTGAGACACCATTTTATAAATGATCATGTAGCTAAGAAGGACATCATCTTAGAGTACATTGAAACCCAAAAACAAATTGCTGATATCTTCACTAAACCTCTTAAAGAAGATTCATTTGTGAGGTTGCGTGGGGAATTGGGAATTATGGGTGAATCTGAAATCTAGAAGCTCAAACTTTCATGTTATAACTCCTTTTTGAGCTCATATCTTTTTGTTGTCTATCTTCATGTGCTTTATTATATTATGAGATTAAGAAAGGCAATTGTGACTTAATTGATTTCATGAGTTTTGAGATTGATTGGAGTGATTCGTGTTTCAATGGATTTATTGTTTTTATACTGTTTTTATGATGTATTTGTGATTAGAGTATAGGTCCTAGGGTGAGTGTTCTTATTCTCTGGAATTCTATCTCACTGTGCACTTTTGGTCCAGGACAGACGATTGTCTTTCCTTCGACAATCGACTGCCCTACTCTATCTCCTCAGTCTGAGAATTGGTATCTTTTGCACAGCCAACTGATGACTGTTTTACAGTCGACTGTTAGTTTAACATGCGACTGCATTTTTGTCATCAGGCGACTGTGCTCTCTGTCGAATTTTTACAGTGTTCTCTGTTATTTTTGATGAACTGTATTAATTCTCGGCCAGCCGACTATTGACTATATGTCAGTCGACTGTCCAATGGACATGCGACTGCATTTTACTTGCCAGCCGATTGCCCCTCTCTCTGAGCTTTATTTCTATCACTTTTCATCAGTCGACTGTCTTCTGTTGAGACGGTTCAAGTGATTTGATCCGAGCCGTCGATTCCTTGATCCAATGGCTCAGATTCATTCCCCAAATTTTATATTCGAGAATGTGCGATCACTTCCCCACGTCGACTCTCTCTCATCCGATTCGACCGTTCGTCTTCCCGCTCGATCTCTTCTCCAAAACTGTCGATCTTCGTCCCTTCGTTGCCGTCGATCTCGTGCTGTCGTTGCCCTCGTTTCATCGATCAACTAGGTTTGATCTAATCTTTCTATCTCATGATATTTCCTGTTAGGGTTCATTCGCATTTGTGTCTTGCCCTAGCTTCGTGTTCGGCCATGGATCTTTTTGATCGTTTCTTTCCTAATGTCTCTCTCAACTTCCTCGATGAGCTGGTCCCTTCACCGAAGCCTGATCCGACTCCCTCCTCACCTCCATCTTCTGGAGAACCTCTTCACATCACTGTCGGTGACCCCATCCCCTCTGTGCATGCTGCTGAACACTCTTCTCAGCCTGCTGAGCATCCTTCTAGGTCCCCTGAGTTTCTTCTTCGTCTGCTGGATGCTCGTGTCTCTGCTCTTGAAATTCTCTCTGTTTCTCTGGATGAGAAGCTCTCGCTTTTGCTTAAGCTTCAGTTAAATTATTTTAAGCTTCATGGTTTTCCCATCCCTACCGAGCTTCAGGCTATGTTTGCTACCTCTGAGGACACTTCTCCTGCTTGTGTTTCTCCTCCTCCTGGCTTCACGCCAAAACCCTATATGGTTCAGACCTCCGATGCACAGACTCCACTTCATGTTCCTGCTGAATCATCTGCTGTTCGTGCTCCGTCTTCTAAGAGGAAGACTCCAGCTTTTCCTACTCGTCGCTCTGCTCGGCTTTTGTTCCGATCTTCTGGTCGCCCGTCGGACCCCTCCGTCATTCATATTGACTGAGGATGTTGCTGCTGTTTTTCTTATTCACTCACCTGAAGACCTTGTTTTTATTTTGTATGGTCTGTTTTTGTTTAGGTTGAGTGATTCATATGATATTTTTTTGATGTATGATGGATGTTGTTGTCAGTGAATTTATATATGTATGGTGATGTACTTCGATGTCATCATGATGATGTATTTTTTTGTCTTGATCATGATGTATCTTTTTGTGATGGCCATGTAGATGACCATCCGTTGATGTACTCATTTTCTATATATCTCTATATGATGTTGATGTTTATCTTGTGTCACACTATGCTATACTGTATATCTTAACTGTGTGATGTATGATATGTTGTCTCCATATATGCTATACTCTCTTTGATGTGCTTTTAAGACAATATATGGATTTGATATTGATTATTTCATGCTATCTCTGATGTGATGAATTTTTTTTAAATTATTTTCATTTCGTATATCTAAAATGTTGATATTGGACTTCAATTCCATTACTCACATGTGTATATGATGTGATTTTATGAGTTTTGAATAGATATATCTTTATACTCCTTGATTGTTGTTACTTCGTATATAGCACTATTGTTGTTGTTGTTATTTGCTCACACCTTTTTGGATAATGCCATAGGGGGAGAGAAAAAACATACAAGATTCATAATGGATGTGCTAAGTATGTTCTAACGCTTGAATACGTTGCCTTAGATTCAGGGGGAGTAAGATTACAATGAATATGGATTTTATTTCCTAGATTTCTTGAGTTGAATTCATCCATATCTCACTCATTTGCTTCAAATGTTATGTAGATGCTCTAATATTTGTTGACTAACTTGATTGGCATCTATGTAGGGGGAGTAAGTTTTCATTGCGCACAATTATTTATCTTTTTGTTTATGTTTGTTTGTCATCATCAAAAAGGGGAGAATGTTGAGTACTGGACTTCTCCCTACTTGGTGTTAATGACGAGCAAACATAAATACGTGTGAATAATCCCCTATTTTGCAGTTAATCCATTGCCTAAGCTTATTATGAAGATCAACTAGCAATGTATGACTCACAAACGTCATTGAAGGCAAATGACATGAATTGGATGATCGTAGATTGATGATTGAAGCTCCGTAAAGACTTCAAGCTCATACGATGGGAAGAAGAGATAATTCGTCAATGTAATTTTTCTTTTATCTCTTCTAGTATGTAGCTTAGAAGTAGAAATTTGATGGAGCACTCACACTCATCTACATTCTGTCATAGGACTTCATTAGATCAATTGTCCTTTAATCCCAATTCAATTCTCTTTTGTTTGTGCTAGGATTGTTTATAACAGCAGACTGCTGAACAGTTTACAGTCGCCTGTCTCAAAAACAGTCGACTGTGTTTTGTTCTACAGTCGCCTGTTATGCACAGACTATTACAATATAGTTTTGGGCCTTCTCTGATTATTTCGCACAGTCTACTGTTGAACGATTCACAGGCGCCTGTCCAAATGACAGTCGACTGTGTATTGTAAATCAGTCGCATGTCTATCCTTGCCCAAACTCTGTTTGATCTGACTTTTCTGGCCAGTCGACTAATGCTGTATATACAGTCGACTGTCTATTGGATCAATCGACTGTCTATGCTGCAACAGTCGCCTGTCTGTAAGTCATTTCTTTGACTCAGCTCTCTGGAAATTTCTCTTGCTTTTGACAGTCATCAGTTTAAGGTTTTACAGTCGCCTGTTCTAATTAACAGTCGACTGTATTACTTGAGTCAGTCGTCTGTCCTGTATCTTGTGAGATTTCCAGTATTTGTCTAACTTACTCTTCTCTCGGCCAATCGCCTGTTGAAGAAATTACAGTCGCATGTTGATTTAACAGACGACCGTCTTTGCTTCATCAGTCGACTGTCCACGTGGTAAGTTACAGTTATGAATTCTCACCTACCCTTGCTGATTGTGCAACAGTCGACTGTGTATTGCTCAACGGTCGATTGTCGCGAGTTTGAATTATATCCGTTGAGATTTTTCTCACGGATTTCAATTGGGTTTTTGCCTAAACTGTTTTGTGGATTTGAGAAAGCTATAAATAGAGCTTCTACTGTTCCATTGGAAGGTTACTCATTCATTGCAAAATCTCTCAAGCTTTAATTTTCAAAGATCAAAGCTCTCAAATCCAAAGGCCTAAGTATTTTCATATCTTGTTCTCTTGCTCTCCAACCTAGAACCAAAGAGTGATCATCTAGGCAATTGGTGCAGACAAAAGAAAGGGCTTACTCCTCTCTTCCAAGAGAGTTCTTCAACACACATTACACTCCTCCTTCAAGTTCTACTTCAAGGCATAGGTTTGTAAGTGTTGTTTTCATTATTTCATAACATTCGTTATTTGAGTTGTGCTCTTGGTTGTGAGAGTGGTTTTGCTTGCTCCCTGGTTGTGGGAGTCAAGGACATCGATTGTATTCGATTGCACTTGTAGGGTTGCTACAAGTGGGCTTTAAGGAAACCTTAAGTTATGGTTCTAACTTGAGTATCCGGTGGTATCCGGGTGGTAGGGACGTAGGATTACCGGGAACAAGTCGGGAGTTGACTTGGGTAATCCGAACCCTTGAAACATCTCTGCGTTTGCGTGTGTTTCACTTTGGGTCGTTTTCTATTCCGCACTATTTGTTGGATTGCATTTTATTTGGCGTAAATTCCTTTTAAATTTGCATAAACACTATTCAACCCCCCTTCTAATGTTTTTCCCATAGACAGGGTCCTTACAGACTGTATATACAACAATAGTCGACTGGCCGTAAAAGTCAGATCAATGAAGTTTGGGCAATAGATAGACAAGCGACTGATTTACAAAATGCAGTCGACTGTCACTTGGACAAGCGCCTGTGAATCATTCATTAGTAGCCTGTGCGAAATAAATAGAAAGGCCCAACACTAGATTATAAAAGTTTGTGTATAACAGGCGGCTGTAGAACAAAACGCAGTCGACCGTTTTTGAGACAGACGACTCTAAAACGTTTAGCAGTCAACTGTTATAAACAATCCAAGCACAACCACTAAAGAAATGGATTGGGGTCTAATGACAAATTATCTATTGATGTCCTAAGACAGAAATGATGATGTGTGAGAGTGCTCCATCAATGTTCTACTTCTTAGCTACATACTAGAAGAGATAAAAGAACATCACATTGACGAATTCTCTCTTCTATCCATCGTATGAGCTTGAAGGCTTCATGGTGCTTCAATCATCATCTAAGATCATCCAATCCATGCCATTTGCCTTCAATCAACTTTGAGTGTCATCCATTGCAAGTAGATCTTCATAATAAGCTTAGGCAATGGATTAACTGCAAAATATGGGATTAGTCACAAGTATTTATGCTTGCTCATCATTAACACCAAGTAGGGAGAAGTTCAATACTCAATATTCTCCCCCTTTTTGATGATGGCAAACAAACATAAACAAAAAGATAAATAATTGTGCTTATGGAAACTTACTCCCCCTACATAGATGCCAATCAAGTTAGTCAACAAATATTAGGGCATTTACATATCAATTGAAGCAAATGAGTAAGATACGTATGAATTTAATTCAAGAAATCTAGAAATTAAAATCCCTATTCATTGTAATCTTACTCCTCCTGAATCTAAGGTAACTTCAATCTTAGATTCAAAGTGTTAGAACATACTTAGCACATTCATTATGAATCTTGTATGTTTATTTCTCTCCCCCTATGTCATTATCCAAAAAGGTGGGAGTAAATAACAACAACAATAATCGTGCTAATACGAACTAACAACAATCAAGGAGTATAAAGATATATGGAATCAAAAACCCATAAAAGCACATCATATACTTATGTGAATAGAGGAATGGAAGTCCAATATCAACATTTTATATATACGAAACAAAAATAGTTCCAAAAATTCATCACATCAGAGATAGCATGAATAATCCAATATCCAATCCTATATTGACTCACAAGCACATCATAAGATAATAAATCATTCATGGAGACAATATGTCAAACATCACGCAGATAAGATAATCAATTATACAAGGTGTGACACAAGATTAAACAGCAACATCATATATATATATATATATATCACAAAAGATGTGAGTACATATACACATGTGGACATCAACATGTCCAAAAAATACATACATTATGATATCAAAAAAAATACATCATGACAACATCGAACATCATCAGACAAAATATCCAAACATCATCCAGATAAACTCTAAATCCATCAAACACAGTGACGACCCACTCATCCTAATCAAAAACAAACCAAAACAGAATCTAGGTCGTTAAGTGAGTGAGCAAATAGGCAACAGCTGCATCATCAGTCAATGTGAATGATGGAAGGGTCCGAAGGACGTCCAGAAGAGCGGAACATGAGCCTGGCAGAGCGTCGGGTAGGGTAAGCAGAAGTCTTCCTCTTGAAAGACGATGCACGAGCGGTAGACGAATCTGCAGGAGCAGGAACTGGGGTCTGGACAACAGGGGTCTGGACCAAAGAGGGTATAGGCACAAAGCCTGGAGGAGGAGGAACACGGGCAGGGGCAGTGTCCTCAGACTTGGAAACCAGAGCCTAAAGCTCAGCGAGGATGGGAAATCCATGACGCAAAAAGGATTTGTACTGAAGCTCCAAAAGAAGATTGAGCTTTTCGTCCATAGAAGTGGAAAGTTTCTCTAGAGCGGTGACACAATCACACAGTCGACCAAGAAGAAAATCCTCGAGGGAAACGGACGGTGGCGAATGAGGAGGATGATCATCTGGTTGAGAAGTGTGTTCAGCAGCATTCTCAGAAGGGATGGGGTCACCGATAGTGATATGAAGAAATTCTCCAGCAGATGGAGGCGAGGTCGGAACCGGATCAGCGGGTTGAGATGAAGGAGCTGGATCATTGAGGAAATCGAAAGATTCTTTAGGAAACAGACGACTAAAAGTATCCATGATCTCACTCGAACGATCGAAGGCAGTTCACGCAAGCTAGGGCACGATTATGGCGAGAAATCAAAATAAACGAACGATAGACTCAAAAACGTAAGACAAACCAAGTCGAGAAGACACGAAGATGCAATGACGAAACAATCGACTTGCAGGGAGGAGGAGATCGACGGCGATGGCTGAGGAAAAGAGCAGGAAGTCGAAGAGGTTCAATCGGAGGAGAGAGAAACAAAAGTGTCGAAATGAACCGTCTCGAAGTATATATGAAAGAGGGAATAAATCTGGGCCGTTGGATCAAAGAATTGACGGATCAGATCAAAGCAGTGAACCGTCACAACAGTAGACAGTCGACTGATGAACAAAAGTCAGTCGATTGGATGAAGTGATAAGAAGTAGTCTCAGGAAGACAGACAGTCGACTGTTGAGTAACATACAGTCGTCTGTCTGATAGATAGTCGACTGTACTATACACATCAGTCGACCGACCGAGAATCAATAAACTTCATCAAAAAGACAGAGAGCTCTGTAAAATTTCAACAAAGAGAACAGTCGCCTGATGACTAAAATTCAGTCGCCTGTTAAAATAACAGTCGACTTGAAAACAGTCATCAGTCGTCTGTGCGAAAGGTACAAATTTCTGAAAGAGAAAAGTAGAGTAGGGCAGTCGACTGTTGAAGGAAAGACAGTCGTCTGTCCTGGTCCAAAAATGCACAGTGAGATAGAAAACCAGAGAATAAGAACACTCACCCTAGGACCTATACTCTAATCACAAACTCATCAAAAAACAATGTATTACGATAAATCAATTGAAACACAAATTTCTAAGATCAATCTCAAAGAAATCATGAAATCACAAAAATCGCAATTGCCTTTCTTAAACAAAAATAAATCAAATCAAGATAGGCAAGAAGATGATATGAGCTCAAAGAGTGTTATAACATGTATATTGAGCTTCTAGATTTTAGATTCACACATAATTCCTAATTCTCCACGTAACCTCACAAATGAATCTTCTTTAAGAGGTTTTATGAAGATGTCGGCAATTTGTTTTCGGGTTTCAATGTACTCTAAGATGATATCCTTCTTAGCTACATGATCATTTATAAAATGGTGTCTCACGTCTATGTGTTTGGTATGGTAGTGGTGTACCAGATTCTTGAAAAGACATATGGCACTTTGGTTATCAACCATGATAGGGCAAGTATCACAATTGACACCATAGTCCATAAGAGTGTGTCTCATCTAAAGAAATTGTGCACATGCGAGACCCGCGGCAATATATTCCACTTCAGTCGTGGACAATGACACCGAATTCTGTTTCTTAGAAAACCAAGAAACTAAGGAATTTCCTAGAAAATGGCAAGTGCCACTAGTACTTTTCTTGTTGGACTTGCATCCGGCAAAGTCGGCATCACTATATGAGATTAACTCATATGTGCTAGATTTAGGGTAAAGTAACCCATAATCTAGAGATTGATTGAGATAACAAAATATTCGTTTAACTGCAATCAAGTGTGACTCCATAGGTCTAACTTGATATCTAGCACACAAGCATACGGAAAACCTGATATCAGGCCTACTGGCGGTTAAGTAAAGTAAGCTACCGATCATACCTCGATATAGACGAACATCTACATCTTTTCTATTTTCATCTTTGTAAAGGTGGGTAGTAGTACTCATGTGAGTCCATTTTCTTGAAGACGATTACATCCCGAATCGCTTTATAAGCTCCCATGTGTACTTTGTCTGATGTATGAAGGTGACATTCTCCATTTGTCGAATTTGCAGTCCAAGGAAATACGTGAGCTCTCCCATGTGGCTCATCTCAAATTCATCCTTCATTGACTCAGAAAATTCTTGACAAAGATTAAAGTTAGTAGAACCAAAAATTATATCGTCTACATAAGCTTGAATCAATAGAATGTCATTTTTATAATCTTTAATGAAGAGTGTAGAATCAACTTCTCCCATTTTAAAACCTAAATTCAAAAGAAAGGTCTTGAGTCGATCATACCAAGCTCTAGGAGCTTGTCTCAACCCATACAACCTTTCTTAAGTTTGAAAACATGATTTGAAAAATTTTCATGAATAAAACCGGGAGGTTGCGAAACATAAACTTCTTCATTGACAAACCCATTCAAAAATGCACTTTTAACATCCATTTGAAATAGTTTAAAATTCTTATGGGATGCAAAAGATAAAACCAACCTAATAGCTTCTAATCTAGCTAGGGGCATAAGATTCTTCGAAATCAATACATTCCTCTTGCCGGTAGCCTTGAGCTACTAACCTTGCTTTGTTCGTTGTGATCACCTCGTTCTCATCCGTCTTGTTCTTGAAGATCCATTTGGTCCCAATGACTCGGTGACCACTTGGAAGAGGAACAAGTTCCCAAACTTCATTTCTCTCGAATTGCATTAGTTCTTCTTTCATTGCCACTATCCAAGAGATATCCTCACAGATTCTTGGATGTTCTTTGGCTCAATGGTAGAGACGAATGCGCAATGCAAGAATTTTTCAATCATCGACCTCGTTCGAACACCCACACCAATTTCTCCAATAATTTGGTTATTGGGATGATTACGAACGGTCGGATAAGCTTTGAGTATACCTGCATCACTAGGAACATCTTCAACAATTTCGTTAGTAGTGTTAGTCTCAATAACCGAATCATTGATCTTAACATTACTAAGAGTATCACAAATAACATATACACTATCATCATCAACATGAGGAAAATCAAAATCTTCATTAAAAGAAACGTGTAGTGATTCTTCAATCGTTGAAGAAGTTTTGTTGTATATCCGGTAGGCTTTGCTACGTGTGGAATATCCAACAAAAATTCCCTCATCGGATCTAGACTCAAATTTATCTAAATTACCAAAAGTGTTCTTGATAAAACATTTTGAACCAAAAACACGAAAATATTTTACTTGAGACTTTTTGTCATAAAACAACTCAAAACAAGTTTTGTTCGTTCGGGGTCTCACTAGGATCCTATTGAGCACATAACATGCCGTGTGCACCGCCTCTGTCCAAAATTGTAGTCCAAGATGACTATCATGGAGCATAGTGCGTGCACACTCAATAAGAGTATTATTCTTTCTCTCTACAACACCATTTTGTGGTGGTGCCCGAGGGAAGGAAAAATTATGAGTTATCCCGGTGTCATCACAAAACTTAGTAAAAGATTCATTCTCAAATTCTCCTCCATGATCACTACGGATAGTGATAATGGTGGATCCTAAGAAATTCTGAATCTTCTTTGCAAATTTGGTAAACTCTTCATAAGCTTCATTCTTATTAGTTAAGAATGAAACCCAAGTAAATCTAGAAAAGTCGTCAACGACAACTAATCCATAATGAGCATTACCTAAAGAAGCGGTTCTAGTTGGCCCAAACAAATCTAGATGAAGAAGTTCCAGGGGCCTCTTAGAAGTAATCCCTTCTTTAAGCTTAAACGATGATTTACTAAGTTTACCTCTTTGACATGAATCACAAAAGTTTTTCTTATTAAAAGCAATTTTAGGAAAACCTTTGACTAGATCATGCTTAGCTAACTTATATAAGTGCTTGAAGTGAACATGACCAAAACGGCGATGCCATAATAGTTGTTCACTTGTGTTAGCAACTAAGCAATGTTCTACGGTTTTAGGCAAGCTCAAATAATAAATATTTTTACTCATAATACCGAAAAATAAAACATTTGAATCACAATCAACAATAGTACACAATACTTCTCCAAAGTTAACCTTGTAACCTTTGTCACAAAGTTAACTAATGGAAATGAGATTGTGACACAAACCACTAACAAGATAAACGTTAGTAATTAAGGGGTTTGAAGGATTACCAACGATACCTACTCCTATGATGGTTCCCTTTTGATTACCTCCAAAAGTGAACGTTGCACCATCCTTGATGCTAATCACTTCGGAGAGCAATGAGGGATCTCCCGTCATATGTTTGGAGCAGCCACTATCGAGAATCCATCCTTTCCATTTAGAGCTAGTTTGACCTTTATTGCTCTTCTTCTTTTTCTTGGGTACCTATATAATATACCATAAGCTCATGGTACCCAATGTTTGTTGGGTCCAATGTGATTAGCCCTTTGGAAGCCAAGTCCAAGTGGACTTCCGCTTCCCAATATAATACCATTATTGATAACATCATTAAAATAGGAATCAACATAAGTATTCATATCAATTAGGCTGGTGTTCTTAGGACCCCAAATAGTGTAAGTTTTGGGTGTCCTTTTCCTAGTTGCATGCATATTTGTTAAATTTCTATGTGGTGCATACTTCTTAGGAACATGGTTTCTAGCATAGAAATGAGGTGGAGGATATGCATTGAACATATGAGAATGATATGTATGCTTGAGAACATGCATATTGTATGAAGCATATGGATCATGCATGACATGTGGAGGATGAGCATACATGTAGGAATGATGCGTATGTGCATACGGGTGTATAGCAGCACGTACATGAGTATTTCTCATGTGTGGTTTTGTACGTGTCCATGGGTGTGGAGCATAAAAAGTGTCATGATTATCCACTTGTGAAGTATGAGGTTTCCTACGTGGAAGAGTGTTAGTGTACATGTAAGCATGGCCTTGCTTTTGGTTTCCACCCTTAGTGGGTTTCTTGCCAAAAGGAAGAGAAGGTGAAGTGGTGACTTTCTTGGTAGGTTTGCTACCTATAGTGTCTTTGACACCACTTGTGGATGCACCGGAGGAAGGCCTCACAAAATCTATAGTGACACCACTATAGGAGGTGCGAGCATTGGATGCATTCGCATTCACAAACCCAAGACCAACACGATGTGTGGCCGAAAATTGGTTTGCTAGCAACTCATCCAATTGTCCTTTTCCCTTATTGAATCTCACAATACGTGAGGACATGAGCTCATATTTCTCCTTTAGAGAAGAAATGTTGGTATCCAAGGTGGACACCTGTGCTTTAAGCTCGTGCACTTGGGTTTTAAGAGAATCATTCTCTAAACCCAATTGTGTGTGACGTGTGACTAGATCATTATTATCCGCTGGATGTGTTTGATCTAGTTGAGATTTGAGGTTTTTCACCTCATCTCTTAAGGTGACATTTTGAGAAGCTAAGTTTGCTTTCTCAAGGGTTAAAGTATCAACAATGGTGTCATTGTTGATAATGCATGGAATGGATGACTTGCTAACATTTGATTTCTTTAAGCTAGTATATCTAAGCATTAAAGATTGATATTTAGCAAATAATTCTTCATTAGCAATACGAAGTTCATCCATTGTTACCTCGGTTTCATCCGTGTCGGTATCACTCTCATCAGAGAGTGGATCCTCTCGGGCCATGAAACACATGTGGGCGCTCTCACCCTTCTCATCATCGAAATCGCTTGATGAGTCCTCACTAGAGTCATCGAAGGTACCTACAAGTCCTTTCTTCTTGTCTCTCTTGTTCTTGTCGGACTTATGGTACTTATGTGCCTTCCACTTCTCTTTGTTCTTTAACATTGGGCAATCCCTCTTGATGTGCCCTGGTTTATTACACTTAAAACAAAGAGAGGAAGCAGCATTAATAGACTCAAAACGTTTGTTGGATGGAAATTTACCTTTGCGAAAGAAGCGTTGAAAATTCTCAATGGATCGAATCTGAACTCGCGACAGTCGACTGTTGAAGAAACCACAGTCGAATGTTGCACAGTCAGCATGGGTAGGTAAGAATTCATAACGGTAACGTACCACGTGGACAGTCGACTAATGAAGCAAAGACAGTCGACTGTTGAACCAACAAACGACTGTAAATACTTCTACAGGCGACTGGCCGAGAGATGGTAAGTTGAATGAAATCTGGAAATCCTGTAAGATAACAGGACTGACGACTGATGCAGATAATACAGTCGACTGTTAATCAGAACATGCGACTGTAAATCCTTATACAGACGACTGTCAAATACCCTGAGAATTTCCAGAGAGCTGAGTCAATAAATTGGCTCACAGACAGACGACTGTTGCAGCATACACAGTCGACTGATCCAAGGTACAGTCGACTGTATATAAAACAATAGTCGACTGGCCGTAAAAGTCAGATCAACAAAGTTTGGGTAATAGATAGACATGTGACTGATTTATAAAACACAGTCGACTGTCACTTGGACAGGCGCCTGTGAATAATTCATCAGTAGCCTGTGCGAAATAAATAGAAAGGCCCAAAACTAGATTGTAAAAGTTTGTGCATAACAGACGACTGTAGAACAAAACACAGTCGACTGTTTTTGAGACAGACCGCTGTAAAACGTTCAGCAGTCGACTGTTATAAACAATCCAAGAACAACCACTAAAGAAATGGATTGGGGTCTAAGGACAAATTATCTATTGATGTCCTAAGACAGAAATGATGATGTGTGTGAGTGCTCCATCAATGTTCTACTTCTTAGCTACATACTAGAAGAGATAAAAGATAATTACATTGACGAATTCTCTCTTCTATCCATCGTATGAGCTTGAAGGCTTCATGGTGCTTCAATCATCATCTACGATCATCCAATCCATGCCATTTGCCTTCAATCAACTTTGAGTGTCATCCATTGCAAGTAGATCTTCATAATAAGCTTAGGCAATAGATTAACTGCAAAATAGGGGATTAGTCACAAGTATTTATGTTTGGTCATCATTAACACCAAGTAGGGAGAAGTCCAATCCTCAATAGTGTGATTCTGGATTAAAAGTGTATATTTATTCTGTAACGACCACTTTTCGTTGTACTTTGTTCGTGCACGTGCTTTTGGCCGTGCACGTGTTTATTTAAGACTTCGTTTGTTTGTGAACACTTTCGTGTGATATGCCGTTGTGAACGTCTCTGAGAGTAGTAAATTGTGGCACTAATTTGAAACGACGTTGTCACGCCCCGCTTCCCTAAAATGGAGGCGAGACGTGAAAAGGTCCGCACGAGAGTGGAGCTGTGAAGCCCCAAACCCGATAAGCGTCAATAAAACATAAGCAGGTCCCTGTAACCACAAACGGAACAACAATAATAACACAAGGAGAGACAGAAATAAAATCTCAATCTCAGAAAATGTCCAACATTAAAATTAAGTTCAACATCCAGAAAAGCCACCAAGCTAAAAGAAAGAGTCTAAAGGCCCAGAACAAGGCCAAACAAAGACAAACGTAAACAGAGTATAGGTGCTACGCACCGACTACAAAGCAACAGTCTAAAACAAAAAGGGAAAAGCTCAACGAAGACACTAGGACTGGTCCCCAGTGTCCACGTACTCCTCGCCAAACACAGACTCGGGCACGGCGTCCGCAAACACCTCGTCCTCAACAACGGACTCAGGCTCGGGATCTAACATGTGTCACCCAAAAGAGTAAAGGGGCACATGTCAGCAAGTCTAAAAGACTTGGGCAAGGAAACTGAAGGTAAGGTAAACTAGCAACCTAGCAGTTATAGTATGATGCATGGCATGACAAGTATAGTATGGAAGTGACAAGTAAAGGGAAGTACGAGTAGCAAATATGTCACGGATAACAAGTAAAACACAGACAAGTACAATTCAAGTGGTTCACGTCAAGTGAACAGTCAAGTAAACAAGTTGTGCACAGAGATTCCGCCTGTTGGCTAGAGTGGCTGATCGGGCCAACTCCTAAGCTCAAGTGACCGTTTATCTCTACCCCTCCAAGTGTATCGAGCCAGGGAATTACCCCGAACACGGAATGCTAGCTTCTGGAACACGAGCCAGGAAGTGTATTTAACATGTATGGCGTAGGGTTATGCCTGCAACGCAGGTGCCTAGCCAGGACACAAGTAGGTCGGGCATTGGCTATCAACCAACTCACGTAGCCCGCTTCTGGAACACGGGCCAGGAAACACAAGTATTGTAGCGTGTGCTACGAATGCGACATACAACATGGATAGCATGGATGACCATTTATTCACGTACCGTTAATCGAAATTAAACATGACATGATAGTTATGCAACACGATAAATGACGGTCCTAGCTTCGTTGTCAAGCTAGTTCCGGAATTTGCGCCTAGGCGAGTATCATTTCGTCGCCTAGTCTCTTTTACGCCTGCAACAAGCAAATGGCCTAAGACATGGCCCAAACCCTAAGTGGCAAGTTTCACTTGCCTAGCACCGAGGATGACGATCAACGAGGGTTCGTCCCACGGATGCAAATCTACGGGGAAGTCGCTGTTATGGAGAAACAATCATCAAAACAACATTCATCTCATTAGGGTTTCATAAAAACACAACGGGTTATGAAAACATTAAGAGATCGATTATTACCGTATCGGAAGCGGAAGAACGACGCCGAGCAAGCACGGCAACGGAAGAAACGCTCCAGGGAACCTAGGGTTCAGTTCTGGAATAGATGGGGAAATTCTGGAGAAATGGGGTTTTGGGGGATTTTGGGGGATTTGATGAAGGTTTGCGGAAGATGAGAGGTAGAATGTGTTAAATGAGGGTTTGGATGATGGATTTTGGGCTTGGGATGAAGGAATAAGGGTTTTAGGTAGTAGGGGGCTCAATGGAGAAGAAATTAGGTTTAGAGTTGAAGAGGAAGAAGAAGAAAACGTTTGGGAGGGGTTTAAATAGGAAGTGCTGGCGGCTGCCCAGAAATTAGGGTTTCGACACTGATTAGTCGGTCAAAGAACAACCACTGACCGACTAGTTTGGGAACTAGTCGGTCGGTTGACCAACACAGACCGACTAAGTCCAAACAGTAACTCCTATACAAAAATAGGATTTAGATTTAGTCGGTCAAAGAACAACTATTGACCGACTAGTTTTAAATCTAGTCGGTCGACGAACGTTCTTAGGCCGACTAAAAGTGAACAGTAACTGGCACCAAAAATAGTTAATGAGTTAGTCGGTTAAAGAAGCATTGCTGACCGACTAGTTTGCAACCTAGTCGGTCAAAAAACGTTCTTAGACCGACTAACGATAAACAGTAACTTCTGAGAAATTTACAAAGCTAACTAGTCGGTTCAAGAAGGTTTTCCGACCGACTGGATCGTCATCTAGTCGGTCGGTGCCCCTTCTTACACCGGCTAATGAGCACCAAAAGTTCCGAAATAGAGCGCGAAGCTCCGGGATCGATTCCTAAGACGCCTAGGCTTGATCTAACAATAAGATATGACCGATACGAAGCCCGTCACGAATGACTTACTCCGAGATCGACGATCAATGGAAGAAGCTAAGAAAATACGACGAAACGATCGAAAATGAAAGCTACGGGGACGAAAAACACACATGCGGAGAAAATCCACCAAAACATATAATATAATATAATAAATCCAAATACATGAAAACCAGTCGTTACAGACGTTTCTCGAGCCGTTTTCCCACAATTTAAACTTATTCGATGAGACGTGGTGATTTTCACTTTTGACGGGAGACGTTTCTATTTTTAGTTTCGTCGTCCGACGTTGAAATTGAGATCCGTCTTCTTAGTTAGCTTCCTTTCGTCATCACGATCACCCCGATATTTATTTTATAATTTTTGGAGTTTATTTGACCTACTTTATATTTTTAGCAAGGTTTAAAATATTTTTAAAAAGCTATGTTTTAAATTAATTTCGGCCAAAGAAAATTTATTTGAGTTTAAAACGTTTTAAATAATTTTTGAGCCAATTTCCAGCTCATTTGGGCTGCACCCAAGCCTTGGGTGAGTTGGAGAAGGTGAGATTTAACTTTTAAATATTTTTAAACTCCTAATCACATTAGGATTAGCCCTAGACCAAGTCAACCCATCTACACTATATAAACAACCTCTAGGAAGACATATTTTCGCAAGAAAATAACCCTAGCCACTTCCAAAACCCAAATTTGACGTTGCGACGAATCGTCGCAACGTTGCGACGAACACCCCCGCACCGACCGAGCCAAACGGCTCAAAACCCCAGCACCGACCGCTAGTTTCCCCCGCTCATCCGCTCCGCCCGCACCGCAGCAGTCGTCGCTCCGCATCCCCCGTGCCCGACCGAGAGAAGCTCTCGGTCAGACCGTTCGCCCGCTCCGCTCATCCGCATCGCCCCGCACCCGCTCGCAAGCCCGCTCCGCACCCCGCTTTCCCCCGTGTCTGACCGAAGCGCCCGTCCGCTCCGACCGAAGCCCCGCTTCATTGCAACGTTGCAACGTTGCAACGCACCCGCCAAGCGCCCAACCGGCGCTGTCTCCCGCTCCGACCGAAGCAAGGCCCCGCACCAAGCATACCCCCGCACCGCTGTACACCCCCAAGCGCTGCAACCCTGCTCCCCTAGTGCCTGACCAATGGAATCCCCCGTACCGAGGCTGTACGACTGAGAGCCAAACGTCGCAACCCCGCACCCGTCGCACCACTTACCACCGTGGCCCCCCCAAGTTTTCCAGAGGTATTGTGGATCCCCTATTGGTCCCTAGGACTACTGTGGGCCCCACTTAGGTGCTTTCTCTCCGACGATTTGCCGTGTACGACGTTGCGACACGTCGTAGCCCGTCGTCGCACGTGCTAGCTTTGGAATCTGGAATCGTCGCCCCGGTTGCTGCTCTGAACTTTCCAGTGAGGAATCTATATTGGAATCAAGACTTGGAGCGCGTTCTTTTATTCCAACCCCTGGCGTCGCTACCCGACGCCAGTGTAGCTTTCGCGTCGTGTTGAGGCAACGCTTTGCACCCATAGGACCCCCAACCCAATTGCATGCTAATCAAGACTAAAATCAGTATTTTTAAAGTATTTTAAATGTTTTAAATTCACTAATCAAGATTAATAATATGGACTTTAGGCCAGTGGACTTGTGCACGTAGGATAATTACGATTTTGGACTCATTGGACGGTGTGCTCGGACGTTGTACTTGCAGGCAAGCGAAACTTTCCAACTCTTGTGTAGGGCCATGTTTTAGGCCACTCCCTTTTTTTAAGGTAAAAGAGACTAGTCAGTGAAATGATAGCTGGCTAGACGCCTACTTGATCTAGTTTGACAACGAAACTAGATCCGTCACCTAAATTGATCTAGCTTGACAACGAAGCTAGATCCAACTCTTTAACTTGTTGATCATGCATACTAAACTGTCATGTTTACTTTCCTTATCTGTACGTGCTTTTAACTGCCATGCATTGCATCTTACATGTCATCCCAGTTGATTGTTGCATTCGTAGCACACGCTACAATACTTGTACTTGTATTTCCTTGTCCGGCTAGGTGCACCCCTAGGCCGTCATGTTAAAACACTTCCTGGCTCGTGATCCAGAAGCGGGCCTCATGTGTTGGTCAAAAGCCAATGTCCGATACACGTGGAGGGGTAGGGATAAGCGATCACCTGAGCTTAGGAGTGGCCCGATCAGCCACTCTAGCCAGAAGGCGTAATCTATGTGCACGAGGTGCTTACTTTACTTGTCTTGTACTAGTGAGTGTTACTTGTATAACTTGTCATCCATGCCATGTTTAAATGCCATGCTCATACTTTACTTTACTTTACCTTACTTGTTGCACTCATACTTTTAACTGCCATGTCATTGCATTCATGCTAGAACTGCTAGGTTGCTTTACCTACCTTCAGTTTCCTTGCACAAGTCTCTTGTAGACTTGCTGACATGTGCCCCTTGCTCTTTTGGGTGTCACATGTTAGACCCTGAGCCAGAGACCGTTGCTGAGTACGTGGTGTTTTGCTGATGCTAAGCTTGAGTCCATGTCTACCCAGGAGGAGTTTTGTGGACACCGGTGACCATTCTTTGAGTCTTTACTGAGCTTCCTTTTGTTTTAGGCCATCTGTTAGTTGTCGGTGCGTAGCACCTATACTTTGTACTTTGTACTTTTGTTGGCCATGTTTGGGCCTTTAGATTCTTTTTCTTTTTAGCCTGGTGGCTTTTTCTGTGATGTTGAAACTTATTTTATGGATATTCTGAGATGTCTCTTTTGTCTCATTTCATCATTATTATCTTGTTTCGTTTCGCGTTGCAAGGACCTGCAGTTTTTAAGTTGATTGACGCTTATCAGACTTGCAGCTTGCAGCTTCAAGTCTGAGCGGACCTTCTCACGCTTCGCCTCCATATTTTTGGGAAGCGGGGCGTGACAGGTTTTGTTGGTGGCCCATGCAGGTCCAATCTTGCAATTGCGAATTAACGGAACAACGATAATAACAGAATGTCCATTAAATAAATTGCAACATCCGAGTCATAAGTCCTGAGTCTAGTCGTTTTCCTATGTCACGAGGTGATAAGAAGACTTAGTTAGACGGTTGTGCTTGCTAGTTAGATGCCTCTGATTGATGGTTAGACTCCCGTCTAGCAATTGACTTGATCGTCATAGGAGTTACCTTAGTGGTCCTGGTCTACCCCTGACCATAATAGACTTTTAGAATTCCTTCAGTCGTTTGCTTGAGTTTATCGATTTCGGACCAAGCTGAACGCATTTCATTACCGTCTAGCTCCTTAGAGAGTCTTAGCGCTTAGCTTCTTAATACTTAGTTGGACGACCGTAGGAGTTTCCCGTAGACTTTCCTGATTCATATCCTAGGCGTATGTATGTTTTGATCATCCGACCATTTTCCTTGCCTCGATTCACGAGATCGCCTCATGACGATCGTCGTCAATTTTCGAACCTCTCCATTACAAACCTTGAATCTTCTGAAAGTATTTTTCGATTTCCTCTTTCCCTAAGTTTAAATTTGCTCAATTTTTAATATATATATCTTATATTTCATACTCCTTCATTGACTTGAATTCTTAAAACTTTTGTCGAAATTTTGAATACTAGCTTATGGTATTTTCCCAGCCTACCCTTTTGTACCTATGAAAATACATTTTCCTTTCATATATTAATTTTATTCTGAACCGTACTTTTATTTGTCCAATTCGATTTATAATTTCCTTCTTATTATTCCATTCAAACGACACATCGCGCTCCTTTTAATACTTTTCAAGTCACCTGGGATTTTAGCTTTTAGCCAGTCGAGGTTATGCTCATCGCTTTCCATGTTTCAGATTTTGTAAAATTACTATTTCATAACCACTTCCTGATTTAGACCCTCCATGATTTGATTTTAAAGCTTTGCTATCAATTTTGATAATTCTACTACTAAGTTATTATTATCTTTCCGCTTACCATACATGCTTTTAGAAAAATTTCTAGACTAAAATGAATTTCAATTATTTTTATCCGTACCAGGTTCGTTGTGCTCGTATGCTAAGGGTTTTGTGTAAACCAGTTTTAACTTTTTTGCACATCCTGGTTTCTCTAAAAGTAGTTCCAATATTGGTCATTTTAGATTTCCCTTCCCTGGCTTAAGGACATTGAAAGCGTTTAAAACGAGCTTCAATTCTTCAGTTACTTTAATTTCATTCTTTAAAATTTCCAAAATTTTTGCCAAAATTATATTAAATTACTGCCGTATAATATTTTCTAAAAACTACGTCCTTAATGTTCGTGTGAATGATTTACTTCCTTTTCTTAATGATTTTTGATAAGTCAATAAAAAATTTTTTCCTTATTATGAATATTCGACTCGAACTTATTTTGAACAACTCGTTTTATCGACATCCAAATATCTTTATACGGTCGAGGATTCCAACTTTCGAAGTACAACAGTTTTCAAAGTTCGCGCGTTTTAGCTTATGATATTTCATTTCTCCATCCTATAAGTATCACTACATCCCCCTCTCCTCTAACCTAAACATCACCATTGAGTCAATGTTTCATCTAACCAAGCTGTTTCCTTGTATTCGTCCTATCTGAGCTCGTGCTTATCGATCCTTCCTTCGTCACGCTTCCGACCTCTAATCTTCCTCTATTGCTTAGGCTTAGTGCTCGTCATTGTCTGTGTCAACTCTAAGTTGTTAGTAGGCCCTTGGACCTTGTGATGTAGTCGTAGTGCACGTACCTAAGTTGTGTACGTGGGTTGAATGAGTATAACCCCATAGTATAGTAATGCTTGCCTATTGTGTGATATATATATATATATATATATATATATATATACTCGGAGTTATTCGTGATATTATGAGGTTGTTTGTGTGTTAGTATTTATAGCTTTGTGTGTGGTTAGCTATACCATACTAGAGATGCCTGTGTATATAAGAGTTAGTGATGGAATATCTAATGGAGTGTATGTAGTTAGAGATACTTGTAATGATTGAAATAAAATGATTGGTAAAGCTATGTGTATGCTAGGTGTGATAATAATAAGAGTACGTATAGTTAAGTGAGTAGGCTTATTGAGTGACCCATATATTAGTACGTGTGAGTATGTGCTCGTAGGTAGATATGTATTGTGCTTGGACGTAAGTAGTTATGTTTCGTTGCATGAGTATATAGGTGGTATATATATGGTAGTAGGGTTATAACTTTGATTGGTACTGCTTGCTTTTACAGGATGTTGCATGCGTGCATACTGTGAGGTATACATGACTATTTCACATCTTAATTATGTATGTATAGATGTGTTAGTATACTAATTATAGGTAGTAGACTGTGGTGTGAATATATATGTTACATGTGTGTGACTATACGATGAATGCGTATGCACGTATTAGGGAGTGTATTATAATTATACGTGGGATGATGTCTGTAATATTATTATTTTGGTATATAGAGTGATTGAATTATGTGGGTGTTACCTGACTAGATATTAAGTGTGAACGACATTATGGTATGTATGTGGCTATGTTGGTAGATGTGTATACATTGGAGTGGTGTTGGTATTGGTATAGGTATAAATACCGTGTTACGTATATAGAGTATTCTGATATGTGTTTTGAGTCTCACTCAAGCTTGAGTGGGTATACTCTAAGTATATTGTTATGTGCGTCTGTAGTTGCATATAGCGATGTTTGATGTATGTATAGTGATAGGAGTGTTTGTGCCGGGTTGTGTTACGCACATGATTGTGGGTCGCTATACCAGTATATAGTTATTGGTGTTGGTCTTGTGGTATAGTTATTTACTAAGGACTTGCCTGTGTGAACGTATGTGTGCTAGCTAAACTAGGTGTGTAGTTGTGATGAGTATATAGTGGTGTGATTGGTATACATATGAATGAATTGTTAGCGTGCGTGGGTGTGCACCATGCACGGGTAAGTATGTGCCTAGTTATAAGTTTTGGTGACTATGGTATGTGGGGCGTGTCGTGAATATAGTTATAGGACCGTTTGTAATGTGAATGTATGGTGAAATTATTGCATACATCTGAATGACTATATATTCACTACTACAGATTTGGGCTTGGGTAACGCCACTTAGATATCGCTTTTAAAAAGCGCTATCTAAGTGAGCTCTTGTATAGCGCTTCTCCACTTATAAAAAATAAAAATAAATCAAAATTAATGTAAAACCCACTTAGATAGCGCTTTTTGTTAAAGCGCTATCCAAGTAATACCTTACATAGCGCTTTTTGTTAACGCTATGGTACTAATCGTTACGTAAGCAATTTTATTAAAAAATATACATATATGTGTAACTCTTAGATAGCGCTTTCGCTCCCCACTTTCTCGTTTCCCTCTTTTTATTTCATGCCCTAGCCGTCATCGACCCGATTGGAGAACCTTCTTCTTCCAAAGACCTCAAAACCCTAATCGAGGAGAATTCGACGTTTTTGGATGGCCTCGTGAAGCTGATCCCGGCGAGGTTCTACGTCCCCGGCCCCGACGAAGATGAGCGACCGTGGTTCCAGGCGCTGAGCAAGGCCGCCAAGGCCTCCGCCAAGAAGCAGTCTCGCGAGAACCTCAAGAAGGCCCGTCGCCGCAAATTCAACCCTGACAACCCCGCATCCACCCTCGACCTCCTCGAAAACTCCCTCAAATCCGACCGAACCCTAAACTTAGCGACGACGCCGGAGAGAACCCTAACACTAGCTCGAAATCGGAGGAGCAATCCGTTACCTACGAGGAGCTCCGCCAGCGCCTCCACCGCCGGATCGAGGAGCTTAGGTCGGGACGCAACACCCGCCCCAAGAACGAGCCCATTAACGATCAGAGGAAGAGGAAGAGGGAAGCTGACTAGACGCCATGGAAGGAAAGCTCTCAAAAATCTCTAGAACTCTAACCCCTTTCCAAATCCAAGAGCTCTCTCACCTCGCCCAGCGATGTGGGGCCCTCAACCTCGCAGGGGCTTCCCCGATTTCCCCGCCCCCAAACACATCAAGTGCGCCACCGTCTCTGCCATCAGCTCTGACTTCAATCAGTACTGGTACAATAATCCTGCAACCTTCTTTCTAGCTATTTTAAGGCCCTTTTCTTCAGTCACTCAAGTTCTAGCATTCTGCTACAGGCACGTGCAAGGCATGTGTGAGCTGCTGGCGAGGAGGATGGAGGAGACCCTTGAGCTCGGCATAGACCCCGTCATGGACATAGTCATTTGCTGTGGGCAATCCGAGGCGTTCGAGGCCACAATGTTTGCATGTAATTGCTCTGGTTTCATGTTTTTCCTTTCGTTTGTGCGAGACCTCTGTCATTGTGATACCCATTATTCTCTTGATCGATTATAGCCGTGTAACAGTAATTGATGAGGGAGAAGTGTTGTTGTTTGATCCTGCTTACGAGACTTACAAGACGTGCATACGTTTGGCCGGGGGAGTTCCTGTGAGTCGGTTGCTCCGTTTTCGCTCTCAACTTTTTGTGATAAGCTTTGATCTTTAAAAAAGAGGGTAAAATTTTAGGTGTATGTGTCGCTGGATCCGCCTTGCTGGGCTCTGGATGCCGATAGGTTGATGAAGTCGTTTACAAGTTGGACTAAGGCTCTGGTTCTTAACAGGTTAATGGTTCTTAACAGCTAATGCAGCTTTGTTGGCAGCCAGGATTTTGGCAGTTATGGATTCTGATCTGTGGGATAGGTGCAATTCTGGCAGACTCACAGTCTTTTTAAACTCAAAATAAACAGCATTTGCCAAATTCTGTGCTCATTGTTGGTATTCATATTGCTCATTGTTCGGATAGGTTGATCAAGTACCAAGACGTCATGAAAGACACTGTATTGAGGAAAGCAGAGAAGCTCGAGGGTGAAGGCTGGGAAAGATACTTAAACCCTTGAGCTCTCCTATATCTATTATGGTGAAAGTTCTGGTTTGCATCTAAATGTTTATGATTCCATACTTTTTCAATGATGACTACAGTTTGCTGAAGCTTATATTTTTCTTGCATGCAGGTTTAATTCTACGGATTACAATTAACTTGTACACTAGAGGTTTGGAGCTCTAGGATGACAACCACCAAATATTACACTGCAACAGGAAATCTTTACTCTTCGGAAACAGGGAAGCTACCAAGCATTTTTCCTATTATACTATAAAGTGATACACATCCATCTGATATGTGCAGATGGTGTATGTGTCACCTGATTGATGATTTGGTAGGGTAAGTGCAAATAAGCCTGGCATTTTCTCATCCAATCATGACGCTTCACGCATTTGTTCTTAACAAAAATCAAATTTCGATATATTAGTTGCATGCATAGCAACATGGGTCAATTTGATCTCTTCCCAATGAATTCTTTAGATTGTCAATTTGACCTTCACCCAATGTATTTTGTGTGTGAAACTATTGCATTTAATTTGGGCCGTTGTAAAATGTAATACCAAATTAAGTGTACTCATGATGCATGTTGCAGTAAATATGTTTGGCATTACACAAGAAATTTTTGCATTTGTCTCGATGTAATATTTCTTCTTCCAACATTCAAATTAAAATATAATAAAGGGTCTCGGAATACTTTGTCTGAAAGTAAGGGAGCATAGACGCAAAATTCCACTTGTCATAAGACGCTTAATACATGAAAGACGTATATTAGGAAAATAGATCCTCATAGGCGATATTGGAAGATGATTGGGCTCATGAGTTTCTCCATTACATGTGACACACATTAACTTGCATTTCTAACATAAAACTGACGGAGACATTCAAAATTGCCAACCTTGCTTACAAGCATTAAAAAATAGAATTACAGTATAAATATCAGATAAAACAGATAAGAAACCCAGTAAAGACATCTTACCTTGCCAGAGTATCACGAAGCAGAAAATTATTTAAACATTAAGGCAAACAGGTTGCTACCAGAAGATGCCGACTTGCCATTCTTCATCCTCTTCAGAGCTTTCATCCGTTCGATCCTGGCTCGTTTCTACAAAATTTTCAACTTGAGGATTTTGTTCAAGTTGCTCTTTTGTTTACTAGAGTTGACTAATGTGCATGTATAATGTTCTTCATTGTGTAATACCATGGAATTCTCCAATTCTTATCTCATTAGTCGTTACTAACATTTGTCACCTTTCTTTTTTGTTTTAATGATATACAATTTTTTTTCAATATTATTCAAGGAGATGAGTAATGCAACAGTGAGATATATCTCTGACAAAGTCTCAGGTTGAATGAATGATTGTATTTGCTTCTATTATTGAAGGATTTTTTTTATAGAAATAGACCTAGCATTTGCATCCGATATTGAATGAATTGTTTAGAAATAGACCTAGTATACTTCCAGCATTTTTCTTGCTAGGCAGTACAATTTTCTAGCATACTTCCGATCTCGGTCTAAGGGTAGTTTGGCAGGACAAATTTCTCCTTCATTGCATTTTTTTGGCAGGACCTTTCAAGGTTTGACTTTGACCTCTATATTATAGCTGATAAGTGCCTTTCAACTATTCTATTAACTGTGATGTATAACTGATTTGTTTACTACACATATTGAATTGATGAATGTCATCCCTTAGGTATATGGAACTATTACTGGAACCGGGGATACTTCTGCTCGGTGATTTGGCTCTAACTGGAGATTTTTGAAGGTGAACAATTTCTTATTTTTTCTTCGCTATGTTCATCCATGTCATCTTATCTTTAATGTATTTTTCATTTTTCTTATTTATTTTTAGGTTCAATGGAATGAAGCTGCCAATATCCGAAGGCCATAAAGAGTTTCACCATGGGAAATAGAGAATTTCAGTGTATCCACAGATTATCTGAATGATTCTCAACCTTCTCCTCTTAAGAGTGCTTGGTCAGCAATTGACCTCCCCTCCGTCCGAAGAGAAGGTGAAGATGTTCCTATGTTCCTAACTTCTTTGAGATGGCTAAATTTTATCGAAAGAAATATGAAGTATAACATTTAATTCCAAATTTAGAGGTGATGCTTTATTAATTACATCTAACTAGTATTTAACAGAACAGCAAACTTCTTTTGTGAGGCTTCTGTGAATGAGAAGGCATACATATATTGAACAAAATTAGTCGAAGCTTCAGGATCAAGCATTCCTATCTGTCAAGAGTTCCAAAAAAATCTGATATTTTGTATGTTCAATGGGATAACCAATTTAGCGCTCCCTTGTCAGAAAAAAGGGCGTTCAAAATCATGATATGTACCGGGCATCATGATTCTAAACATTTAAGAATATTTACAGCCAAAACTTATATTTTTTTGGGACTTGTCAGCCATGAATCTTTTGTTGCAAATTAATACCTTGTTTATTATAGAATAAGCCACTTGATGGATGGTTAGAATTTTTCCAAGGATTTCTTTCTGCCAAAGATGTTTAATCATTTTTGGGGACCATTTGGAGGTTGAGTCATTTATTTGATGTCTGCAACATATTTGTGGGCATGACAGTATTCCTTTAGTGAAATATCAATACAAATTTTATGATGGAAAATCGGAATCACAAATATTTTTAACGATGTCTGCCAATGGATGCTACGTCTCCAACAGAGAAAAATGATATATCAAATGCTAGAAGGATTGGAATGCAGAACGAATGTTCGAGTACTAAATGGGTCTTTAAGCATTGCACATGCTCTTGCACATACTCCCCATAGTGACCATGCCTCACCGTTAGGCCCACTGTCCTATAGAAGTGTAGAAATGAATATGTTGTATTTTTTGTATTTTTTATTCTAAAGAACAAACTGACCAACCTAAGACATACATTAGGAAGGTAAATGTTACATTTCTAGGAAGGTCAGAGGATGCAAATATGATGAGGGAACAAGTAATTAAGGGATATCACAAAGGATACGGTGGCACATGTTGTGCTCACGCCATCATATCCTCATGCTGTGCTCACGCCATCATATCCTTCTTAGTGATAAATCTGAGAACTATTGAGTTCTTATGCTATGAATGAACTCAGTAGTTTGTCTCAAAATTGAATTATTTGATTGCTTTTATTCATTATTATTTTTTGTAATATTTTTTTAGGATCCATAACTAAACATTATTGATGTAACATGACTTGTACTAGATGAAGCTTCCGAGCCACAAAGACATCAGACCACATCAATTGGAATAAAAGGAACCATTGGCTACGCTGCTCCAGGTACGTGGACATTGTTCCTTTCATGTTAGCTCTAATGCACGTCAATTCCTAGGAGTTATTTAAAAGGAAAAGATGGTCTCGCAAAAACTGGCACCTCACATCTCATTCTATTCCCCAAAAAAATTTAATTATAACATAGCATGGCATTACATAGGTATAAGTTTGGTTAACATGTGGAGATTTAAGTTTCCATTAGCATGACATTTATTCCTTTTTATACAAACACGATACACTTTGCATTCAATTCGTTATGCATTGCAGAATATGGAATGGGTTGTCAAGCAGCTCCTCTCGGTGACGTGTACAGTAATGGGATCCTCTTATTGGAGCTATTTACGGGGAAGAGACCAACAGACGGAATGTTTCAGGATGGCGTAACCCTTCATACATATGTTGAGATGGCACTACCTGAGAATGTCTTGGACATTATTGATCCACGCCTTTTCACCATGCGCTATGACAAAGAAACTTACGAGTACGTTCGCTGCAGCAACGGAGCAGACATGGAGGCAGCTAAATGCTTGGATTCGTTGCTGAGACTTGGTCTTAAATGCTCAAATGAAGACCCACGGGAATGAATGGACATGAGAGACGTCAGTAAGGAATAACAGGCAATCAGAGATGTGCTTTGGGCCAGGACTTCCTGAGAAAGAAGAAAAGAAATGTTGGCGCATGTGGAACATGTTTATTGTTTGGACTCTGGAACTGCCTCGACTATTTTATTTGCAGTGATTAAAAATGAGGCAATTGGTTCAATTCTGCAGTTCACTAAGCAATGAATATGAGTTGCAATTGATGAGAGTCAAGATTGCATGAGTTGTTACATGATCAATTTTCTTATGTGAGCCTCCCTTTCCTGCTTATTTTGTCCAGTTTGTTGCATCTGATGACATTTGAGTCGCATGTCGCTCCTTCACGATGCATGCTATGAATTATTTGTTTGATTTCTATTTTTTTAGGGTTTTTCTCATATTAGTCCCTTAAATCTTGCATAATTTGATATTAGTCCCTTAAATCTTCGAATTTTGAGTTTAATCCCTCAAATCATTAACTATAACCAAAATAGTCCCCCACTCTAATTTTCTGTTAAAAATTCTGTTATTGTTGACGTGGTTGTTAGTGCGGCTGTTAGTGCTGACGTGTCCGCTTGTTCGCGACGGCAGCGACGGTGATGAAGGGGAGGAGGAGGAGGAGGGGCGGCGGCGGTGAGGAGATGGGATGATGGGAGAGGGGGATCGCAGTGGGGGGGAGGGGGAGCTCGACGGGGAGGAGGGTTATGGGGAGGAGGAGGGTTCGGCAGCAGGGAGGAGGGGGATGAGGCGGATGAGGCGGCTGGGAAGAGCTCTCCCGGTGGCGGGGAGGAGGAGGGAGGAAGGGGATGAAGGGGGATGAGGGGGAGAGCGGCGGTGGAGATGATGGGGATGAAGGGCGAGGAGGCGGGTGAGATCGGCGGGGAGGAGGGGGAGAGCGGCGGTGGAGACGATGGGGATGAAGGGCGAGGAGGCCGGGAGATCGGTGGGGAGGAGGGGGAGAGCGACGGTGGAGACGATGTGGATGAAGGGCGAGGAGGCTGGTGAGATTGGCGGGGAGGAGAGGGGATCGGCGGGGAGGAGGGGGGATCGGCGGCATGAATGAGGGGGAGGAGGAGGTGGGGGATGGAGGGGGGGAGGAGGAGGTGGTGGTGGTGGGGGATGGAGGGGGGAGGAGGAGGGGGAAGCGACGGCGGGGATGAAGGGGGAGGAGGAGGGGGAAGCGACGGCGGGGATGGAGGGTGATGAAGGGGGAATGTAACGACCCGGTCTCCGGGATACCCGATAAGTACGAATCCGTATCAGGTATTCCCGAAGAGGCGAGTGTTACGTAGAAAGAAAGCAAAGAAGAGAGTAGGAAGAACACCGCAGGTACTACGCACGTGCTGGGAAGTACAAGTAAAACTCCATCACAGATAAAAACACTGAGAAAATAACAAAAGTACAATATTCATTTTATTGATACATTGATACATCTTATACATACACCAACATCTTCATATTCACAACTCTAAGTACAAAGGTCCACCCGAAAAAGAAACACCAAAAGTACAAGTCTCTCATCATACCCCTCACCACCCAATACTACAACAGATCACCAACTCCAAAGCTCCAGCTGTTATCTCCAACCTCCAACTCACATGACCTGAAAGTCAACGGGGACACGTCAACGCGTGACCCAGTAGAAACTCCTAACACTCTAGTAGAACCCAGTTTTAGAACTGGTCTACCTATCTAGGGAAGGGTGGTCTAACAAGTAAGGTTCATGGTGCATAAAAGTGATCACATTCCAACATACGAACTTAGTTATAAGAACTTGCAAAACATGCATATGAAACCATATTATGAAATGCAGATATTGAAGGGAAGCATAAGAACATATTACCATGGGATAGCCGCATTAAAGTAAACAAAAGTAAGGAGACGTGAGATAACAACATTTATAAATTAAAGACAATTACTATAAGTTGTTGATTCACATATTTGGAACCCGTGTAAACCGTAGGACGCTAAGGAGGCGGACTTCACCCAGGGTGGGTGAAAAAGTGGTACCACAACCAGCGACACGAGCACTGGAGGGGCCTCTCGTAACTCTCCATACCCGAACGGAACAAGGTATGGGAGTGAGACAAACTCGGTTTTTCTGTCGGACAAACGGAGCAAACCATCAATTACCGTCATGATGCATCACGAGTACACCAGCGGCCTCTCCAACCCTTTCAACTCGCCCTTCTGGGAGTGATACAGCGGGTGAGAATTCATATCATATGTCCGCTCCTTAACTCCAAAAGTTTACCCGTTTTCCCCCAAACCCGTGTCACCCTCCTTTAGAAGGACTGTTACATTCCTCATTCTCACTCTCAGTTTTCAAGATATTACTTCGTTTGTCAACGAATCATCTAGCGGACTTGAATACTGCTTTAACCAACTTTTAACAATATCATCATCATCATCATCATCATCATCATCATCATCTCCTCATTAAAGAATTGCATGGAATATCATCACAAACTCATCGTTATGAACATACTAATGTGAGCACAAAAGCATAAACAAATTGAACTTAAACATTATGAACATAACGAATATTTCATGAACCATCTGCATAATTACATGTATCAAGAGCATGTCATTGAGAACATGATTAGTACAAACAAACTTAACTTCAAATAAAACTACACCTTGATAAGTACCAAGCAAAATTAGCATATGAACCTGTCAAAACTGTTACAGCAGAAAGAATATCACTTTTAGCCTATCTACATTCAGAATTTGTCTCTGGTCCCTTCACGAAAGTTGTAGATATGGGTGTTTTGCATTGCCATACCAAATTTCAGAAAATAATATGATATGGATGATTTATTGTGATCAGTTTAGTAACTGATGACAATACTTAAAAAAAACAGAAACATTGCATCAACTTTATCAGTGCTTTTCTCCCATTTACAGGCAGATATGGATGAAATAAAAAATTGGGTATTGTGCATCTTGAAGATTAGTTGTCTAAAATGTCCTAGAGCATCTAATTTCAATAAGAATTGTGGTCGAAATCTTGGTTTTAATACAAAGTGTCAAAACTGCCAGAAATTGGACAAGTTACAGAAGAAGTCATATTTCTCCTACATTTTGAATTGAACATATATCATATGTTATATGATGTTGGGGTAGGACTTCGAGATCTACATGAATATGTTTTTATCAGATTTTTCTTTTATCTATGTTGGGAGATATTCTCAGTTTAACAGAGAATAAAAATACTGGAATTTCAGAACAGTTTTGATTGAAACACCAGTTTGCATATCCGAATTTTTATAAAATCTTACAGCTATAATTTGGAAAAATGATCAAAATGAAAAGTATTCATAACAATGAGATACCCAACATATAAAATTTCTAAAGCATTCCCATTAGCCAATTAACCCCAGCACTTAGTCAAAGTTTCAGTTTTTCTAGATCAAATTTCAGCATGAAAAAGTTAACTCAATTCTCCTTGTCCTAAAACTAAATTCTACTTAAGTGAAAGGAATTTCTACCTCCAAAGTCCTCCAAAATTTCTTTGGCCCTTCTTAGTCCTTGAAGAATTCTTGGGCCTCCTTCTTCAATCTCCTATCTTCAAGATCCAAATTGGCTTCTAAAGATGGATTTGGGATGATTTTTGAGATGAATTTTGATGGAGGAATAATGAGGAATGAAAGGGGTGCTTGGAAGAGTTCTTGGTGGAGAGAAAAATGAAGCAAATGAGTGAAAGAGGGGGAGACAAAATTTTGGCCAGAATTGGGAAGGAGAGGGAGAGTGAGAGAATATGGGATTTTCTTGTTTTTTTTTGTTTTTCTTTGCCTAGATTTTAGGTGTCCCTAAAACCCTCTCATCCTTTCATTTAGTCAAAGTCTAAGCCATGTGTCTCCTTCTTAATTAGCAAGATGACACCTAATAAGCTAAGGTGTCATGGTAAAACAATTTTGGAATTTGTATTTTGCAAAAATAAAAATACATGTTGAGATACCATATACACCATAAATACAAGTATTCATCCAAATACTCCTATTTACTAAATTCAAAAGATGAGTTTAAAATCTTTTAAAAATAATTCCTACACCAAAATATTTAAAGAAAAAATACGAGAATACTCCCAATACGCATTTATGCCAAAATACGTATAAATACGCGTACATATTTAAACTGGGTATTACATTCTACCCACCTTAAAAACAAAGTCCGCCCTCGGACTTTCCATGCTAAGGGTCTGACCGGAGATTGAATAGTCTAAGGGTCCCCCTTACCCACGAAATACAAACAACATTATATGTATATACTACACACCCATGTATACATGCACTATATCATAGATTAAACACACTTATATATATACACATTCCTATCCAAAGATATAGGTATACACACAGACAAATCATCACAACACGTACATAGTACTATACATTCCACATTCATCCATATACACAATGTACTCACATATATATTTATATGGACATGAGAACACTCACATATATGTACATACTAATATGTACACACATGCTAGTACACCTATGCATATGGATACATGTGTCAATGCTGTACATAGCAATAAGTAGAAATATATAGATACACCCAAGGCATTAATATACACATTTATTCACTCAATACATGGGTACTCACATAAAGATTCACACAAGTATATGTTCAAAGACATATGCTATATCCTGGTTACATATAGGTATATCTAAATATATACGCCTATATATGTAATCACACACTCCTTATAAATATATATATCTACATACATACATGTTCACACGATATTTAAACACACCATACTCATAAGTCACAGAGCTAGCATACTTACACATACACATACCTATGGGTATGCCTAGATACATCAAAGTATAGTTCAAGTATACAACCAAGTATACATCCACATATACTACTATATCACATCCAATATGTATGCAACCTTGCTAACAATATGTATGCAACCTTGCTAACATACATACATAAGTAAGTAAATCCATATATTGATGCACTTATGGTAAATAATCATACACCAATAATGATACACATTGATATGGTGCACCACATATCAAGTGGGTAACCATACGCAAATATATCACTTAAGCACATAAGTATAAACACTTACAATTATATAGACAAATATATATAATAGTTTGCACACAAGAATGTACACAGTAAATATCACTATAGTAAATATGTATATTATATCAACCTTCTAGTACACACTCACTTTATATATATACAAGAATACATACATATATGTTCATATCCAATATTCACTCACGTAAATCTATATTTAACCACCCATACACTGCACAAGTATACTTACATACAAACAGTCAACGTAACACATATTCAATGTATATATATATACACATATACATACGAATATATATATATATATACGAATATATATATATATATATATATATATCACAAGAATTATAGTAATTCAGTACATATATACACACACACTCTTGTATACACAATACATATACATATATAAATCTCATTCATATGCTACACTCACATATTATCACATGATATATAAGTACACCAAAATTGCATAACTTGGTATACCTACTTATGTATATCTATACACACCAATTAGTAAGACAATATATTTCACGCACTACTTATGGTACACATCCAATGGTAGCTTTACTCATATATACATATCTCACTATATCAATTTACACAACCACATTTATAGTATGCATACACATACACGTCATCACATAGAGTCGCATACAATAATACCAACACACACAGATATTCACATAATGATATATCCATCCAACACCGGTGTAAGCGTATTCGCTTACAGTCAGACAGGCAACCATATACATCTTTCACATATGTATCAAATACACAACTCTAATACACCTAGGGCATGCCCACTCATGCTTGAATGGAAAATAAATATCCGCACATGGATTTACACAATCAGCATGTACAAATACTTCACATATTACTAATACATCCGGTATACTGTATCTATACATCGCCTAGAGCTCAATCAACTATATCGGTCCATGATACACACTATAAATATATATACATACTTACTACTTACATCTCAATCAATACAATCACTCTATTGCACCTACATCTGATAGTGCAACCACATACTAACACATATACTTATAATATCACATACTAACGTATAGTCACACATGTAGCTAATGTAGTAGCATATACATGTATGTATAGATACAGATACGCACATAAGTATAACACACATATACATTCGACAACAGACATACAATACTTGTATATTCATACAAACACATAACCGCATACACATATAATTATTCCATGTATACCATCAAACACTCTTATACATCCACATGTACATCCACCCAGACGTACAAGCAACATCCATATACCAACACATACATCATGAATTTATTTATACACTAATATTTATACACACAAATACTCCATATATATAAACATCCCTCAGATATCCATATACAAATCATCTCCTTACATCCCTTAAATATATAATTCAGTATTTATACCTACAACTATACATAAGATCATATAGTCATCCACATACACTCAGATGTAGATAAAACATGTATTAGCACATATTTATATACGACACACAATACTTCATTACACAGATAGTATGCCTCACACTTAGATTTACACATCATATATTATCTACTCCTTAATTCATATAAATAACATTTCTATACATACACCTCATAGTTCGTCCATATACGAACACTTATACTATGAGTTATAAGAATACACACAAGTAGTCATACAAGTATCTATAATGCTGCTTACTTACATATATATCTATAGATACATGCCTATAGGAATACATGCCAATATGCACACAATACTAATATATCCATGCAAACACGTATCCATCCATACATATATGTATACATACAAACATCTACCCATGTTTACCCTCAAGAAGCTCTGTGCCTCGGTTCTCCTAATACCAGGAACTTACCCTAAGGCCGATCACCTACCTACCTTAGGACACAACTACCCTTATGGAGCATTACCCACACTATCCTTACGCACGCCGCAGTGCGGAGACCTGCATGGGCCACCAACTGTAACGACCCGGTCTCCGGGATACCCGATAAGTACGAATCCGTATCAGGTATTCCCGAAGAGGCGAGTGTTACGTAGAAAGAAAGCAAAGAAGAGAGTAGGAAGAACACCGCAGGTACTATGCACGTGCTGGGAAGTACAAGTAAAACTCCATCACAGATAAAAACACTGAGAAAATAACAAAAGTACAATATTCATTTTATTGATACATTGATACATCTTATACATACACCAACATCTTCATATTCACAACTCTAAGTACAAAGGTCCACCCGAAAAAGAAACACCAAAAGTACAAGTCTCTCATCATACCCCTCACCACCCATTACTACAACAGATCACCAACTCCAAAGCTCCAGCTGTTATCTCCAACCTCCAACTCACATGACCTGAAAGTCAACGGGGACACGTCAACGTGTGACCCAGTAGAAACTCCTAACACTCTAGTAGAACCCAGTTTTAGAACTGGTCTACCTATCTAGGGAAGGGTGGTCTAACAAGTAAGGTTCATGGTGCATAAAAGTGATCACATTCCAACATGCGAACTTAGTTTTAAGAACTTGCAAAACATGCATATGAAACCATATTATGAAATGCAGATATTGAAGGGAAGCATAAGAACATATTACCATGGGATAGCCGCATTAAAGTAAACAAAAGTAAGGAGACGTGAGATAACAACATTTATAAATTAAAGACAATTACTATAAGTTGTTGATTCACATATTTGGAACCCGTGTAAACCGTAGGACGCTAAGGAGGGGGACTTCACCCAGGGTGGGTGAAAAAGTGGTACCAAAACCAGCGACACGAGCACTGGAGGGGCCTCTCGTAACTCTCCGTACCCGAACGGAACAAGGTATGGGAGTGAGACAAACTCGGTTTTTCTGTCGGACAAACGGAGCAAACCATCAATTACCGTCATGATGCATCACGAGTACACCAGCGGCCTCTCCAACCCTTTCAACTCGCCCTTCTGGGAGTGATACAGCGGGTGAGAATTCATATCATATGTCCGCTCCTTAAATCCTAAAGTTTACCCGTTTTCCCCCAAACCCGTGTCACCCTCCTTTAGAAGGACTGTTACATTCCTCATTCTCACTCTCAGTTTTCAAGATATTACTTCGTTTGTCAACGAATCATCTAGCGGACTTGAATACCGCTTTAACCAACTTTTAACAATATCATCATCATCATCATCATCATCATCATCATCATCTCCTCATTAAAGAATTGCATGGAATATCATCACAAACTCATCGTTATGAACATACTAATGTGAGCACAAAAGCATAAACAAATTGAACTTAAACATTATGAACATAACGAATATTTCATGAACCATCTGCATAATTACATGTATCAAGAGCATGTCATTGAGAACATGATTAGTACAAACAAACTTAACTTCAAATAAAACTACACCTTGATAAGTACCAAGCAAAATTAGCATATGAACCTGTCAAAACTGTTACAGCAGAAAGAATATCACTTTTAGCCTATCTACAGTCAGAATTTGTCTCTGGTCCCTTCACGAAAGTTGTAGATATGGGTGTTTTGCATTGCCATACCAAATTTCAGAAAATAATATGATATGGATGATTTATTGTGATCAGTTTAGTAACTGATGACAATACTTAAAAAAAACAGAAACATTGCATCAACTTTATCAGTGCTTTTCTCCCATTTACAGGCAGATATGGATGAAATAAAAAATTGGGTATTGTGCATCTTGAAGAGTAGTTATCCAAAATGTCCTAGAACATCTAATTTCAATAAGAATTGTGGTCGAAATCTTGGTTTTAATACAAAGTGTCAAAACTGCCAGAAATTGGACAAGTTACAGAAGAAGTCATATTTCTCCTACATTTTGAATTGAACATATATCATATGTTATATGATGTTGGGGTAGGACTTCGAGATCTACATGAATATGTTTTTATCAGATTTTTCTTTTATCTATGTTGGGAGATATTCTCAGTTTAACAGAGAATAAAAATACTGGAATTTCAGAACAGTTTTGATTGAAACACCAGTTTGCATATCCGAATTTTTATAAAATCATACGGCTATAATTTGGAAAAATGATCAAAATGAAAGTTGTTCATAACAATGATATACCCAACATATAAAATTTCCAAAGCATTCCCATTAGCCAATTAACCCCAGCACTTAGTCAAAGTTTCAGTTTTTCTGGATCAAATTTCAGCATGAAAAAGTTAACTCAATTCTCCTTGTCCTAAAACTAAATTCTACTTAAGTGAAAGGAATTTCTACCTCCAAAGTTCTCCAAAATTTCTTTGGCCCTTCTTAGTCCTTGAAGAATTCTTGGGCATCCTTCTTCAATCTCCTATCTTCAAGATCCAAATTGGCTTCTAAAGATGGATTTGTGATGATTTTTGAGATGAATTTTGATGGAGGAATGATGAGGAATGAAAGGGGTGCTTGGAAGAGTTCTTGGTGGAGAGAAAAATGAAGCAAATGAGTGAAAGAGGGGGAGACAAAATTTTGGCCAGAATTGGGAAGGAGAGGGAGAGTGAGAGAATATGGGATTTTCTTGTTTTTTTTGTTTTTCTTTGCCTAGATTTTAGGTCTCCCTAAAACCCTCTCATCCTTTCATTTAGTCAAAGTCTAAGCCATGTGTCTCCTTCTTAATTAGCAAGATGACACCTAATAAGCTAAGGTGTCATGGTAAAACAATTTTGGAATTTGTATTTTGCAAAAATAAAAATACATGTTGAAATACCATATACACCATAAATACAAGTATTCATCCAAATACTCCTATTTACTAAATTCAAAAGATGAGTTTAAAATCTTTTAAAAATAATTCCTACACCAAAATATTTAAAGAAAAAATACGAGAATACTCCCAATACGCATTTATGCCAAAATACGTATAAATACGCGTACATATGGAAACGGGGTATTACAGGGAAGGGGAGAGGGAGGGCGGCGGCGGGGAGGAGGGCGGCGGCGGGGAAGAGGTCCGCCTCCCCCTCCCCCTCCCCCTCCTCCGCCCCCTCTCCTCCGCCTCCCCTCATTTGGTCTTAATTTGTAGTTAATTAACACTAATCGTTAATTAATCGTTAATTAAACTAACTATTTAACAGAATATAGGATGAGGGGACTATTTAGGTTAACGGCTTAAGATTTGAGGGATTAAACTCAAAATACGAAGAATTAAGGGACTAATATCAAATTACGCATAATTTAAGGGACTAATATGAGAAAACCCCTTTTTTAAAAAAAATTAAACATTAGCCACGGCAAGTCCGTGGCTAATGCGTATTAGCCATTGCCAGAAAGTGCTATGCAAGGTATAAATCAAAATTTCTCAAGTAATCTAGAATATCGCTTCCAAAAACGCTATCTTAGTAAACCATTTAGATAGCGCTTAAAAAGCGCTATCCAAGCTACCATAGTGGTAGCTTGGATAGCGCTTTTATAAACGCTATCTTAGTAAACCACTACGATAGCGCTTATAAAAGCGCTATCCAAGCTACCATAGCGGTAGCTTGGATAGCTCTTAAAAGCGCTATCCAAGTGTAAAAAAAGCGCTATGCAAGCGTTTTTTTGTAGTAGTGATTGTGAAATTATAGTAGTGGTGAATGCATATTAGATATAGTAAAACTTGATTTAATAATGGTATGGTGTGACTACATGAGTTGATGTGTTTGGTATTGGATGTGTACTAGGAAATATTAGAGGGTAGTATACCCATGTTAGTTTTGTGCATAGGTAGTTATCTATACGAAGAGCAATGATTGTATTTGCTAGTGTGAGACCATACTTATATGAGTATTTGAAATATTGTTTTGTGATTAGGTAAGTAGTAGTTATATAAGGGATGTACGTATATGTATATGATTGAAATACATGTATGAAATTGACTGACTATAATAGGTATAAGTGTATGACATACGTGAATATATATATATATATATATATATATATATATATATATATATATATTCTATAAAGGATGAAGAATTTGAATTTTGTCCTACTGGGACAAGATGACTAGGACATGACTAGGACAAAGTTTGATGAGTAGGCTTTTTTAATGACTAGGACAATGTTTAATGAGTAGGCTTTTTGTTGATTTGTTAAACATTTGGGTGTTAACATGCTGCCTAGGACATGTTGGGAAAAACAAATTTGGTGGGAAAAATCAATGGGGGGAAAACCCCATCATTCAAAAATCCAACATGCATTCAAAAAAAATGCTACATCTTGATTTGCTTCGGTTTTCTAAAGCTGGGGGAAAAAATTTGGGGGGGAAATGAAAAACAAATTTTGGGGGGAAAACCAATGGGGAAAACCCCATCATTCAAAAAACCTAACCTTCATTCAAAAAACCCTTTGTTGATTTGCGTCAGTTTTCTAAATATGGGGGGAAGCAAATTTGGGTGGGGGGGATTCAAAAACCCCGGTTATTCTCTCAAACCCCTTTTATTTGATGCCTTTTAGTTCTCTCAAAACCCCCACCAAGCTCAGTTATTCTCAAGGAAAAAAGCTCAAGAAGGTGAGCACATGGCAATTTTTCTGCTTCAATGTAGCCTATGTCGTCTTCTCTCTCTGCTTTGATCTCTTCATTTGGGTATTCCTTGGAAAAATTAATTTTTGTTCATGGGTTTGTTTTGGTTTTTATGCAGCTTTGGTGGTGGGGATAATTGGGTTGATCCTGGGCCGCTCTCCTTTTCATGTCTTCTGGAGTGTTTTCTCTCTTCTCAAGTTAGAGTTTCTTCTTTTTTTTCTTTTTTAATTTATTCTTTTTTTCCCTATTTTAGTGACAGACATAGCATGGAGGAGTGGCTAGCTTCATGCTTGCTTGGGACATTTATTTGTCATCTAATGGATCCTCACACATTAACATTGTATTATGACTATTTGGTTCAGTCCCAAGAGTATCACAACAACTGGGAGTCCCGTGAATTGTGATATGCATGGGTGAGATTGGTGAGAGCAGAAATGCCTTTTTCGTCTAGGGAAACATGTGTGCATGTGCAAATTGCAAGTTCGGGTCCATAGTATTGATGTTGTCATCAGGACGTGCATGTGAGAGCCCATGTGGGTAAGTGGCCATTTTGAGTCCTTTTTTCCTGGCCTCGCATCATCATTGCTGTTAATCTTCCTCCATATATAAATAACAAAATATGATATCCTGTGTGGTCAACTAAAACATGTCTCTACTAAGTTGCTGATTCTGGACAGATCCTATGGACCACTGTCTTCTTCTTTAACTGTACAAAAGAATCGAATATATATTCATTCATATCATAAACTTGACATGTATTGAGTAGTGAATAGTATAGAGTGGGGAGAGATTGTTTACGTAATTGTGTGGGCTGAATTGAGATAGTTTTTGAACTAGTTGATCCTCATCATCCTTATTTGTCATTTGAATGTGGGGGTACCCTTGAATGTGTTTTCATGTCTTCAATCTGGTCATAAACTTATTTGGTTTTTTATTTGAAATCATTAGGTCTTTCTTGGTGTTTTATTTGGAACAACACATCATGGGAGCTGAATTCAAACTTTATGATGCTTTGTCCTTCTATCGAAAAGTTATGGGTATGAATCTTTGTGGTGGTTTCTTGAAAAATAAGAACATATGCGTATTGCTTGATAGTTTTCCTAAAAAGGACTATGCGTCAATAGAACACAGATAATCATTTACCACATGAGTATAAGTGTTAGGTTTAGGTTGATAAAACATTTATCAGGGTTGCATTATAGTTTTCTGTTCAAAAATGTCATTAAGGGATAGTTTATCCAATCAAGCAAACTTATATGGTTACTTCAAAAAAGTCAGACAAAATCAGGTTGAATTGCATAGAACAAAAAATTGTTAAATTAAATATAAATTAAGGGATAGTTTATCCAGGAAAAGTTTGCTTAATTTTGTGTGACATTTATCAGGTTTGCTTGAAGTAATCATTGACTACAAAATTCAGGTTGACAGAATAAAAAATACATATAAGTTTCCTTGATAGTTTTCTTGGATGCAAAGTAAATTTATATGTATTTTACTTTTGAGTTTGGCTGAATCGAATATGGTGATATTTTAGGTTTTATTCGAAAGTGAGGACAAAGCAAGGAGCCTTGACAGAATATGTATTTCTTGCTTAATCAGATCCTTTAATGATGCCAGATGAGTTAAATAGAATGTTTAGGCCAAAACTAGCTTTTGATTTTCTTTGGAGGTAATTGGAGGTAATTGTTAGCAACGATTTGCAGCAATGAACATGTAAGTTTCCTTTCTCTTCCCTTTAAAATATCCCTTTTTTATTCATCTCTTTCTCGATCGAAACATGGGGCAAACAGAAGCCTGATATTTTTGTATGTTTGAAATTGTATGTCTGTAAGCGAATTCTTCTATTCATTTATGCATCCTGTCAATCCACACATTGCTATGTATTTCTCTCTGTTAATGGAATAAATTTTTTGGTGATAGTTAATTGATGGAATAAAATTTTTGGTGCACGAAAACTACATTGATTATTTAGCAAATTTTTGATGCAAAAAGTAGCAGAATAACCTGATTGTTGTCTATTATCTAAACTGATTGTTGACTACATTTTTGCGTATCAGTCAAATATTTGCATCAATAATGTATGCATACATCCCCCCAACTGATTGTAGGCAGAATAACATGATTGTTGGCAGAATAAACTGGCAGAATATAACAGATTGTTGAAAGATTGTTGGCAGTATAATATATAAATATAACAGATTGTTGTTCGGAGTACCCGCCATCCAAATATAACATATTGTTGAAAGATTGTTGGCAGAATAACCTATATATTTAAGATCCAAACATATATAACAGATCCGATAAGAAAATTTGTTGTTTCTATCTATTTGGATTTTTCTTATAGAATGATGTTGTTTTAATTTGAAATTGAGTCTTTTGTGAAAGCTGTTTGTTTTCTCTGGATATTTCTAATTGTCAAAGAAATATATCCTTTGTGAAATATGCCAAAGAAAAGCCAAATCCAGCAAAAACTATTGCACTGGATATTTATTCTCTAATGCGGCAGATATTCTTTGTATGGATTATAAAACTTATTTTACCAGTAAGTGTTATATGACTTTGAGCACTTGCACATTCTTCATGTTATCTTTATATGTTTCTATGTTTTTCTCCAAGATTCAGTGCTTCACCCTCATGAGAGAACACGTGATACGTCATCGTTAAGATCCTTGGCCCAACGCAGAATCTCTCCAGCAGTATGAGTCGTTTCAATGGTATGCTTCTTTTTCTCGATTACATGGACTGCCTAAAATCATGCTCTTTTGCAGTAAGTCTAAATCCAAGTTTCACTCTTTAAATTTAGCACAACAATTGTTCAATTACATTTGCATCATGTTGAGTAGTATTTTTGATAAACACAAACCAAATTTGTATAAAATTTAAATTACTCCAAATGAAATCAGAAAGTGTAATCATGAACTACACTTTTCGCATTGTGATGGTTCATGTTTACACTTTTCACATGGGTCATCGAATTAAGAAGGAATTATTTTCTGGGACTGAAAGTGTAAAAGCCCCATTATTATTAACATTCTTCATGAATTTATTTAAATAATAATATAATCATAATTAGGCTTTTGCAGTAGATTCAACTTCCAGATTTCTTGAGCTTTATGCTGAGCTAATCCTATTGGCATCTCAAAACGACTCATATTTGGAGGTAAATCATTTACTAATCCTGTTGTCACCTTCCTATTTTTAGTGATATCTGGCAGCTGAATTTTCATTGGTTGTGCGGGTACTATGATCTCATATCCTTTTTTTTCAATTTTCATATAACAACTCTCGAATTAAGAGACTCTGGTTAATGAGCAATTGTTATTGGATTGTGTTTTTTTATTTCACTGTAAATACCCATTGATATCTCCTCCATAGATTTTCTCCACCATAGTTTATAAAATTGTAGCTTTCTTTCTTCATGCTATGTCACTGTAAATACTTTTGTTCTTTTTAATAGCCCAAGCGAAACTTTCAGTGTCGTTTTATGAAAGTTATGGGGTTATATGAATTGAGTTGCTGCTATTTGAAAACCGACCTATATATTCTCTTTGAAGTATGCATTTGCAAAGGATAAATCAATTGAGAGCACCTAATATATATTTGTATATGAAATGAATAATTACATATTGAAAGAATACGTATTTGATAGAATCAACATATATGGTAGTGTGAAGATTTGTTACCTCTCCATGTAAACACAAATTTGCTTATATGATTTCAATAGTCATCGATGGAGTGAAGTTGAGATCAATAATGGATAGATGAAGAATTGATAGGTAAGTGGAATAGGGATAAGAGTTCCTTTATTTAAATTGGTCTATTATTGGCAATATTGAAATATGCTGAGTACATGATTTGGGGATGATAAGCATGAAGTTCATCATTTTCGATAGAGATGCAAGTATCGTCACATCTCATCAAATCAATTTCACTCGGTTCTATCTTAAAGCCGTGTATTGATTAGTATTTGATGCTCACTATGTGTTTGACTTAATGCATGACTAGGGGACCATATTATTTTTGAGAAGAAAAACTATAGGGGTACAATTAGTTCTGATTGAAATTGTAAGGGAAAGATTTTGAATATGGCTGAAATTTTTAAGGAGAATTTTTTGTAGTTTTGAAACAAGAATGAAATCCTAAGTGTATTACGCTTTATTAAGCTTTAGTATGAATTTGATAGATGGTTCAGTTGCTGAAAATAAAAATCTGGATGACAAAGGTCATACTACTGATATAATTAAAAGGTTTGCTTTTCTAAAGAAAGAGATCAAAATTGCTGGAAAGAAGATGGTCATAGATGGTACTGATGCTTCTCTAGGTGAAGACACTGAAAATTTTCGATGATTGGTGGCCTGCTATTAGCCGTAGTACTCACAGAAGATACATGAGAAGAAAAGCAAGGCATGAATTAGCTAAAGCCTGAGAAAAATATGTTTATGATGACAATCACCCATGTGAGGAGGCAAGCAGGAAAAAATTTGTATCAGAAGCCGATGATGCTCAATATGAGAGTAAGCCAGATGATGCCAATTCTGCTGCTATTTTAGGGGCTGTGAAGATGATCCTACTGCAAATGTATTGATGATCTGGCAGGAGGAAATATTTATGAGCATTATATTTCTTCTGCATTAGAGCATGTCAACCTGGGCCTTGATGTCTCTGAACCTTCTGAAGAAGTGAAAGAACATGCCAACTCTCAAACTGATATAGAATAGGATCACTAATTAATTGTGGAAGGCAACTTAGCTGGTATATACATTCCTCCAGAAGTATATGATAACGAGTACGATAATTTAGAAATATCAAGCCAGACAGATGGAAGTATTGATACATCTGATGTGGATGATTCTAGCAATAAGTAGAGTTGGATGCTTCAGTCCTTATCTGACTCAACTGTTGCCTATGTTACAGGTGACTATGCTATGCAAAACGTTATTCTACAGGCTAGCCTTCGTATTTTGGCACTAGGTATGAACTGGTGGCTTCATTCAATGAACTGGTGGCTTTATTCGATGCCAGGTATGTGCATGCAGTGTCGGTTATGTTCCTACATGCAGTGTCGGTTATGTTCTTATGAACAACATACCCATTTTTAATGAAGACAACACCATGTTAGCTTTTTGAGGTTGAATTATGCAGAAAACAACATGAAATCACATGAAATTAGTGATCTCTCAGCACACCTCCATTGCACCATAATGCATTACTTAATTATTTTTTCAATGTGTTCTTTTTCAGCTTAGAAAACAATTAACATCCGATAAGGTTGTCGAGTAAGACATGATTATCTGTCGAGTAAGACACAATTAGCAATGGACTGGAAAAGGAAGAAGAAAAGAAAGACGAACTACCTCAAGCCAATGAACATGTGGAGTGATGCAACAAATCAAGAAAAAGTTGCAGTTAATGCAATACTTACACAGCTAATTAAGGATACACTATAACAATAGGATGTGTTGGTTCAACAACCTCTTTCTTAAGCCCAGTGCAGAACCAGGTTGCTAGCACTTTAAGCATCTCAAGCATCTGTTCATTCATGTAATGGACTACACATAGGATATGGTATCTGCAGGTACCAAGAATTGTAATGTTTACCTACATTTGTAATTATGTGATTCGATGTCATGTGGTCATTATCCCTTATGTATCATTATGCCTTATTAGCATATAATATAGATCCTTTTGTGACATGATGTTCAGCATACATGTGATATCAATGTCAGAAGATGCCTTATGGGTTGCATTGCTTTTCCAGGGAAGTGTACTTTGTATTTGTCAAATTGATTTTCATTTTGGTATTTTAATGATAGAGTCTGACCTGAATAATTCTGTACAGCTGCAATTGCTGCTGATGGCTAGGCAGCCACTGCTCCACCGATGGGAGGTATTCCGGTCGCACCTCCAAGTTGGGATGTTGCTCCTCCTTCAATAGAAGCTTCCCCTACTCCAACCGGCTGGGAGTAGCATGGCTACCGAGATATTAGTGATTGAAGCTGCCCCTTGCATTGTCGTTTGGATGAACTATTTATATGTTGGTTGTTCAAGGATATTAGTGATTGTAGGCTTTAGCATAATCCTTATATTTTGTATTGAATGGGGCCTTTTGTAGCAGCAAGCCTGGGAAGAAACTAAAGAACATTGTAGCGCTCTGTTTTTTGCTTTTGCGTTAAAAAATTTCTTTGTTGCATTCAAACAAAGAGTGGTGGATTGATGCTTATTTGTATGCTAAATGTAAATGCTAACAACAAATTTTGTTTGATTAATTAATGACAATCGTTTCTTCTTCATCATACATATTTGTATTCTATTTGTATTCGGTTGTATGGATATAGGCAGTGTACATTGTTTCAAAAACAGATTACAAAAACAGGTTGTTGCAAAAACTAATTGCTGCCAAGCTTACATTTAAAGTCTGATATAGCCAGTTATAGCATGTTCTGATATAGCCAAGTATGCAAGCAGACATATAAATAAGATGGTTGTTTTTGTTTGAAGACAGGTAATGTGTATACATCAATAAAGAGAAAACATCAGAATGACTGGGTATGTTGAAGTAAGCATACAGTTTGAATTCATATATGTTTGGGTCTCTTTGTTGATGCATTCAAACTCTAATTAGATTTAACCCTAATCCTCTGCTGATATTTTCTCTTTCTTAATGCATTCAAACTATAAGCATTCAAACTAAAACAACCAGCTAATTAGTTGTATGCATTCAAACTATATGCATTCTGTTTCAGAGTGTTTTCTCACTACTTAAGCGTTGACCGTGGGCAACCCGATCAACGTGGTCAAGGGGCCCGCTTGGGTCCCTCGGGTGCGTTGAGTTGGTGCAGACGAAGCGCGAGTTGGAACTGCAGACGACGTGGAGCGCGTCGGCTGGGCCGAATCGGGGTCCTCGGTCGTTGGTAGGGCGAGGGGAAGCCTCGGCCCGGGTTGAGACGCTCGGCCTCGGTCGGATGTGCTCGGCCTCGGCGGTCGGACGACGAGGGGTAGCCTCGATCGTCCAGCTGGTTGCGTGGTCGGCGAGGGGCGGAGGGGAAGCCTCGGCCCGTGGGTCGGATGTCCTCCTGCGTAGACGAGAATCGCTCGTCAGGGGGCCGGACCTTGGTTCCGGCCAAATCCCCTCCGATGCCTAAGTCAGACAGTGATCTGAAAGAGGAGGCCCGGCGGAGACGGTTCGACTCGAGAGGAGATCTGAACAGCGTCTCACGGCGCAAGCGGGGGAGGAAGGAGATGAAATGGGGGAACAAGGTCGTTGATGGAGTACCTTAGGTTTTAGATACCTGAGATGCGGTCCTTTGTTCTGTCGTCCTCCTAGCCCTTTTATAGACCTCCCGCCGTGATTGCCCCCAACCCACGTCGCTCGTCTGCCCTCGATCGTGCCCCCTCAATCCGCCCCCCCGTCGCCGCTCCTTGCGCCATGCCAGCACCTCCCCATCACAGCCATTAAGTGGCCACGGGATCGGGGGAACGGTTATCGCTGGAGCGGGTGAGTGACTCGTGCCTCATCGGGGCCGGGTCGGATCGACATTTGGGGGCTCTCTATGGGGCTTTTCCGGGCGGGCCTGATCGCGCAGATGGGCTTCCGATCGGCGGTCGGGCACCCAGGCTCGTATCTTTCGGGTTTTGTTCGGTGGGCTGTGCTTTTGGGCCTATGTTGTTGGGCCTTCGTAAAATAGACGTATCAATTGCCCCCATCGGTGGGGCCGATCGGCCTTGGCTGGTTCGTTTCGACCGATGTGACTCCTGGGGTTCCGAGTGGCGCGTCAGTCGAGGCGTGGTTATAAATGAAGGTAATGATGAGGCGGATCGATTGGACTTCCTTTGGCGCCGATTTCGAAACGCCGCCGGTTCTCCGTGACCTGCCACGCGTTTCTGTCAGGCGATTCGAATTCGCCCCTGAGTATGGTATATAAGATCCTCGGCTGTGTGGATCCCCACTTCTTCTTTGCTCTTCCCTCTGTTTTTGTTCCCCACAGCTTGGAGTCTCCCATCGTCATCGTTTCCTTGTCTTCTCCAATTTAACAAAAAGGTAACTCCTTTCTTACTTTCATATTATGACTGCTCTTAGGATAGGCGGTTCCAGCCAAGGGGCGAGGGATCCTCCTGGGCCGAGGCGGGGCGGGCCCCGGCTTGTGGGACCAGGTCCTTCCTCTGGGAGTCATTCCTTTCGAGATAAGGGGAAGGAGAAGCTCTTCCCGGAGTACGTCGGCGATGACGTGGCGTCGGCTGCCACGCGGCTTAATGTACCCCCGGTTATCCTTCGAACACCGTCGGGGACTCCTCCTTCAGTGGCCACGGAGATCCGGGAGAGGTATCTTTGCTACCCGTACGATGTTCGGGTTCCGTTCATCGACGAGCGGATCTGCCTCCCGAGGAGCAATGAGGTCGGCGTTTACGTCGAGATGTTCCACCTGGGCCTTCGTTTCCCGCTTAATCCCTTCCTCATCCAGGTCATGGAGTATCTCATGGTGCCCCTTTGCCAGTTCACCCCCTGTTCGATCGCGGTACTGATGGGATTCGTGATGCTCTGCTGTACCCGCGGTTTGGAGCCGTCTCTCCCCCTTCTCTTTTACTTTTATCGGATCCAGACGGTCGGCCCCGGGTCATGGTTGCAACTCCGAGCCCGCTCGAGGAGGGAATGCCTGATCGGGCTACCCCGCTGGTCGGGGGATTGGAGTTCGGATTATGTCTTCGTGGTCTTCCGGGAGGATGCCCGAATTCTGACAGGCTGGGGTGGGTCGGTCCGGCCCGACTCATCGCTAGCCCTCTCTGAGGCGGAGCTGGCGGCCGCCGCGCTGCTGTCGACCATCCCCTTGGAGGCGAAATCCATATGGTCCTTGTTGGATGACCTACTTTTGAAGGCCGTCTTGTGGTCTCCGGGTAGGTCGCTTTTTTGGTCCTGGTTTGCCCCGTAGCTTACCCTGATTTCGGTTTCCCTTGCAGGAATGGCTGGTCGCGAGTTCACCCGTGATGTTGATGAGCTGATCCGTCGTGGAGCCACTCGGAGCCGGGGTAGTACCTCTGGAAGGGCGCCTTGGCGGACCGTTGAGGAGGAGGTGCGCCGAGCCGAGCCTTCCGTGGGTAAGGTGGCGGCCGCGCCTCCCGCCTTTTCTTCTGGCGATCTTCTTTCCAGGGGGGTCGTGAGGGCCGGACCCGCCCCGCCAGCCCAAGAGGCGGGGGGTAACGACGGGTCCGGTGCAGTCCCTCCTGCCCTTGGCGCGCCCCCTCTGGTTCCCGAGGGTGGGGATGGTGCGAGGCGGAAGCGCTCCCCTCCGGCGCCCTCGGAGCCTCACGGAGGAAAGAAGAGGAAGGAGGATGTGGATCCCTCCAGTCTGGCGGGTTCCGTGCTCCCTGCGGTGACCACCGGGGATCTTCCAGTAGCCTTGACAACCACCCCCCTCGCAGCGTCCTCGCCCATATCACCGGTGATCGGAGCCCTGTTGGCGAGCAATTTGGCTTCCCTCGATGTCGTCCCTGGGAGTTCGGTGTTTGTCGACCGAGCCTTGGCCCAGCAGGTTGCTGAGGTCTCCGTCCTTCCCCGGGACCGCAGTCTCCTTAAGAAGATCCCTGCCGACAAGATGTCGGATTCCTTGGTCTGGATCCTTCAACAGGTTCGGCTATCTTGCTGTCCTTTCCTTCCCTTTATTCTCTTCTTAGCCCGTGTCTCGTCTTCCAGGGTTCAGCGCTCACCGTGGAGTTGCAGTGCCGAGCCGTCCGCTTGAGGGAGCTGGAGGAGTCCTCCATGAGGGCCCACGAACGGGCCGGGGCGGCGGAGGTGGCTATGACGGAGGCCCAGATGGAGTCTCGGCATCTTAAGCTCCGTGTGGCCGAGTTGGAGGGACGAGTGGGTGACCTCCAGGGAAAGTTGGAGGATGCTCGGCAGTCGGCTGAGGAAGCGGCGGAGTCGTTCTGCCTGGAGAGGGAGGAACTTCAGAGGGAACTGTCGGATCGGCGTCAGGTGGCACGGCTTGCGGAGGAGGTGGAGAGGGGTGTCGTCGGGACCCTGGGGAAGAAGATCTTTGAGGTTCTCAGGGAAGCCTTCGGTACGTATGAAGACCTCATCGCCCCTCGGATTGTCGAAGTCGTCCAGTCTTCCTTCCGGGATTGTGCGGAGCGCGTTCGGCATGCTCCCCCGCTTGTCGATCCCCCTCGCTCCGAGCAGGGCGAAGCGCCCGAGGATGTGTCCTCTCGAGCCCAGGCTCCTTAAGCCGTCCCTCCTGGCCTTATCCTCAAATTTTTTAGCATCCGCTTCGCTTTGGGCCAGTCTACTTGAAATGGATCCATGCCCCTGCTATCTCCTTCGGCTTCGCTACCGGCTCCAGAGCCAATAATTGATGGTTGCATGGCTGTTCGCTTAGGCCGACAACTTCGGGTCTTTTGTCAACAAATTTCGCTCTGTCGGTGTCGACCTAGTTTCTGTAGGTGACGAACTTTGTCATTTGTCGAGAGTCAATTATTTGTAGAGAGGTTTCTTCGCTTCGATTCCCTTTAAATAAGACACATTTTTGTACCTTGGTTAACTGTTATAAACGAAATTGACTTACTCGGACTTCTTGCGTATTTTGCGTTGCTGCCTTGTTCTTGGCCTAGGACTGGATGACGTCCATGCCTGCTGGGGGAATTACCCCCGGACTTATGAGCGCAGGAGTCGGTCGGCGAGGGCAAAGCTCCTCGGCTTAGGACCGGTCGGCGTCTGCGCTGGCTGGGGGAATTGCCCCCAGACTTATGAGCGCAGGAGTCGGTCAGCAAGGACAAAGCTCCTCGGCTTAGGACCGGTCGGCGTCCGCGCTGGCAGGGAGAATTTCCCCCAGACTTCTGAGCGCAGGAGTCGGTCGGCGAGGGCAAAGCTCCTTGGCTTAGGACCGGTCGGCATCCGTGCTGGCTGGGGGAATTTCCCCCAGACTTATGAGCGCAGGAGTCGGTCGGCGAGGGCAAAGCTCCTCGGCTTAGGACCCGTCGGCGTCCGCGCTGGCTGGGGGAATTGCCCCCAGACTTATGAGCGCAGGAGTCGGTCGGCGAGGGCCAAGCTCCTCGGCTTAGGACCGGTCGGCGTCCGCGCTGGCTGGGGGAATTGCCCCCAGACTTCTGAGCGCAGGAGTCGGTCGGCGAGGGCAAAGCTCCCCCTTCCCCTCCAGTGAGGCGGCGGTCTTCATTCTTTTGCACCCTTAGTGAAACGTCGATTCCGTCGAAGATTAAGAGAAGACAAAAGGGAACGCAATTGTACTCTTAAGAGTCCTGTCGGACTAGTACATTTGTAGGAAAGGAAACATGGAATAAAGCTAGACAGAGGGATGTAAACCTAGATAATCCCCTCGGACTAGGCTACGACTGGGGGGAGAGAGCTCGCCCGCTCACTCTATGATGCGGAGGGGTCCTTGGACGGTGTTGATCTTCTTCCCCTTGTCCGGCTGCGTGGAGGTCCCTTCCCCATGGGCCGGCTCGTCGGATAAGCTCCTGGCGTGCCCCCGACTCATCAGCTTCTCAATGTCCTTCTTCAAGTGCCAGCAGTCTTCAGTGTCATGGCCATTGTCCTTGTGGTACTTGCAGTACTTCTCCCCGTTCTTCCCGCCTCGTTTTGCCTTCGGCGGGGGGCGATCGGCGCGCTCTTCCTTCTGTACTTGAGCGAGGACGGTGTCTGGGGTGGCGTCCCTCGTACCCTCTCCCCGCTGCATGTTTCTTGGCCTCTTCTCGGTCCGGTACCCTTCGGGGCTGCCTCGTCCGCTGTCGCCGCGTTTGGTCCCTCAGGTGGCCTTTCCTGCCTCAATGGCCAAGGTCTCCTCGGTCAACATGAAGCGCTCGGCCCTCGCCATGATCCCTGGGAGGTCCTTCGAGGGGTTGTTGTGCAGAGATTTCTTAAGGCCTCTATGGCGCAGCCCTTTCTTAAGAGCCGTTTGGACAACAAGGTCGGGAGGGCTGTTCACGTTCAGCCTTTCCGCGTTGAAGCGGCGCATGAACTGTCGGAGCGGCTCGGCTGGGCCCTGCACTATGTTAAACAGATGTTCATCATCAGGCTTTACCTGTCTCCCCGCCATGAACTGTTTGCAGAACAGCTGGGTGAGTTCCTCGAAGCTGTCGATGGAGCGGCTGGGTAGGCTGCGGTACCAGGTCCTCGCCGCTCCCCTGAGAGTTGAATAGAAGCCCCGACAGAGCAGGTCATCATCGGCTCCTTGGAAGGACATGTCCCCCTCGTAGTCCATCACGTGGTTTCCTGGGTCTCCTATCCCGTCATACTTTCCCAGCGTCGGGATCTTGAATCGAGAAGGGACCTGCGCATCGGTTATTCTCTGTGATAGGGGACACCGGTCTCCGTGGATGCCCCCGGGGGTTCGACACCCTCCCGCCTCTGGTTCGTTCGGTGGTGGAGGGAGCACAGGCGCCAGCGGGGCCGTCTCCACGGCCCTCGCCACACTGGGAGTTGGGCTGACCCGGCGCTCCCGGCTCCTCCGGCGGGAGCTTCCGCTCCGCCGCGATCGGTCTCTCGAGTGGTGTCAATTGCTTCTCCTGCGGTGGGGTGATCGTGGTCGCCGAGACGACGCAGTCACCGATTCGTCCCCCGTGCCTTCGGTTTCTCTTCGGCTCCTTTCACGATGAGGGGAGGAGGCGCGCGATCTCACCTGACGGGGACCGGACAACGTGAACCGACGCTCTGTGTTCGGTCTTTGGTTCCCGCGGTCATCGACCACAGCGGATCGCAAGAGCGGGGGATCCCCCGTCCAATGATGGTCGTCGCCCAATGCGCCTCCGTTAGCCGGCGCAGTGCTGACGAGGTGCTGTACTGCCGCGACCAGTGTCTGGATGTTCGCGTTGGTCTCCTGAGCCAGGGCACGGAGTTGTCCCTGTGTGGCCAGTTCCGTCCCGCCAATCTCTTCAGTTGTGGGGGCGGGGTGATTGTTGACGGGCGTGTCTTCGAGGTTGTCGTTGGATGCGCCATTCCCCTCCTCCGGGATGGGGGGCATGTGTTTCCTTCCGTTGCTGGCTCGTGCCATTGCAGGTGTGGTTTGCTTCTTCGTGGGCCAGTTTTCGGTTCCCACAGACGGCGCCAGATGTTTCAGAGTGTTTTCTCACTACTTAAGCGTTGACCGTGGGCAACCCGGTCAACGTGGTCAAGGGGCCCGCTTGGGTCCCTCGGGTGCGTTGAGTTGGTGTAGACGAAGCACGAGTCGAAACTGCAGACGACGTGGAGCGCGTCGGCTGGGCCGAATCGGGGTCCTCGGTCGTTGGTAGGGCAAGGGGAAGCCTCGGCCCGGGTTGAGACGCTCGGCCTCGGTCGGATGTGCTCGGCCTCGGCGGTCGGACGACGAGGGGTAGCCTCGATCGACCAGCTGGTTGCGTGGTCGGCGAGGGGCGGAGGGGAAGCCTCGGCCCGTGGGTCGGATGTCCTCCTGTGTAGACGAGAATCGCTCGTCAGGGGGCCGGACCTTGGTTCCGGCCAAATCCCCTCCGATGCCTAAGTCAGACAGTGATCTGAAAGAGGAGGCCCGGCAGAGACGGTTCGACTCGAGAGGAGATCTGAACATCGTCTCACGGCGCGAGCGGGGGAGGAAGGAGATGAAATGGGGGAACAAGGTCGTTGATGGAGTACCTTAGGTTTTAGATACCTGAGATGTGGTCCTTTGTTCTGTCGTCCTCCTAGCCCTTTTATAGGCCTCCCGCCGTGATTGCCCCCAACCCACGTCGCTCGTCTGCCCTCGATCATGCCCCCTCAATCCGCCCCCCGTCGCCGCTCCCTGCGCCATGCCAGCACCTCCCCATCACAGCCATTTAGTGGCCACGGGATCGGGGGAACGGTTATCGCTGGAGCGGGTGAGTGACTCGTGCATCATCGGGGCCGGGTCGGATCGACATTTGGGGGCTCTCTATGGGGCTTTTCCGGGCGGGCCTGATCACGCAGATGTGCTTCCGATCGGCGGTCGGGCACCCAGGCTCGTATCTTTCGGGTTTAGTTCGGTGGGCTGTGCTTTTGGGCCTATGTTGTTGGGCCTTCGTAAAATAGACGTATCACATTCAAACCGTAAGTTGGTTGTTTTAGTTTGAAAACATATGGTGAGCTTACATATGCATTTAAACTCTAATTAGATTTCATGATGCTTCAGGTTGCTTTAGTTTGCTTCAAGCTTCAAGTTGATATAGCCAACTTACATCAAAATATGACATGAAGTATGATACAAAAGAAAATTCAGATAAAAAAGAAGTGAATGTAAAATCAATATTTTTGTGCATATTGTATACTTAACCCATGTGCCCTTCATATTATCATCAAAGTATGACATGAAATTGAAGAAGACAAACAACTCAAATTTTAATACACAACCTCTTCAATTATCATACGCTAATTCATTGTTTCATACATTGTACAAATAAAACCTAAATTACAAATACACTAAAGATAAGTTTTGACTATTATGCATCATATGAAAATCATCAAAACATTAATTCCCACAAGACACGTGAAACACCCACAAATGAAAGATTTATTGAATACAGTTAGAAGAAGAAGGCTTGGGTCGAGCGGCACCGAAGGGGCCCGTGTCGAAGCTAAATTTTTGTTCGTTTAGATTTTGAAGGGGGAAATAATTTTTTTTGGGGGCAAAGACCTTGAGGGGATATCTTAAATGAACCTCGAAGCGCTTCTTGGGTTTCATCCAAACTGTCTTCTCTGCGAACCGGTGAGAAATTCAGGAGTAGACATTGCATGTTCTTCAATCTGTTCGTGACCGGGCATGGAAAAAAGTTGTCAGCTTCAGAGGACTTTGATACATGGAAATTGATTGTTGTAACTGCCAAATGAAAAAGAAGGGAAGGCTATACACAAAGTTAATTGTATATTTGTATGAATGTAGGGGTTGATGTCATAGTAAACACTGTAATTTGAAAGACCTGTATATTGTAGACTGTTAACTAAATTTGGTATGATGAGATGTTTGAAGATTTGTTGTTCTTCTACAGATGAGATATTTGCCTAGGAAGATTGCAGCTGATTACATTTGAATTTCACTATTAACTTTTCAGGGTGCTAGGAATGAGAAAGTTGTAATATTGCTTTATACAACCTTTTTATAAAGGTTGTAATAATAGTTTTCACAACATTTATTAAAAGTTGTAATATCTCTTTACACAACCTTTTATAAAAGTCTTAATAGTAGTTTACACAACTTTTTAAAAAATTTGTAATATTATTTTACACAACCTTTTAAAAACGGTGTAATAAAAGTTTACACAAAGTTTATTAAAAGTTGTAATAGTAGTTTACACAACGTTTCAAAAAAGTTGTAATAGAAGGCGCCGAAGGCGCCTGCTAAATTTTTTACACTTATTTGTTGTTACCCGCTAAATTTTTTACGATAATTTGTTGTTCCACCCCGAAGGCGCCTGTTTCAGAGTGTTTTCTCACTACAAAGCGTTAACCGTGGATAACCCGGTCAACGTGGTCAAGGGGCCCGTTTGGGTCCCTCGGGCGAGTCGAGTTGGTGCAGTTGAGGCGCGAGTCGGACCAGCAGACGACGTAGAGCGCGTCGACTGGATTGAATCGGGGTCCTCGGCCGTTGGTAGGGCGAGGGGTAGCCTCGGCCCGGGTCGAGACGCTCGGCCTCGGTCGATTGCACTCGGCCTCGGCGGTCGGACGGTGAGGGGAAGCCTCAATCGTCCAGCTGGTTGTGTGGTTAGCGAGGGGCGGAGGGGAAGCCTCGGCCCGTGGATCTGATGCCCTCCTGTGTAGACGAGAACACTCGTCAGGGGGCCGGACCTTGGTTCCGGCCAAATCCCCTCCGATGACTAAGTCAGATAGAGATCTGAAAGAGGAGGCCCGGCGGAGATAGTTCGACTCGTGAGGAGATCGGAACGGCGTCTCACGACGCGAGCGGGGGAGGAAGGAGATGAAATGGGGGAACTAGGTCGTTGATGGAGTACCTTAGGTTCTAGATACCTGAGAGGCGGTCTCTTGTCCTGTCGTCCTCCTAGCCCCTTTATAGACCTCCGCCGTGATTGTCCCCAACCCACGTCGCTCGTCCGCCCTCAATCGTGCCCCCTCAATCCGCCGCCCCCGTCGCCGCTCCCTGCGCCATGCCAGCACCTCCCTATATCTGCCATTAAGTGGTAGCGGGATCGAGGGGGCGGTTATCGCAGGAGTGGGCGAGTGACCGGTGTCTTACCGGGGCCGGGTCGGATCGACATTTGGGGGGGTCCCCCCTAGGGCCTTATCGAGTGGGCCTGAGTGCACAGATGGGCTTTTGACCGGCGGTCGGGTCTCTGGGCTCGTGTCTTTCGGGCCTCGGGCAAATAGGCGTAACAATTGCCCCCATCGGTCGGGTTGATCAGCTTCGGCCGGTTCGGCTTGGCCGATGCGACTTTCGCCGACTTTGATAGGCTCGTCAGTCGATGCCGACTCATTTATTAATCGTCATCATGAGTTGGTCCGTTCGATACTTTTAAGGCACGGGCTCCGAAGCGTCGTCGGTCCTCTTATGCTGCCACGTGTAGTTGCGAGCTTATCCCCATTGCTCGCGGGGTCGTCTTAAGTTGAGAAGCCGAGGGGTTCGTGAGCCGCCCTTGGTGGGGTCGATCGGCCTTGGCTTGCTCGGTTCGACCGCTGTGCCTCCTGGGATTCCGAGTGGCGCTTTAATCGAGGCGTGGTCATAAATGTAGGTCATGATGAGGCGGATCGATTGGACTTCCCTTGGCGCCGATTTCGAAACGCCGCCGGTTCTTCGAGTCCTGCCATGCGTTCTTGTCAGGTGCTTCGAATTCGTCCCTGTGTCCGGTATATAAGATCCCCAGCTGCGTTGATCTCCACTTCTTTCTTGCTCTTCCCATTGTTCTAGGTTTTCCACAACTCGGAGTTTCCCGTCGCCCTCGCTTCCTCGTCTCCCCAAACTAGTTAAAAGGTAATTCCTTTCTCGCTCTCGTATTATGGCTGCTCTTAGGATAGGCGGTTCTGGTCGAGGGGCGAGGGATTCTCCAGAGTCCAGGCGGGGCAGGCCTCGGCTAGTGGGATCAGGTTCCTCCTCCGGGAGTCGTCCCCTCCGAGATAAGGGGAAGGGGAAGCTATTCCCAGACTACGCCTGTGATGACGTGGCGTCGGATGCCGTGCGTCTTAACGTGCCCCCGGTTGTCCTCCGTACGCCGTCGAGGACCGTTCCTTCGGCGGTCACGGAGATCCGGGAAAGGTATCTCTGCTTCCCGTACGATGTCCGAGTTCCATTCGTCGACGAGCGGATTTGCCTTCCGAGGAGCAATGAAGTCGGCGTCTACGTCGAAATGTTTCGCCTGGGTCTTCGTTTCCCGCTCAATCCCTTCCTTATCCAAGTCATGGAATATCTCATGGTGCCGCTTTGCCAGTTCACCCCTTGCTCGATTGCGGTACTGACGGGCTTCGCCACGCTCTGCTGTACCCGCGGTCTGGAGCCGTCTCTCCCCCTCCTCTTCCATTTTTACCAGATCCAGACGGTCGGCCCGGGGTCATGGCTGCAGCTCCGAGCCCGCTCGAGGAGGGAATGCCTGATCGGGCTGCCCCGCTGGTCGGGGGATTGGAGTTCGGATTACGTCTTTGTGGTCTTCCTGGGGGATGCCCAGATTTTGACAAGTTGGGGCGGGTCTGTCCAGCCTCGCCCACCGCTAGCTCTCTCAGACGTCGACCGGGCAGCCGCCGCGCTGCTGTCGACCCTCCCCTTGGAATCGAAGTCCATCTGGTCCTTGGTGGACGACCTACTCCTGAAGGCCGTCTTGTGGTCTCCGGGTAGGTCGCCTTTTCAGTCTTGAATCGCCCTGTGACTCATCCTGATTTTGGTTTCCCTTGCAGGGATGGCTGGCCGCGAGTTCGTCCGTGACGTCGATGAACTGATCCGCCGTGGAGCTGCTCAGAGCCGAGGTAGTACCTCTGGAAGGGCGCCTCGGCGTACCGTTGAGGAGGAAGTGCGCCGAGCCGAGCCTTCCGTGGGTAAGGTGGTGGCCGCGCCTCCCGCCTCTTCTTCTGGCGATCCCCTTCCCGGGGGGGCACAAGGGCCGGACCCGCCCCGTCAGCCCAAGAGGCAGGGGATAATGACGGGTCCGGTGCAGTCCCTCCTGCCCTTGGCGTGCCCCCTCAGGTTCCCGAGGGTGGGGATGGTGCGAGGCAGAAGCGCTCCCCTCCGGTGCCTTCGGAGCCCCACGGAGGAAAGAAGAGGAAGGCGGACGCGGATCCCTCCAGTCCGGCGGGTTCCGCGCTTCCTGTGGCGACCACTGGGGATCCTTCGGTAGCCTTGTCGACCACCCCCCTCGCAGCGTCCTCGCCCGTATAACCGGGGATCGGGGCCTTGTTGGCGAGCAATTTGGCTTCCCTTGTCGTCCCTGGGAGTTCGATGTTTGTCGATCGAGCCTTGGCCCAGCAGGTTACCGAGGTCTCCGTCCCTCCCCGGGACCGCAGCCTCCTCAAGAAGATCCCTGCCGACAAGATGTCAGACTCCTTGGTCTGGATCCTTCAACAGGTTCGGTTATCTTGCTATCCTCTCCTTCCTTTTATCCTCTTCTTAGCCTATGTCTCGTCTTTCCAGGGTTCAGCGCTCGCTGTGGAGTTGCAGTGTCGAGCCGTCCGCTTGAGGGAGCTGGAGGAGTCCTCCATGAGGGCCCAGGAGCGGGCCGAGGCAGCGGAGGTGGCTATGACGGAGGCCCAGATGGAGTCTCGGCGTCTCAAGCTCCGTGTGGCCGAGTTGGAGGGACGAGTGGGTGACCTCCAGGGAAAGCTGGAGGACGTCCGTCAGTTGGCTGAGGAAGCGGCGGAGTCGTTCCGCCTGGAGAGGGAGGAGCTTCAGATGGAACTGTCAGATCGGCGCCAGGTGACGCGGCTTGCAGAGGAGGTGGAGAGGGGCGTCGTCGAGACCCTGGGGAAGAGGATCATCGAGGTTCTCAGGGAGGCCTTCGGTGCGTATGAAGACCTCATCGCCCCCCGGATCGTCGACGTCGTCTAGTCTTCCTTCTGGGAATGTGCGGAGCGTGTTCGGCAAGCCCCTCCGCCGGTCGATCCCCCTCGCTCCGAGCAGGGCGAAGTGCCCGAGGATGTGTCCTCCCGAGCCCGGGCTCCCTAAGCCGTCCCTCCTGGCCTTATCCTCAAATTTTTTAGCATCCGCTTCGCTTTGGGCCAGTCTACTTGAAATGGATCCCTGGCCCCGCTATCTCCTTCGGCTTCGCTACCGGCTCCGGGGCCAATAATTGCTGGTTGCATGGCTGCTAGCTTGGGCTAACTACTTTGGGTCTTTTGTCAACCAATTTTGCTCTGTCGGTGTCGACCTAGCTTCTGTAGGTGACGAACTTTGTCATTCGTCGTGAGTGGATTTTTTGTAGAGAGGTTTCTTCGCCTCGATTCCCTGTAAATAAGACACATTTTTGTACCCTGGTTAACTGTTATAAATGAAATTGACTTACTCGGACTTCTCGCGTACTTTGCGTTGCTTCCTTGTTCTTGGCCTAGGACTGGATGACGTTCGCGCTGGCTGGGGGAATTGCCCCCAGACTTATGGGCGCGGGAGTCGGTCGGTGAGGGCAAGGCTCCTCGGCTTAGGACCGGTCGGCGTCTGCGCCTGCTGGGGGAACTCCCCCAGACTTATGAGCGCAGGAGTCGGTCAGCGAGGGCAAAGTCCCTCGAATTAGGACCGGTCGGCGTCCGCGCTGGCCGGGGGAATTCCCCCCAGACCTACGAGCGCAGGAGTCGGTCGGAGAGGGCAAAAGCTCCTCGGCTTAGGACCGGTCGGCGTTCGTGCCTGCTGGGAGAACTGCCCCCAGACTTATGAGCGCAGGAGTCGGTCGGCGAGGGCAAAGCTCCTCGGCTTAGGACCGGTCGGCGTCCGTGCCTGCTGGGGGAACTGCCCCCAGACTTATGAGCGCAGGAGTCGGTCGGCGAGGGCAAAGCTCCTCGGCTTAGGACCGGTCGGCGTCCGTGCCTGCTGGTGGAACTGCCCCCAGACTTATGAGTGCAGGATTCGGTCGACGAGTGTAACGACCACTTTTCGTTGTACGTCTTTCGTGCATGTGCTTTTGGCCGTGCACGTGTTTGTTTTAGACTTTGTTCATTGCGAACACTTTCGTGTGATATACCGTTGTGAACGTCTCTGAGAGTATTAAATAGTGGCACTATCTTGGAACGACACTTCTCGAGTCGTTTGTCCACAATTTAAACTTACTCGATGAGACGTGACGATTTTCACTTTTGACGGGAGACGTTTCTATTTTTAGTTTCGTCGTCCGACGTCGAATTTGGGATCCGTCTTCTTAGTTAGCTCACATTCGTCGTCACGATCACCACGATATTTATTTTATAATTTTTGGAGTTTTTTTGACCACTTTTATATTTTTAACAAGTTTTATATTATTTGTAATAATTAATTTATAAATTATTTTCGGCCAAATAAAATTTATTTAAGTTTTAAACGTTTTAAAGAATTTTTGAGCCAATTTCCAGCTCATTTGGACCAAGTCAAATCCTTGGGTGAGTTGGAGAAGTTGAATTTCAAATTTTAAGTTATTTTAAACTTCTAATCCTATTAGATTTAGCCCTAGACCAAGTCAACCCATCTACACTATATAAGCAACCCCTAGGAAGACCTATTTTCGCAAGAAATTAACCCTAGCCTCTTCCAAAACCCAAAATTGACGTTGCGACGATTCGTCGCAACGTTGCGACGAACTTCCCCCGCTCAGACCGAGAGAACGGGCCCAAAACTACCGCACCGACCGAAGCCCCCGCCCGCTCATCCGCATCGCTCGCTTGCACGGCCATCGCCCCGCTTCAGCTGTGTCCGACCGAGGAATCCTCTCGGTCAGACCGATGGCCGCCCCCGCTCACGCCCGTTCCCCCGCTCCGCTGCAGCCCAAGCGCCCGACCGAACCGCCCGCTGTGTCTGACCGATGCTCTCGCCCGCATCGTTGCATCTCCGCAACGTTGCAACCGTTGCAACGTTGCAGCGCTGCGCTCCCCGCATCCAACCCGCCCGACCGATGTCCTCCCCCGCTCCGACCGAGAGAACCAAGCTCTCCCCCGCACTGCTGCACAACCCAAGCGTCGCACAAGCCCGTTCCCCCGCAGCGACCGATGGAGCTTCCCGCACCGAGGCTGTACGACCGATGGCCATACGTCGCAACCCCGCACCCGTCGCACCGCTTGCCACCGTGGGCCCCCCCAAGTTCACCAGAGTTATTGTGGGTCCCCCAAAGGTCCCTAAGACTACTGTGGGCCCCACCTAGGTGCGTTCTCTTCGACGACTTGCCGCGTATGACGTCGTCGCACGTCGTAGCCCGTCGTCGCACGTGCGAGCTTTGGAATCTGGAATCGTTGCCCCGGTTGATTGCTCTGAAATTTCCAGCGAGGAATCTAATTGGAATCTGGACTTGGAGCGCGATCTTCTATTCCAACCCCCGGTGTCGCTACCCGACGCCGGTGTAGCTTTCGCGTCGTGTTGAGGTAACGCTTTGCACCCCTAAGACCCCCAACCCAATGCATGCTAATCAAGACTAAAATCAGTATTTTTAAATTATTTTAAATGTTTTAAATTCACTAATCAAGATTAATAATATGGACTTTAGGCCGGTGGACTTGTGCACGTAGGATAATTATGATTTTTGGACTCATTGGACGGTGTGCTCAGACGTCGTACTTGCAGGCAAGTGAAACTTGCCAACTCTTGTGTAGGGCCATGTTTTTAGGCCACTTCCTTGTTCCTAGCGTAAAAGAGACTAGTCAGTGAAATGATAGCTGGCTAGACGCCTACTTGATCTAGTTTGACAACGAAACTAGATTAGCTTGACAACGAAGCTAGATCCAACTCTTTAAACTTGTTGTTCATGCATACTAAACTGTCACGTTTACTTTCCTTATCTGTACGCACTTTTAACTGTCATGCATCGCATCTTACATGTCATCCCAGTTGATTGTTGCATTCGTAGCACACGCTACAAAACTTGTACTCCTTGAAAACTACTTCCGGGGGAAACGGGCCTCATGTGTTGGTCAAAAGCCAATGCCCGGGTTCCCTGGACCGGCTAGGTGCACCCCTACGCCATACTTGTTTAAACACTTCCTGGCTCGTGGTCCAGAAGCGGGCCTCATGTGTTGGCTAAAAACCAATGCCTGATACACGTGGAGGGGTAGGGATACATGATCACTTGAGCTAGGAGCTGGCCGTGCAGCCACTCTAGCCAAAAGGCGGAATCCCTGTGCACGAGGTGCTTACTTTTCTTGTCTTGTACTTGTCTTGTGAATGATTCATGCAATACTTGTCATCCATGCCATGTTTAAATGACATGCTCGTACTTTACTTTACTTTACCTTACCTGTTGCACTCATTACTTTAACTGCCATGTCATTGCATCATGCTAGAACTGCTAGGTTGCTTTACTTTTACCTACCTTCAGTTTCCTTGCACAAGTCTCTTGTAGACTTGCTGACATGTGCCCCTTGCTCTTTTGGGTGTCACATGTTAGACCCTGAGCCAGAGACCGTTGCTGAGTACGTGGTGTTTTGCTGACGCTGAGTCTGAGTCCATGATTGCCAGGGGGATTTTGGTGGACACCGGTGACCATTCTTTGAGTCTTTGTTGAGCTTTATTTTTGTTTTAGGCCTTTTATTAGTTATTGGTGCGTAGCACCATCGTTTGTACCTTGTACTTTTGTTGGCCATGTTTGGGCCTTAGTCTCTTTTTCTTTTAGCCTGGTGGCTTTTTCTGTGATGTTGAAACTTATTTTATGGATATTGTGAGATATCTCCTTTGTCTCATTTTACTATTATTATCTCTGTTTCGTTCGCGTTGCAAGGACCTGCAGTTTAAAAGTTGATTGACGCTTATCGGACTTGTAGCTTTGTAGCTTCAAGTCTGAGCGGACCTTCTCACGCTTCGCCTCCATATTTCTGGGAAGCTCGGCGTGACAGGTTTTGTTGGTGGCCCATGCAGGTCCGGTCTTGCAATTGCGAATTAACGAAACAACGATAATAACGGAATGTCCATTAAATAAATTGCAACATCCGAGTAATAAGCCCTGAGTTTAGTCGTTTTCTTATGACACTAGGTGATAAGAAGACTTAGTTAGACGCCTGTGCTTGTTAGATAGAGGCCTCTGTTTGTTAGTTAGACCCCCTGCCAGCAATTGATTTAATTATCGTAGGAGTTACCTTAGTGGTTATTGCCTAACTCTGACCATATTAGACTTCTAGAATTTCCTTTTGTCATTCGCTTGGGTTCATCGATTTCGGACCAAGCTGAACGCATTTCCTTACCGTCTAACCTTTAGAAGTCGTAGCGCTTAGTTCTTAATCTTTAGCTGGTCTACCGTAGGAGTTCCCAGTAGATTCTCCTGATTCATATCCTAGGCGTATGTATGCTTTGATCACCTGACCAATTTCCTTGCCTCGATTCACGAGATCGCCTCATGACGATCGTCGTCAATCTTCAAACATCGCCATTGCAAAACTTGAACCTTCTGAAAGTGTTTTTCAACCTTCTCTTCCACCAAGTTTAATTTTGTTCAAAATTTTAAATATACCTATATTTCATCCTCCTTCATTGATTTAAATTTTTAAAACATTTGTCGGAATTTTTGAATACTAGCTTATGGTATTTTCCCAGCCTATATTTTTCATATATAAATGTGTCGTTCTTTCATATATTAATCTTACCTTGAACCATACTTTTGCCTTGCCCAATTCGATTTATAATTTTCCTCCTTATTTGTGTTATACAAATGATACGTCGTGTTTACTTTAATATACTTTCAAGACACATGGAATTTCAGCTTTCAGCAAGTTGGTTTTGCTCGTCGTTTTCGCCACTTCAGATTTTTGCAAAATTACTATTTTCATAACCTCTTCCTGCTTTAGACCCTCCCTGATTTGATTTTAAAGATTTACTATTCGATCTTGATAATTCTTATGCTAAGTTACTATAATTTTCTTTCCGCTCACCATACACGCTTTTAGAAAATTTCTAAACCAAATTGAATTTCAATTATTTTTATAACCGTATCAGGCTCGTTGTGCTTGTACGCTAAGAGCTTAGCGTAACCAGTTTTATTTTTGACAAATCCTGATTTCTCTAAAAGAAGTTTCAATATTGATTTTCCATAGCCTAAAAGTTTTGAAAGCATTTAACATGAGTTTAAATCCTTCCGTTACTTGATTTCATTCTTTGACTTTCAAAAACTTTTGACAACATTATATTAAATTACTGCCGTATAATATTTTCAAAAAAATTACGTCTTTAATGTCCGTGCGAATGATTTACTTTCCTTTCTTAATGATTTGCGATAAGCCATTAAAAACATTTTCCCTTATTATGAATTTTCGACTCAAACTTATTTTGAACAACTCGTTTTATCGACCTCCAATATTTCTTTTCAGACTGGGATTTCAACTTTTGAAGTACGTCAGTTTTCAAACTCCACGTAGTTTATCTTATGCTATTTACCCTATTATCTCTTCTGAATCCTATTTAAGCATCACTACATCTCCTTTTCCTTCAACCTAAACATCACCCTTGAGTCAATGTTTCGTCTAACCAAGCTGTCTCCTTGTACTCATCTTATCTGAACTCGTGCTTATCGATCCTTCCCTCGTCTCGACCTCGACCTCTCTTCATTGCTTAGGCCTTAGGGTCCGTCAATGTCTGTGTCAACCCTTAAGTGTTAGTAGGCCCTTGGACCTTGTGAGGTAGTCGTAGTGCACGTACCTAAGTTGTGTACGTGGGCTTGAATGAGTGTACCCCCATAGTATATTGATGTTTGCCTATTGTGTGATATATATATACGCGGAGTTAATCGTGATAGTATGAAGTTGTTTATGTGTTAGTATTTATAGATTCGTGTGTGATTAGCTATACCATAATAGGGATGCTTGTGTATATAAGAGTCAACGTTGAAATATCTAAGTTGTGAATGTAGTAAGAGATACTTATAATGGTTGAAATAAAATGATTGGTAAAGCTATGTGTGTGCTAGGTGTGATAATAATAAGTGCATGTATAGTTAAGTAAGTAGGCCTATTGAGTGACCCATATATATTAGCACGTATGAGTGTGTGCTCGTATGTGGGTATGTATTGTGTTTAGACGTAAGTAGTTATGTTTTGATGCCTGAGTATATAGGTGATATACATATGGAAGTAGGAGTATAATTTTGATTGGTATTGCTTGCTCTTGCGGGATGTTGCATGCGTGCATACCGTGATGTTTCTGCTATTTTTCGCAGAACACATTAATAGTATGGAGGGTGCGTGGTCAACGCGGTCAAAGAGGGGACGCGCGGGACCCCCGAGTCGTCGTGGCTGTCGCTCGAGACGGAGACGACCGGTGGGGTCGACCGACGGCGTGTTCGCTCGAGCGGAAAGGCGCGGCTCCGTTCTTCGGCGGGCCGAGGGGTAGCCTCGGCGAGATGACAGCCTCCGGGATCGGTTGAAGGCAGAGTCGCTCGCAGCGGGGCGCGCGGATCCTCGCGTCGGCTCGGCGAGGGGTAGCCTCGGCAGAGCGACGTCCTCGTGACGGAGGAGACGAACGAGGTCGGGGACGAGGGCGCTCGGCTCCGGCTGGAAGGATGCCGAGGGGTAGCCTCGGCGTCGCTGGAACTCCTGGACCTGAATAGATGAGAGAGCTCGTCAGGGGGGTCGGACCTTGGTTCTGACCGAAGCCCCTCCGATGCCAAAGTCAGATCTGGCCTGATAAGTGCTCGGTGGGATCGAGTATGGCTCGCGGAGAGACCGATACTCGAGTCCTCGAGCCGAGCTTTGGAGGAGAAATATTCAAGGTGGAAGAAGGTGTAAGATGGGAGTATGAGGTACCTCCGTTGTAGGTGGTCCAGATCCGGTCCCTTCTAAATGACGCCCGCCCCCTCCTCATATAGACGAACCATGCTCATCATGTGCCATGATGTGACATCATGGCCGCCATTCATGGGGTCGTGCAAATGGGGAAGGGTTGTCCCCCTCTAATTGCGCCCATTTGATGACGCCATGAAGGTGGAGTCATGGCCATGAGTGATTGCCATAATTGGCGGGCCATGAAGGCTGGAGTAATGGGCATTGCGGTTGCCATAATTGGCGGGCCATAATGGCGGGGGAATGATGGCCATTAAGCCTGGCCATGAAGTCGGTTGCCATATTTGGCGAGCCATGAAGGTGGCTGCCATAATTGGCGGATCATGATGGCACGGGGCGGCTGCCATAAATGGCGAAGGCTTCCTCGATTTGGGCCCCGATTTCCTCTGCTACGGAAGCGGGCAATCTCTTGGGCCTTCGTCGTGGGTGGAGGAACGCGACCCGCCCGTAAGATCCTTGGGCCGGAGCCCGAGGCCGTAGTTTGGCTGGTTGACTGGTCGTGGTTGACTTGGCTCCTCCGGACCCGGTCAAAATAGTCGTAACAATTGCCCCCATCTTCTGAGCTCTACCATTGTTGTGGTGGAGGTCGGGAGATGTAGTATAATGGGGAAGAAGTTGCTCTTTCTGTAGAATTTGGTCCGTCCTGCGGAGTTGGCTAGTGACGATTGATCGTCGGTCCGAGATTCGTTCGGTTGCGAGGGGAGTTGCCTCTCGGCTTACGGCCGACGAAGGAGATCCGTTCGGTGGTGAGGGGAGTTGCCCCTCGGCTTACGGCTGACGAAGGAGATTCGTTCGGTGGCAAGGGGAGTTGCCCCTCGGCTTACGGCCGACGAAGGAGATTCGTTTGGTGGCGAGGGGAGTTGCCCCTCGGCTTACGGCCGACGAAGGAGTGCTCGGCCTACTGGGGGGTTGCCCCCAGCTCTTTGACCGATCCGTTCATTCGGTTGCAAGGGGAGTTGCCCCTCGGCTTACAGCCGACGAAGGAGATCCGCTCGGTGGCGAGGGGAGTTGCCCCTCGGCTTACGGCCGGCGAAGGAGATCCGCCCGGTGGCGAGGGGAGTTGCCCCTCGGCTTACGGCCGGCAAAGGAGATCCGCCCGGTGGCGAGGTGAGTTGCCCCTCGGCTTACAACCGACAAAGGAGATCCGCCCGGTGGCGAGGGGAGTTACCCCTCGGCTTACGGCTGACGAAGGAGATTCGTTCGGTGGCGAGGGGAGTTGCCCCTCGGCTTACGGCCGACGAAGGAGATTCGTTCGGTGGCGAGGGGAGTTTCCCCTCGGCTTACGGCCGACGAAGGAGTGCTCGGTCTACTGGGGGGGTTGCCCCCAGCTCTTTGACCGATCCGTTCGTTCGGTTGCGAGGGGAGTTGCCCCTCAGTTTACGGCCGACGAAGGAGATCCGCTCGGTGGCGAGGGGAGTTGCCCCTCGGCTTATGGCCGACGAAGGAGATCCACCCGGTGGCGAGGGGAGTTGCCCCTCGGCTTACGGCCGGCGAAGGAGATCCGCCCGGTGGCGAGGTGAGTTGCCCCTCGGCTTACAGCCGGCAAAGGAGATCCGCCCGGTGGCGAGGGGAGTTGCCCCTCGGCTTACGGCTGACGAAGGAGATTCTTTCGGTGGCGAGGGGAGTTGCCCCTCGGCTTACGGCCGACGAAGGAGATTCGTTCGGTGGCGAGGGGAGTTGCCCCTCGGCTTACGGCCGACGAAGGAGTGCTCGGCCTACTGTGGGGGTTGCCCCCAGCTCTTTGACCGATCCGTTCGTTCGGTTGCGAGGGGAGTTGCCCCTCGGCTTACGGCCGACGAAGAGGGTGAGGACCTTGTGAAGCCTTTCGAAGATTCCATGGTGGCGCTCTGCCATTGCTTCGTCCAGATCGGCTCGGCCACGGTCGGAGGAGCGGTCTGGATGCTCGACTGGTTCAACAGCTCTGTCGCAGTGGGGATAACTTTGTAAGCTCGACGAGGTGGCTTGGCGTTGAAACTCAGATACTTGGCAAGGCGGTCGGACTTGTCTGGTTGGCCTCCTCCTGGGTCGGTTGAACTGGTGTGGTCGGCCCCCTCTTGGATGGGTCGGCCTCGTCTAGACACAGCTCTAGTTCTATTTCCAAATTCAGCTCCAGCTCCAGCTCCAGCTATAGCTTTTGTCTGGACCGCATCTCCTGCTCCGGGTCCAGCTTTGTCTGGATCCTAGCTTCTGCTCCAGCTCCGACTCCAGCTTTTGTCTGGATCCTTGCTCCTGCTCTCGCTCCGGCTCCCGCTTTTGTCTGTTTGGCGGTACGACCAAGGTAGCTCGGCAAGGGCGGCACAGTGATGGGAGCTCAGCCCATATGTTTGGCGATGGCAGCACGGTGTTGGTATGGCGGACGTCGAGTCAATGGCCAGAGATGGTGGTAGGACCATCGATGAAGGCCGAGTCGGGGCTAAGCCCGACGCCTGCGAGGGTCGTCGGTGATGTCTCTTGTCTGAACTCGATCGAGATCTCATTCTCCTTGGTGACCTTGCCAGGCCACTCGTAGCCCCGCGTCTTCCTGGCCTGTCCCCGGATCTAGACGCACTCCTTGCGCCTCTCCCTCAAGTTGGCTGAGGCCGCAATGCCGGTCGCCGTGTGCTCCGGCGTTGTCGCCACCATGGCAGCCTTATCTACAAGCTTTTTGTGAGACATTTGTTGAAACCGAAGGATGTGGCTTTTTATCACCATCTCGCAAGAAGTTTAAGAGAGGAGAATTGTTAGGGAAGCTCTTGTAGTTGTCTGAAAGCACACAATTAATTAGCAAGGGGGAAGAGGACAGTTTGACCTTTTTGCTGGGTCGGTTTCGGCCTCTTCTGGGGTCGGCCTCGGCCTCGGCCGAACTGGTCAGCCTCGGACTCGGCCTGAACTGGTCAGCCTCTTCTGGGGTCGGCCTCGGCCTCGGCCTGGACTGGTCAGCCTCGGCCTCGTCCTGGACTGGTCAGCCTCCTCAGGGGTCGGCCTCGGCCTCGGCCTGGACTGGTCAGCCTCGGCCTCCTCTGGGGTCGGCCTTGGCCTGAACTGGTCGGCCTCCTCAGGGGTCGGCCTCGGCCTGGACTGGTCGGCCTCGGCCTCATCCTGGACTGGTCGGCCTCCTCAGGGGTCGGCCTCGGCCTCGGCCTGGACTGGTCAGCCTCGGCCTCCTCTGGGGTCGGCCTCGGCCTGGACTAGTCGGCCTCCTCAGGGGTCGGCCTCGGCCTCGTCCTGGACTGGTCGGCCTCCTCTGGGGTCGGCCTCGGCCTCGGCCTGAACTGGCCAACCTCGGCCTCGGCCTGAACTGGTCGGCCTTCTTTTGGCGATGGTTGGGCTCCCAAGCACTTGGATATGGGGTGAGCTCGGAGACAGTTGTGTAATTCCATCTGTACCAAGAAATTGAGCCTGTAGTTTGCTCATGCCCAACTCGATGTCACCGCACCCGGGTAATACCGAACCGATCAAGTTGGGGCAGGTCCAAAGGGCATGTCCAAGGTACCGTCCCGTCGGTGGCCACGACCATCTTCAGACTGTGAAACCCTTTGTATGCCCATTGCAGGCAACACGGGTATCACCACCATTATCAAGTCCGCCTTCTCCTTGGTTGGAAGATGCCGCAGTATCCACCCACAACTCCGGTAAGGCTTGAGACCGAGAAGAAGTACTGGATGACGAGTTCCACGAGACACGCTACAGAAGAGATCATCCGGATGACGTTGGCCTTAGCTCGGGATCGGGGGAGGTCGCTGAAAGCGCAATGGTATCGGCACGTCCTATTTGATAAGGCGCTTCATCTGCTCCAAGATGTCCCTTCGGTGATCTCCCATTCGCTAGAGGAAGCGAATGGGCGTAGCCCCGTTTCCACCTAAAAATTCTCACTACAGACCCTCAGAGAGCAGATCGGGACTCGGTTCTGAGAAGAGAACGAGTCGCTGGAGCGATAGGGGGAAGCCCCCTGAATTTGTTTTGGTCGGAATGCATGTCCATGTTACACGGGGGACTCGAGTATGAGGACATAACATCTTCGGCAGGGTCAATGGCTTTTGAGCTCGGATGGGCTCATCTTGATTTGGTCGGTGACATCGCGATCGCCGCTTTCTCCCGCCAGATCTCGCATTTTCCCTCGATCATGTGGCGGGTCGTCTGGGACTCCATCGTCGTAGCCTCCTCAGCCTTGAACTCCTTATAGTCCAAGCTACTCAGAGTGTTCATCGTCCTTGGTTCGGCCGTCATCAAGAAATAGAGGGACGGTCGACTTTGGCAAAGTCAGCACCCCAGATCTGGAGCTCCTCACCAATGGTCTTGTCATCGGGTTTGGAAGCTCTGTTGGAGGGTCCTAGCAACTGAAAGTAGAAGATGAGTATTTGGCAAGAGAAATGACTGCGAGCCAAAAAGCTCACTGGGGCGTAAAGAGAGAAAATTAGGAAGTCGACTTATCTGAAAGTAGAAGACTTGTCGGAAGATGGAAGCGCGTTTCCCCAGTGATCGAGGGTCACCGGAATAGCATCGAGAAGCATCGCCCGAGCATTGAGTGACAGGAGATGTCGGTCATGGCCGACGATGAGGAGCCATTGCTTGCAGACAAGGGAATAGTGCTTCCGATCTCCGGATACGAGTGGCTGGATGGTCAACGCAAGATGCTTTCCTGGGAGATCGAGCAATCGATTGCGCTCTACGTGGCCTCTGTCGTTGGCGACGACGTCCCCTGAGGTCGAGGCGGTGTTGACCCGATGGTGAATGTGGTCTGCAACGATCTGGTGGATGGATGGCTGAGGCGGTTCGGCTGCTCGGACAATTCCTGAGCTCAGAGATCAGAGCCCCGTTTGCTCGGTGTGGAGGCTCGTATGCTCGGACCTAGGAGATCGGAGCCTGGCTTGGTAAGGAGGCTCGACCGCTTGGATACTCCCTCAGCTCGGAGATCGGAGACCAGCTTTCGGATCTTCCTGCTACTCGAAACCCGAAGGGAACATGTGAAGAGTGAATGCGATGTTTCCTACTTCGGCGGTGAGATCACTAGCGATGAAGTCGGATCGGACGTCCGCTCCGAGATCCAGTGATCGGGCTCGGGTATTAGCTCCGTTGGGCTTGATAGAGCACGTCGGATCCGATAAGGCCTCGGCAGATCTGAGGCGGTGGCCAGAATTCCGTGATGCCACCTCCTCTCTTTCTCTTTTGAGAGATATAAACTTTTAATGGAATGAGTCGTTCTCCGTGCAGTTTTTGTCGTGGATGCTGACTCGTTCCCACAGACGGCGCCAAATGTTTCTGCTATTTTTCGCAGAACACATTAATAGTATGGAGGGTGCGTGGTCAACGCGGTCAAAGAGGGGACACGCGGGACCCCCGAGTCGTCGTGGCTGTCGTTCGAGACGGAGACGACCGGTGGGGTCGACCGACGGCGCGTTCGCTCGAGCGGAAAGGAGCGGCTCCGTTCTTCGGCGGGCCGAGGGGTAGCCTCGGCGAGATGACAGCCTCCGGGATCGGTTGAAGGCAGAGTCGCTCGCAGCGGGGCGCGCGGATCCTCGCGTCGGCTCGGCGAGGGGTAGCCTCGGCAGAGCGACGTCCTCGTGACGGAGGAGACGAACGAGGTCGGGGACGAGGGCGCTCGGCTCCGGCTGGAAGGATGCCGAGGGGTAGCCTCAGCGTCGCTGGAACTCCTGGACCTGAATAGATGAGAGAGCTCGTCAGGGGGGTCGGACCTTGGTTCCGACCGAAGCCCCTCCGATGCCAAAGTCAGATCTGGCCTGATAAGTGCTCGGTGGGATCGAGTATGGCTCGCGGAGAGACCGATACTCGAGTCCTCGAGCCGAGCTTTGGAGGAGAAATATTCAAGGTGGAAGAAGGTGTAAGATGGGAGTATGAGGTACCTCCGTTGTAGGTGGTCCAGATCCGGTCCCTTCTAAATGACGCCCGCCCCCTCCTCATATAGACGAACCATGCTCATCATGTGCCATGATGTGACATCATGGCCGCCATTCATGGGGTCGTGCAAATGGGGAAGGGTTGTCCCCCTCTAATTGCGCCCATTTGATGACGCCATGAAGGTGGAGTCATGGCCATGAGTGATTGCCATAATTGGCGGGCCATGAAGGCTGGAGTAATGGGCATTGCGGTTGCCATAATTGGCGGGCCATAATGGCGGGGGAATGATGGCCATTAAGCCTGGCCATGAAGTCGGTTGCCATATTTGGCGAGCCATGAAGGTGGCTGCCATAATTGGCGGATCATGATGGCACGGGGCGGCTGCCATAAATGGCGAAGGCTTCCTCGATTTGGGCCCCGATTTCCTCCGCTACGGAAGCGGGCAATCTCTTGGGCCTTCGTCGTGGGTGGAGGAACGCGACCCGCCTGTAAGATCCTTGGGCCGGAGCCCGAGGCCGTAGTTTGGCTGGTTGACTGGTCGTGGTTGACTTGGCTCCTCCGGACCCGGTCAAAATAGTCGTAACAGTGGCTTTTGCTTGTGGGTTGTGATTATTATGGGTTGAAAAATGATAACTTGATTTTTACTCATGTACTGTTCTGCAATTTTTCTTTCTTTATGTTATGCAATTGGGAATCCAACGGTCCATTACAGAACCAAATGCAAGAATCTCCAGCACCTCTCCAAAATGTGAACAAGATAAAAGAAATGAGAAGGGAACTCTGGTGAAACAAAAGCTGCGATGAAATCACATTCTCGATGTGCACTCAAAAAAAAGACAGGAAGCTACTTCTATGATTCCCAAGATCAACTCAGGGTGCAAATTCGTTTGTAACCAAATGGCTCAGTGGTGCATGTTACCATTCTATCTGTGTGCATTGCAAGGGCTAAGATAGCATAACAAACAAATCAATGTGATAAGGTGGCTAACAAATGCATATTACCATTCTTTCTGCACAAACTGCACTTTCTCAAAGAAGACAGACCTCTGTCATCAAATGGAAATTGACATGAAGGCTCAAACGAGAAGCCTTTATGTTTAGAGACAAAAGTTAAATTGGCCATGCATGTTGTCAGAGTGTAAATGGAATACATACATACAGATCCATAATTTATTTGAATGAATTAATTTTATATGAGAATTGTGTGAGAATCATACAGGTCCATAATTCATAATACATACATGTCCATAATTTATTTGCAATATAAAGTTGCATCCTCAAGCATCCCCAATTTTTTACCAGCATGCAAGCATGACAGAATAAAAACATAGCAGTACTGCCAAAAAACAAAGCTGCCAATAATAAAGTTACATGCGGATTATCTTTAAATAGGCTTTAGGTGAGCTTTGGGGGAGGTCGGTACAAAGAGAGAGAGAGAGAGAGAGAGAGAGAGAGAGAGAGAGAGAGAGATTGAAAGGAGACTCTTAAAATTTAATGCCTACCTAATTAGGGAAAGAGTTAAGGATGGAAAGATTTAAGGATGAAATTTGAGCATGCAAATGAAGCCATACACGTTTTCTACCATGAATACCCGCACATGATTAAGGTAGGCTCCCGTAATCCATGAGGCTTGCCATAATTAAGGAGGACTTAAGTGTAAAAGACCAATATTAAATGAGGGATTAATACGGAAAATGGTTGGCCAATAAACCATGTCAGATCTATGGTTCAGATCTGTCCACATCACCGACACAGGAGAAAAAATCTCCTGTGACACCCTATTTCCCGTTTCATATATATATATATATATACACACACACATGTTGGTAGTGTTAATGTTTGACTACCTAGTGCATATATGAGCACTTGTAATGAGTATACATGTTTTGAATTATAATGACTTGATTGGGGTAGTTACTAGAGCGACTAGCTATATTAGAAAGTCCGAGGACGGACTTTATTCTAAGGTGGGGAGGATGTAACGACCACTTTTCGTTGTACTTTGTTCATGCACGTGCTTTTGGCCGTGCACGTGTTTATTTTAGACTTCGTTTGTTTGTGAACACTTTCGTGTGATATGTAGTTGTGAACGTCTCTGAGAGTAGTAAATTGTGGCACTAATTTGGAACGACGTTTCTCGAGTCGTTTTCCCACAATTTAAACTTATTCGATGAGACGTGGCGATTTTCACTTTTGACGGGAGACGTTTCTATTTTTAGTTTTGTCGACCGACATCGAAATTGAGATCTGTCTTCTTAGTTAGCTTCCTTTCGTCATCACGATCACCCCGATATTTATTTTATAATTTTTGGAGTTTATTTGACCTACTTTATATTTTTAGCAAGGTTTAAAATATTTTTAAAAAGCTATGTTTTAAATTAATTTCGGCCAAAGAAAATTTATTTGAGTTTAAAACGTTTTAAATAATTTTTGAGCCAATTTCCAGCTCATTTGGGCTGCACCCAAGCCTTGGGTGAGTTGGAGAAGGTGAGATTTAAATTTTAAATATTTTTAAACTCCTAATCACATTAGGATTAGCCCTAGACCAAGTCAACCCATCTACACTATATAAACAACCTCTAGGAAGACCTATTTTCGCAAGAAAATAACCCTAGCCGCTTCCAAAACCCAAATTTGACGTTGCGACGAATCGTCGCAACGTTGCGACGAACACCCCCGCACCGACCGAGCCAAACAGCTCAAAACCCCCGCACTGACCGCTAGTTTCCCCCGCTCATCCGCTCCGCCCGCACCGCAGCAGCCGTCGCTCCGCATCCCCGTGCCCGACCGAGAGAAGCTCTCGGTCAGACCGGTCGCCCGCTCCGCTCATCCGCATCGCCCCACACCCGCTCGCAAGCCCGCTCCGCACCCCGCTTTCCCCCATGTCTGACCGAAGCGCCCGCCCGCTCCGACCGAAGCCCCGCTTCGTTGCAACGTTGCAACGTTGCAACGCACCCGCCAAGTGCCCGACCGGCGCTCTCTCCCGCTCCGACCGAAGCAACGCCACGCACCAAGCACACCCCCGCACCGTTGTACACCCCCAAGCGCTGCAACCCCGCTCCCCTAGTGCCCGACCGATGGAATCCCCCTCACCGAGGTTGTACGACCGAGAGCCAAACGTCGTAACCCCGCACCCGTCGCACCATTTGCCACCGTGGGCCCCCCAAGTTCTCCAGAGGTATTGTGGGTCCCCTATTGGTCTCTAGGACTACTGTGGGCCCCACCTAGGTGCTTTCTCTCCGACGATTTGCCGCGTACGACTTTACGACACGTCGTAGCCCGTCGTCGCACGCGCTAGCTTTGGAATCTGGAATCGTCGCCACGGTTGCTGCTCTGAACTTTCCAGCGAGGAATCTATATTGGAATCAGGACTTGGAGCGCGTTCTTTTATTCCAACCCCTGGCGTCGCTACCCGACACCAGTGTAGCTTTCGCGTCGTGTTGAGGTAACGCTTTGCACCCATAGGACCCCCAACCCAATTGCATGCTAATCAAGACTAAAATCAGTATTTTTAAAGTATTTTAAATGTTTTAAATTCACTAATCAAGATTAATAATATGGACTTTAGGCCGGTGGACTTGTGCACGTAGGATAATTATGATTTTGGACTCATTGGACGGTGTGCTCGGACGTTGTACTTGCAGGCAAGTGAAACTTGCCTACTCTTGTGTAGGGCCATGTTTTAGGCCACTCCCTTGTTTTTAGCATAAAAGAGACTAGTCAGTGAAATGATAGCTGGCTAGACGCCTACTTGATCTAGTTTGACAACGAAACTAGATCCGTCACCTAAATTGATCTAGCTTGACAACGAAGCTAGATCCAACTCTTTAACTTGTTGATCATGCATACTAAACTGTCATGTCTACTTTCCTTATCTGTATGCGCTTTTAACTGCCATGCATTGCATCTTACATGTCATCCCAGTTGATTGTTGCATTCGTAGCACACGCTACAATACTTGTACTTGTACTTCCTTGTCCGGCTAGGTGCACCCCTAGGCCGTCATGTTAAAACACTTCATGGCTCGTGATCCAGAAGCGGTCCTCATGTGTTGGTCAAAAGCCAATGCCCGATACATGTGGAGGGGTAGGGATAAGCGATCACCTGAGCTTAGGAGTGGCCCGATCAGCCACTCTAGCCAGAAGGCGTAATCTCTGTGCACGAGGTGCTTACTTTACTTGTCTTGTACTAGTGAGTGTTACTTGTATAACTTGTCATCCATGCCATGTTTAAATGCCATGCTCGTACTTTATTTTACTTTACCTTTGTAACGACTGGATTTTCATTTATGGATTTTATTATATATATATATTTGGTTGCTTCTCCTTGGTTGCGATTTCCATTTCCGTCTCCGTAGTTTTCATTTTCGTTCGTTTCGTCGTGATTCTCTAGATTCTTCCGTCGGTCGGCGTGTTTGGAGTAAGTCATTCGTGACAGGTTTCATAACGTCGATATCTTAGAGTTAGAACGAGCCTAGGAGACTTAGGAAACCATCCCGGAGCTTCGCGCTCCATTTCAGAACTTTCAGTGCACATTAGCCGGTGTAAGAAGGGGCACCGACCGACTAGATGACGATCTAGTCGGTCGGAAAACCTTCTTGAACCGACTAGTGGGCTTTGATAAATGTTCAGGAGTTACGGTTTATCGTTAGTCGGTCTAAGAACATTGGTTGACCGACTAGGTTGCAAACTAGTCGGTCAGCAATGCTTCTTTAACCGACTAAATCATTAACTATTTTTGGTACCAGTTACTATTCACTTTTAGTCGGTCTAAGAACGTTCATCGACCGACTAGATGTCAAACTAGTCGGTCAGTAGTTGTTCTTTGACCGACTAACTCTTAGTTCAGGTTTTCGTCAGGAGCTACTGTTTACACTTAGTCGGCCTGCGTTGGTCAACCGACCGACTAGTTCTCAAACTAGTCGGTCAACAGTTGTTCTTTGACCGACTAATCAGTGCAGTAAACCCTAATTTTGCCCTAGCCGACATCAAACCCTATAAATACCCCTCCCAAACGTTTTCTTCTTCTTCTTCTTCAACTCTAAACCTAATTTCTCCCCCATTGAGCTCTCATCTTCCCCAAACCCTCAAACCTTCATTCCAAGCTCATCCTCCATCATCCAAACCCTCACTTAACACTTTCCACCTTCCACCTTCCTCAAACCTTCATCAAACCCCCAAAACACATATCAAAACCTATTTCTCCAGATTTTCCCTCATTTCCAGATTTGACCCGGATCGTTCATCCGTTGCCGTGGTTGCTCGGCATCGTTCCTCCGCTTCTTCACGGTAATACTCGATTCTTTAGTTTTAGCATAACCCACATTGACATTTGTGAAACCCTAATAAAATGGATTATTAGACAATTAGGATTCTATTAAGAAATCGATTTAGAATCGTTGTTCTAATAATTGTTTTGCTATAACAGTGATCTATTCCGTAGTTAGCTTGTGTGACGATCTTCATTGCTCGTCAATCCCGGTATTAGGCAAGTGAAACTTGCATCTCTTGATTTGGGCCATGTCTTAGGCCATTACCTTGCTTTAGCGTAAAAGACACTAGAAGGTGAAAGGATAGCCGTCTGGACGCCATTGACCTATCTTGACAACGAAGCTTGGTCCGTCACCTTCATCATGCTTGTATGTCACGATTACTTTCCCTTAACGGTATGCGTATTAACTGTTCATGTCATCCATGCATCCTTAACTGCTATTGCATTTTAACTGCCATGTTTAATTTAAATTAACGGTACGCGAATATGTTCATGTCATTGCATTTTGCCTGTCACGTTTAATTTCAATTAACGGTACGCGAATATCTGCTCATGTCATTGCATGCTTGACCACTCATCGTGATTGCGTAGCTTCGCTACATACTTGTACTATTTGTTCCGACTAGGCACCCGTTCTGCGGGCACAACCCTAGGCCAATTACAATTCTGGCTCGTGTTCCAGAAAACGAGCTCAACACAGCCTGCGGGCAATAGGGCACTCTCTGAGTGATCCCTTGTACATGACCACAGCCTACGGACAATAGGGCATCCATGTGTGGGTGATCCCTTGTACTTGTTACTTGACAATACTTGTCACACTTACCACTTGATACTTGATACTTGTACTTCACTTTACTTGTTATCTCCATACTATACTTGCCATGCCATGCACCATACTTTAACTGTTAGGTTGTTAGTGTACCTTTCTTTCAGTTTCCTTGCACAAGTCTTTCGACTTGCTGACATGTGCCCCTTTTCTCTTTTGGGTGACACATGTTAGAGCCCGAGCCTGAGATACTTGCTGAGGACGCGGTGTTCGCTGACGCTGAGTCAGAACCCGCGTTGATCGAGGACTTCGTAGACACTAGAGATCAGTCTTAGTGTCTATGTCTGGTTTTTGTTAGATTGCTTAGGTTGTCGGTGCGTGGCACCTAGTTTGATACTCTGTTATGTTTGTGTTTTATTTGGCCTTGTTCTGGGCCTTTAGACTCTTTCCTGTTAGCCTGGTGGCTTTTTCTGTGATGTTGAATATTTTGTGGACAAACTTTGGGATTGGTATTTCATATCCGTCTCCTTTTTCTATTATTATTATTGTTGTTCCGTTTGCATTTACAGGGACCTGCTTATACTAAATTGACGCTTATCAGGCGTGCAGCTTCACAGCTCCACGCCTGAGCGGACCTTCTCACGTCTCGTCTCCATTTTAGGGAAGCGGGTCGTGACAGGTTTTAGTGGTGGCCCATGCAGGTCCCTCTGTAACTGCAATTATCGGGATAACGATAATAATATAAGATTGTCCAACAAATAAATTCGACATCCGAGCCCTAAGCTATGAGTCTAATTGTTTCGTTTTCTGTGTCATTAGATGGCAGGAAGGCGGAATACCCGTGCGGGTAGTAGTAGTGGCGCGCTCCCTCATGTTGAGGAACCTGAGCGGGAGCCCACTAACGGGGAGATGATGAGGATGATGATGCAGATGATGCAGGTTCAGCAGGGCGTGCTGCTGCAGGTCTAGAATGCTCCGGCCGCTCGAGCTGCTCGGGTAGTTGAAGCCCCTCGCCCCGAGCCTGGAGCGAAGCAGTTCAGGGAGCTAGGTCCTGCATATTTCGATGGTTCTGAAGGTCCTTTGGCTGCGGACGAGTGGATGAGGAACATTGAGGATAACCTGGCCAAGAGACAGTTGAAGGACAATGCCGGAAACTTGTGGGATGCTGAGGAGAAGATGTTGGAGGTGCATATAGTTTGGGCTACCTTCAAGGCCAGATTTGATGGAGAGTTCTTCTAGAGGGCTGCAAGGCAGGCGATGCTGTAGCGCTTCATAGATCTGAAGCAGGGGAGCTTGTCGGTGGATCAGTACCACCAGGAGTTCACGAGGCTCAGTCGGTTTGCACCGAAGATGGTGCAAGATGCCGATGAGAAAGCTCAGCGATTTCTTCAGGGACTTGCCTTGGAGCTTCAGAGCTTTGTGACCTCTTCTGACCTGAAGACATACCAGAAGGTCCTGGTTGCTGCGAGTCGGCAGGAGTTGAATTTGAACCCGAGGAGGGGACAGGTTTCAGGAGCTGGGAAGAGGCCTGTGGAGCCGGTCCGTGCTGTGGTTAGACCTGGATTCAGGCCTGTTCAGCCTGTTCAGTTCAAGAGGCCAGGAGGGCCTATTCTGAAGACTTGCCATTTCTGTGGCAAGACTGGACACATCCGGGATCAGTGTAGGAGGTTCCTAGGGCAGTGCATTTTCTGCGGAGATCCTGCCCACACCATCAGAGAGTGCCCGAGGTCGAAGCAGCCTTGGCGGGGACCTATTGCTGCTCAGCCATTGCAGCAAAGAGCCCCTGTGCCCGTTGAACATGGAGCGCCCCTTGTTCCACAGAGACAGGCCTTTCGGCAGGCTGTTCTGCCGAGAGGGCAGGCCTTTCTGATGACTGAGGAGGAGAGCATGGCTGTGGACGAGGTTATTACAGGTAACGCTCATTCTAGCTATTTTTCTTCCTTAGTTAGTTTGATTGTTGATTATGTTGGTTGCTTGCTCATGTTTGTTGCTAGAATAGGATTTGATTGTTAGACTGTTTGCTAGGTGTGGTTTTGGTTTGCACATTTCCTGCACGAGTCCTCTTTGACTCAGGTGCGTCGATGTGCATTTTGGCCCGGAGCTTCGTGGAGAAGCATTCCTTATCGACGTCCTCTCTTCCTAAGAGTTGGAATATCGTCACAGGGAACGGTGTGGTCTCGGTGCATCGTGGGTGCAATTCTTGCCCGTTGGTGGTTTGTGGATGTGAGCTTTGTGCTGATTTCATTGTCCACGACATCATCAACTACGATGCGGTCCTTGGGATGGATTGGCTTGCGAGATTCTATGCTACGATTGACTGTCGGAGGAAGAAGGTGGTGTTCGAGATTCCCGGACATCCAGTATTTGAGTTCAGTCGAGGTAGCAGTTCGCTGGGTCCGGTCAGATTTCGGACCAGACCGGTGGAGGTTGTGGCTATGCAGATGGAGTTGGAGAGGCCAGCTGTGGTGCGAGATTTTGATGACGCCTTCCCCGAGGAGATGTCTGGATTGTCGCTTGATCGAGCTTTGGAGTTTTCTATTGATCTTATTCCAGGTGCGCATCCCATTTCGAAGGCACCATATCGTATGGCGCCAGCAGAGTTGGAGAAATTGTGTAGGCAGTTGGATGAGCTTATGCAGAAGGGTTACATCAACCCTAGTGTGTCTCCATGGGGAGCACCGGTGTTGTTGGTGAAGAAGAAGGATGGTTCGTGTCGCATGTGCGTGGACTATCGGGAGCTGAATGCGGTGACCATTAAGAACAAATACCCATTGCCTCGCATCGATGATATCTTTGATCAGCTGGGAGGATTGAGGGTGTTTTCTAAGTTGGATTTGAGGAGTGGTTACCATCAGTTGAAGGTGAAGAAGGATGATGTGCCGAAGACAGCTTTCAGGACGAAGTATGGACATTATGAGTTTGTGGTTATGCCTTTCGGCGTAACTAACGCACCCGCAGTTTTCATGAATCTGATGAACATGATTTTCTATGACTTTTTGGATAAGTTTGTCGTTATGTTTATTGACGACATTCTGATCTATTCGAAGTCGGAGGAAGAGCATGCCTCGCACTTGAGGACGGTGTTGGAGATTCTAAGGAAGCATCGGTTGTATGCTAAGTTTTTGAAGTGCGAGTTTTGGTTGGACAGAGTTGCTTTTCCCGGGCATGTGGTGACTAGAGATGGTATTTCAGTGGATCCCGAGAAGATTAGGGCCATCAGGGAGTGGCCTGTTCCATCGTCTGCGTCTGAGATTCGGAGTTTCCTTGGTTTGGCGGGATATTATCGGCGTTTCATTAAGGACTTTTCCCGTATTGTGGAGCCGATGACCAGGTTGACATGGAAGGATGTTGCTTTTGTTTGGTCGGGTGATTGTGAGGATGCCTTTGGTGTTCTGAGGGAGAGGCTGATGACTGCCCCTGTTCTTGCTGTGCCTGATCGCAGTGGAGGATTCGAGATCTTGGTTGTGTTTTGCATCAGCATGGACATGTTGTAGCTTACGCTTCTCGTCAGCTCAAGATTCAAGAGAAGAATTACCCGACGCATGATTTGGAGTTGGCTGCTGTTGTGTTTGCTCTTAAGATTTGGAGACACTTCTTGCTGAGTGAGAAAGTGAAAATCTTCATCGATCACAAAAGCTTGAAGTATATTTTCACCCAGAAGGAGCTCAACATACGACATCGTCGATGGTTGGAGCTCATGGCGGATTATGAGATTGATCTGCAGTATCACCCTGGCAAGGTGAATGTGGTTCCAGATGCTTTGAGTAGGCTTCCCGCGGTGATGATGTTGACTTCGCAGTGGAGATTGCAGCAGGATTTTTGCGAGTCTAGAGTGGAGATTGTTCTTCCTGGGGAGGATTCCTCGTTGATGTGTATGCAGATACAGTCGACGCTCGTGGTTCGGATTAAGGCGAGTCAGGCCGGAGATCCGAAGCTGGTGAGGATTCGAGAACAGGTTGAAGCCGGTCTGCGGACTGACTTTTTGGTTCATGAAGATGGCTCGTTGAGGTATAGAGCCAGGTTGTGTGTGCCTTCTGGGGATATCAGAGAGGAGTTGTTGGTGGAGGCACACAGTTCGTCGTATTCTGTACATCCTGGTGGGACCAAGATATACAAGGATCTTCGTCTGAACTTTTTGTGGCACGGCATGAAGAGGAGTGTGGCTCGGAGTGTAGCCAAATGCTTGGTTTGCCAGCAGGTAAAGGCGGAGCATCAGCGTACGGCAGGGTTGCTGCAACCGCTTTCGATTCCGGAGTGGAAGTGGCAACACATCACTATGGACTTCGTGACTGGACTACCTCGGAGTCCGAAGTAGAACGACGCGATTTGGGTGATCGTAGACCGATTGACCAAATCCGCACACTTTATTCCATTCCGAGTAGGACAGTCCACTGAGGCGCTAGCAAGGAGATACATGAAGGTAAATTCTTTTACTCTCCGTTTCTGTTTCCTTTTCCTAGCTTAGATAGTGATGTAACGTGAATCGTGCAGGAGATCGTGCGACTTCATGGGGTCCCCGTGAGTATCGTGTCGGACAGAGACATGAGATTCACATCTCAGTTCTGGCAGAGTTTACAGAAGAGTTTGGGTACGCGTCTGAGTTTCAGCACGGCGTACCATCCGCAGACGGATGGCCAGTCCGAGAGGACGATTCAGATTTTGGAAGACATGCTGAGAGCATGCATGTTGGATTTCAAGGGTTCGTGGGAGGACCATCTACACTTGTTGGAGTTCTCTTACAACAACAGCTACCAGGCGTCTATTGGCATGGCGCCTTTCGTCGCTTTGTATGGGAGGAAATGTCGATCGCCATTGAGTTGGGATGACGTTGGCGATCGGGAGCTGTTGGGGCCTGAGATGATTGTGGAGGCTGTGGAGGTCGTCAGGAATATTCGGGAGAGATTGAGGATTGCTCAGGACCGTTTTAAGCATTGGGCAGATGCTAAACGCCGTCCTTTGGAGTTTCAGCCTGGGGATCATGTGTTTCTGAGGATTTCCCCGAATCGTGGAGTGATTCGTTTTGGGAAGCGAGGGAAGTTGAGCCCGCGATACATTGGACCGTTTGATATTCTGGAGAGGGTTGGCGAGGTAGCTTACCGCTTAGCCATGCCGCCATCTTTGGAAGGAGTTCACGATGTTTTCCATGTGTCGCAGCTTCGTCGATACATCAGCGATCCATCTCATGCTGTGGATTTCTCGGAGATCGCCGTTCGCCCAGATTTGACGTATGACCAGCATCCAGTGCAGATTATGGACAGGCGTCAGAAGTCACTTCGGAACAAGGTCGTCGATCTTATTAGAGTGATGTGGCGGCACGGTTCGCCGGGAGAGTCTACTTGGGAGAGAGAAGATGAGATGCGAGAGCGCTACCCACTTTTGTTCCCGGACACGTGAGTGTTGGGAATTCCGAGGACGGAATTTTTCTTAAGTTGGGGAGGATGTAACGACTGGTTTTTCATGTATGGATTATATTATATATATATATTTGGTTGCTTCTCCTTGGTTGCGATTTCCATTTCCGTCTCCGTAGTTTTCATTTTCGCTCGTTTCGTCGTGATTCTCTAGATTCTTCCGTCGGTCGGCGTGTTTGGAGTAAGTCATTCGTGACGGGTTTCATAACGTCGATATCTTAGAGTTAGAACGAGCCTAAGAGACTTAGGAAACCATCCCAGAGCTTCGCGCTCCATTTCAGAACTTTCAGTGCACATTAGCCGGTGTAAGAAGGGGCACCGACCGACTAGATGACGATCCAGTCGGTCGGAAAACCTTCTTGAACCAACTAGTGGGCTTTGATAAATGTTCAGGAGTTACTGTTTATCGTTAGTCGGTCTAAGAACGTTGGTTGACCGACTAGGTTACAAACTAGTCGGTCAGCAAATGCTTCTTTAACCGACTAACTCATTAACTATTTTTGGTACCAGTTACTGTTCACTTATAATCGGTCTAAGAACGTTCATCGACCGAATAGATGTCAAACTAGTCGGTCAGTAGTTGTTCTTTGACCGACTAACTCTTAGTTCAGGTTTTCGTCAGGAGCTACTGTTTACACTTAGTCGGTCTGCGTTGGTCAACCGACCGACTAGTTCTCAAACTAGTCGGTCAACAGTTGTTCTTTGACCGACTAATCAGTGCAGTAAACCCTAATTTTGCCCTAGCCGACATCAAACCCTATAAATACCCCTCCCAAACGTTTTCTTCTTCTTCTTCTTCAACTCTAAACCTAATTTCTCCCTCATTGAGCTCTCATCTTCTCCAAACCCTGAAACCTTCATTCCAAGCTCATCCTCCATCATCCAAACCCTCACTTAACACTTTCCACCTTCCACCTTCCTCAAACCTTCATCAAACCCCCAAAACCCATATCAAACCCTATTTCTCCAGATTTTCCCTCATTTCCAGATTTGAGCCGGATCATTCTTCTGTTGCCGTGGTTGCTCGGCATCGTTCCTCCGCTTCTTCACGGTAATACTCGATTCTTTAGTTTTAGCATAACCCATATTGACATTTGTGAAACCCTAATAAAATGGATTATTAGACAATTAGGATTCTATTAAGAAATCGATTTAGAATCGTTGTTCTAATAATTGTTTTGCTATAACAGTGATCTATTCCGTAGTTAGCTTGTGTGACGATCTTCATTGCTCGTCAATCCCGGTATCAGGCAAGTGAAACTTGCATCTCTTGATTTGGGCCATGTCTTAGGCCATTACCTTGCTTTAGCGTAAAAGAGACTAGACGGTGAAAGGATAGCCGTCTGGACGCCATTGACCTAGCTTGACAACGAAGATTGGTCCGTCACCTTCATCATGCTTGTATGTCACGATTACTTTCCCTTAACGGTACACGTATTAACTGTTCATGTCATCCATGCATCCTTAACTGCTATTGCATTTTAACTGCCATGTTAATTTAAATTAACGGTACGCGAATATGTTCATGTCATTGCATTTTGCCTGTCACGTTTAATTTCAATTAACGGTACGCGAATATCTGCTCATGTCATTGCATGCTTGAACACTCATCGTGATTGCGTAGCTTCGCTACATACTTGTACTATTTGTTCCGGCTAGGCACCCGTTCTGCGGGCACAACCCTAGGCCAATTACAATTCTGGCTCGTGTTCCAGAAAACGAGCTCAACACAGCCTGCGGGCAATAGGGCACTCTCTGAGTGATCCCTTGTACATGACCACAGCCTGCGGGCAATAAGGCATCCATGTGTGGGTGATCCCTTGTACTTGTTACTTGACAATACTTGTCACACTTACCACTTGATACTTGATACTTGTACTTCACTTTACTTGTTATCTCCATACTATACTTGCCATGCCATGCACCATACTTTAACTGTTAGGTTGTTAGTGTACCTTTCTTTCAGTTTCCTTGCACAAGTCTTTCGACTTGCTGACATGTGCCCCTTTTCTCTTTTGGGTGACACATGTTAGAGCCCGAGCCTGAGATACTTGCTGAGGACGCGGTGTTCACTGACGCTGAGTCAGAACCCGCGTTGATCGAGGACTTCGTAGACACTGGAGATCAGTCTTAGTGTCTATGTCTGGTTTTTGTTAGATTTCTTAGGTTGTCGGTGTGTGGCACCTAGTTTGATACTCTGTTATGTTTGTGTTTTGTTTGGCCTTGTTCTGGGCCTTTAGACTCTTTCTTGTTAACCTGGTGGCTTTTTCTGTGATGTTGAATATTTTGTGGACAAACTTTGGGATTGGTATTTCATATCCGTCTCCTTTTTCTATTATTATTATTGTTGTTCCGTTTGCGTTTACATGGACCTGCTTATACTAAATTGACGCTTATCAGGCGTGCAGCTTCACAGCTCCACGCCTGAGCGGACCTTCTCACGTCTCTTCTCCATTTTAGGGAAGCGGGTCGTGACAACCTTACTTGTTGCACTCATACTTTTAACTGCCATGTCATTGCATTCATGCTAGAACTGCTAGGTTGCTTTACCTACCTTCAGTTTCCTTGCACAAGTCTCTTGTAGATTTGCTGACATGTGCCCCTTGCTCTTTTGGGTGTCACATGTTAGACCCTGAGCCAGAGACCGTTGTTGAGTACGTGGTGTTTTGCTGACGCTGAGCTTGAGTCCATGTCTATCCAGGAGGAGTTTTATGGACACCAGTGACCATTCTTTGAGTCTTTACTGAGCTTCCTTTTGTTTTAGGCCATCTGTTAGTTGTCGGTGCGTGGCACCTATACTTTGTACTTTGTACTTTTGTTGGCCATGTTTGGGCCTTTAGACTCTTTTTCTTTTTAGCCTGGTGGCTTTTTCTGTGATGTTAAAACTTATTTTATGGATATTCTGAGATGTCTCTTTTGTCTCATTTCATCATTATTATCTTGTTTCGTTTCGAGTTGCAAGGACCTGCAGTTTTTAAGTTGATTGACGCTTATCGGACTTGCAGCTTGCAGCTTCAAGTCTGAGCGGACCTTCTCACGCTTCGCCTCCATATTTTTGGGAAGCGGGGCGTGGCATATTACCCCATTTCGGTGCTCTTTGTGCATGTATCGTTCACATTCTAGCTCCATTACTCTCGTTTTCATGATATTATTATATTTTGGAGCTTATCGTTTGTATATGCATAAGACATAGTTTTTATAGCTTATTAGCATCTTCATCTTAGTCTCCTATTATTTTTCAGTTGAAGTTTGTGAAATCCGATTCCGACGCATAATTTTCCAGAATTTTTGGAGGTCGGAGCAATTTACTGCATTTTTTAGGAGATAGGGTGACAGTGCTGAAAATTTCTGGTCTGAAAATTCTACTATTCCCCTCGTGGACAGAATTCTGCTATCATTCTAGTGTATATTCTGGTCTAGTGATATTTTTTAGTTGTAGTACTCTCTGTTATGGTTCTATCACCGCCTAGAACGTGTCATTCTGAGGTCGGATGATTTTTCTAGAATTTTCGCAAGACAGGATGACGGTGCTAAATTTTTCTGCTGCTTTGGGCATTGCTTGCAGGTTTTGTGCCAGAATCCGACCTGTTAGTGCTGTTTCCAGACCCAATTCGGCAGAGGACTTTTAGGGCTGCTATTTAGGCCCTTGGGCAGCCCTCATTACACCTAAGCCTCATTGCACACCTCTCTCAACTTAGGGCTAAGTTTTAGGGGAGATCATCGGAGCAAGGAGGAGCTCAAGACGAAGATGATCGTGGTTGCCAAGGAGTGACACCTCGGCGATTTTGATCCCTCTCTCTTGTACTTAAATCTAGGGTTTATTCATGTAATGGATGATTTTAGACATAATTGACTCATATTTATGTTTTACTCTTGATTTTTGGTGTTTGTGCTTTCGATTCAATGCTTGGATGTTTTCATTGCTTTCTTCGTGCTTGGGCAGTTTAGTTTGTATTGGGTTGTGAGTTCATGCGGGTGATTCGAACCCAAACCCGGGTCGTCACTCGTTGGTAGGCCTAACAAGCCACCCGTGGTGGGCAAGCAGCTTAGTCGCCCACTACTCACCACGTTGACCTCACTCCGTAGTGAGGATTAACTCGAGAGAGCTCCTCATACACCCTTCATCATTCCGCACGCCAAGTGTTTGGTTGAATGCCAAGCTTGCCTCTTCGCTTGATTGAGCTCCCGAACCCTTGTCCATAGCGTGTAGGGTTGGTAAGTGGCCCCAACACATCATTCCCATACTCTCTCCCATACTTGAACACCCATAAACATAGCAGGCGATTTCTCGCCATCCCGCATCCATTTTTGACCAAACGTGGGTTTCAAACGACTCTTCTCTGTGGATCGACATCGGGCTCATCGGATTATATCTTTTTATTTTATTGACGCTCCTACACTTGGGAGTGAAAGGCGCGCTTCCCTTGTGCTTTTTCCGGTTCAATCAATTGGCGCCGTTGCCGGGGAAGACGGTTTTGAAACTTTTCGCATTTTTGATTGAACTTGAATGTTTTGGCAAGGAATTTCTTTCTATCAGTGTGAGTCTTTTCCGATTCTTTATTTTCACGTTTTGATTTGAGATTTATTTATTTTTCACCTTTTGAGTCTTTTTTATTGTTTGTTTTTATTTTTTTTAAAACACGGCAAGTACTTCAAACTCTCTTGAGTTTGACATACGGATGACCAAATCTCTACAGATATTCCTTGGTAAGGATGGGAGAGCCCTTACCTTGAGAGTGCTTGCAAGCTTCATTTTGATGGGAACACATGTGCAGAAAAGTTTTATCTTAAATTCGTCCCCTATTCTTTGGATGGTAGTGTCTTAAATGGTTTAAAGTTGATCTCCCACATCTTATTCCAGCTTGGCATATACTAAAGCATAGATTTTGTACGAAGTTTGTTTCATCTTACAGGACCAACATATGGCGAAGAAGAATGATGAACTTTGCTCAGCGCATCGGTGAGACATTTTTTCAGGCTTGGACGCGATTTTCAAAGTTAGTATACGGTTGCCCAGATCATGGATTTGACAGGATGCGTCTTCTTGGATTCTTCTTGGAAGGATTGCTTCCAGAGATGCATGGTTTTGTTGATATGTTGGACCATGGCCACTTTTTGGAAAGTATAACCTATCGCGTGGTCCAGTTCAATCAAGTATTGCATGATTCTTGATCAGATTTTGGCTATGGGTAAAGTACAAGACAAACTCAACATAACTGGGCAAAAGTCAAGTATCGACCATGGCATTAGCCTACAGTACTACTCCTTCATGCGACATGTCAGGGTTGATGGTTCTGTTGGAATTAATCTTGTTAATTAATTAGGAGGTTACTTATTATTTAGGAATACCAATAGTCTCCTTTATAACATGTGGAGGTTACCTATTAGTGGGGGATATGAAGAGACACTTTGTAATTAGCCTTTATAACATGTGGATGTTACCTATTAGTGGGGATATGAAGAGACACTTTGTAATTAGGTTTCGGCTATAAATATAGCCTATTATGATAATGAAATCATCGGAGAAAAACCTTTACATCCTCGTCTCATTTTGATTGTTCTATCTTCCACATTTGGTATCAGAGCCACACCTAAATTCCTCAGCCAAAAGAAATGTCTTCTACATCCTCAGCAATGCCTGACACGGCGACATCGAAGTTCTCGATGAAGGATGGGTCGATGACCATCCATTATCCTTTGCTGATGAAGGATAACTACTCGTCGTGGGCATTGAAGATGCGGGTTTTCATGGGCGTGAATGGAGTTTGGGATGCGATCGAACCAACAAGTCAAAATGAGGCGGTGGATAGCAAGAAGGATTCGATGGCGTTAGCCGCCATCTATCAAAGTATCAGCGAGGAGACGCTAATGCTGATCTCAGAGAAGAAAACGGCCAAAGAAGCATGGGAGATGCTAAAGACAATGCACATGGGCGTGGAGCGCGTCCGAGAAGCAAAAATTCAAACCCTACGATGGGAGTTTGAACGTCTTCGCATGGAAGATGCGGAGACGGTCGATGACTTTGCTACGAAGTTTACAACCAACGTCAACAGGATCCGTTCATTGGGAGACAAGGTCAAAGAGACCTATGTCGTCCGGAAGCTTCTCCGTGCGGTTCCCGAAAAATTCCTGCAAATCGTTTCTACGATGGAGCAATTCGGGAACTTGAAGACCATGACCTTGGAGGAGGTCATTGGGTCTCTGAAGGCCCATGAAGAACGGCTCTCTAGCTATCAAAGATCCACCAATGAGAAGGTGGAGGAGCGGGTTCTACTGACGGAATCCGAATGGAGGGCAAAATATGATGCCGCATCAAGCTCGTCAAGGGGACAAGGTGGTGGGCATTATTTTCGTGGGCGAGGTCGTGGCCGTGGCCGTGGTCGTGGCCATGGACGCAATGATGGGCGTGGTGATGGACCAACTCATCAAGAGAAGACTCGGGACAAAAGCAAACTCCAATGTTACAAGTGCAACAAGTTCGGGCACTTTGCAAACGAGTGCCGTCCCGAGAAGACCGGAGACAAAGCCCACTTTGCGAAGTGGGAAGATGATGCGCCAGCTCTTCTCAAAGCCGAGTTCTGTGAACTCGGACATTCGGAGGAGCGTGAGAATGTATTGATGCTCAACGAGGAGAAGGTGATGCCAAATCTTCATGCAGTTGAGGCATGGTACCTCGATACCAGGGCTAGCAATCATATGACGGGTTGCAAGGAGAAGTTCTCCGACCTAGATGAAAGCATCAAGGGGAACGTAAAGTTTGGTGATGAATCCGTCGTCAATATTTGTGGGCGTGGAACTATCTTGTTCCAATGCCAAAATGGGCAACATCTCACATTGTGTGATGTTTATTATATCCCGAAGCTCCGAAGCAACATCGTGTCCATTGGACAACTTGATGAACACGGATGTGTAAGCACAATAAAGGATGGCTCTCTCAAGATCTTCGACAACACAGGAAGGCTATTGGCTAATGTGAAGCGGAGTCGAAACAGGTTGTACGCTCTTGATCTTCGCCTTGCCGAACCCATGTGCTTGATGGTGAACCTCAAGGAGAAGTCGTGGCTATGGCATGCACGCTACGGTCACTTGAACTTTCTGGCGCTAAGGAGCTTAGCGCACAAGAAGATGGTTGAAGGCATGCCGGTCTTGAGGCAACAAGATCAACTGTGTGATGGGTGCTTGGTCGGAAAGAAACATCGCACGCCATTTCCATCCTCCTCGACGTATCGTGCGGAGAAGCCCCTTCAACTTATTCTTGCCGATCTCTGTGGACCGATCACACCGGTGACACCGAGAGGTAACCAATATTTTCTGCTATGCGTAGATGATTTCAGTCGTTACATGTGGATCGGTCTTATCAAAAGCAAGGATGAGGCTTTTAATGCATTTAAGAAAATCAAATCGCTAGCGGAGATGGAGGTCGACCTACGGTTGAAAATGTTGCGGACGGATAGAGGAGGGGAGTTCACCTCAAAGGACTTCTCCAGTTATTGTGAAAAACTGGGCATCAAAAGGCAACTCACAGCACCATATTCGCCGCAACAAAACGGTGTTGTAGAGCGGAGGAATCAGATTATCATTGAGATGGCAAGGAGCTTGTTGAAGAGCAAGAACATGCACTCGTTCTTTTGGGGAGAAGCGGTGATTACGGCTGTCCATATCCTCAACCGTGCACCGACGAAGAGTCTCGAAGGGACGACACCATATGAAGCTTGGTGTGGGCGGAAGCCGAAGGTCCACTACCTTCGTGTCTTTGGATGCGTTGCGCATATGAAAATTGTGCAACCTCATCTAAAGAAGCTGGAAGATCGCAGCAATCCTATGGTGTTTCTCGGCTACGAAGATGGGTCCAAAGCCTACCGGTTGTATGATCCGGTACATAAGAAGTTGCATGTTAGTCGAGACGTGCGATTCGAGGAGGACAAATCATGGTATTGTGAGCAAACACCACACAAGCACAACGAGGAGGAGAGTGATTCACGGCCCGGAAGTGATTCACGGCCTGTGGGATCATTCATTGTGCTTGGTTACGATGAAGACGAAGCACCCGAAGGAGCCCCAGAAAATCCCGAAGATCGACGCGAAACTACGACATCTACTGACTCCAGTCAGTCACCCACCCGGGCGATCTCAACTGCCTCTTAGCCGTTGCCGATCTCCCCAACTACACTCACCGGTGGTTTTTCTCCGGAAACTCCTACCTCCTCATCCATGGTGCCGCAGAAGTATCGCTCTCTCGAAGATATCTACCAACAAGAAGAGGGAGATGAAGAGATACTCTTAATGACTGCAGAGGAGCCTGCAAGTCATATTGAAGCCAAACAACATGAGTGTTGGAGGCTTGCGATGAGGGAAGAGCTTGAGTCTATTGTTAGTAACAACACCTGGTAGTTAGTACACCTACCAGCTGGACACAAACCTATTGCACTTAGATGGGTTTACAAGGTGAAGAAGGACTCAACAGGAGCGGTAGTTAATCACAAGGCCCGGCTCGTCGCGAAGGGATATGTTCAGCGCCAAGGGGTGGATTTTAATGAAGTCTTTGCACCGGTGGCGAGGCTTGAAACCGTGAAGTTAATCTTGGCTTTGGCGATGCAAAGAGGATGGGAGGTACGTCATATGGACGTCAAATCAGCCTTCTTCAACAGCGACCTTATCGAGGAGGTATACGTTTCTCAACCCCTGGCTTTGTTGAAGAAAGAAATGAGCAGAAGGTACTCAAGTTGAGGAAAGCTCTCTATGGACTGCGCCAAGCTCCTCGAGCTTGGAACTCGAAGTTGGACAAGAGCCTCACCACTCTTGGCTTCGAAAGATGCCCACAAGAACATGCAGTCTACAAGAAGAGCGTGGGAAGCTCCAACTTGCTAGTTGGGGTGTATGTCGATGACCTTATCATAACGGGGTCAAATGTCGCCGATATAGCAGAGTTCAAAACCCAAATGAAGCAGCTCTTTTCTATGAGTGATCTTTGGCTTCTAAGCTACTACCTTGGGATTGAAGTGGAGCAATCATCACAAGGGACCTCGCTGTGTCAATCGGCATATGCGGCTAGTATCCTTGACAAGAATGGGATGGTGGAATGCAACTCTTGTCAGACCCCTATGGAAGCAAGGCTTAAACTCAGCAAGGTGAGTCCTAATCCTCCAGTTGACGCCACCAACTATCGGAGCATAGTTGGGATGTTGAGATACCTCGTGCACACAAGGCCAGATATTTCGTATGCGGTTGGGATAGTGAGCCGCTACATGGAAGCACCAACCACACAGCACATGGCAGCTGTGAAGCAAATTCTTCGATACTTACGGGGCACTTTGCGCCTCGGTTGCTTCTATGCAAAGGAGGAGGAAGATCCACATCTCATTGGTTTTAGTGATGCTGATCTTGCTGGGGATGTGGATGATCGAAAGAGCACCACGGGGTGGGTTTACTTCCTCGGCTCTAGCATGATTAGTTGGGCCTCACAGAAGCAAAAGTTTGTGGCGTTGTCTTCATCTGAGGCCGAGTATATCGCAGCCGCAACCGCAGCCCAACAAGGAGTTTGGCTTGGGCGGTTACTAGCAGACTTGGTGAAGATGGATTCAGTCAAATTCACTCTCAAGGTGGACAACAAGTCCGCAATCTCGCTTTGTAAGGATCCAGTCTACCATGACAGAAGCAAGCACATTGACACGAGATATCATTACATTCGTGAATGTGTTAAACAAGGAAATGTTGTAGTAGAGCACGTGAGCGCGGAAAATCAGCTCGCCGATATTTTGACCAAGCCACTTGGACGAGCCAAGTTCTTGGAGATGCGTCAAGAAATCGGACTGCAGGAAACAAAAACGGCAACAAGATTAAAGGGGTGAATGTTGGAATTAATCTTGTTAATTAATTAGGAGGTTACTTATTATTTAGGAATACCAATAGTCTCCTTTATGACATGTGGAGGTTACCTATTAGTGGGGGATATGAAGAGACACTTTGTAATTAGCTTTTATAACATGTGGATGTTACTTATTAGTGGGGATATGAAGAGACACTTTGTAATTAGGTTTCGGCTATAAATATAGCCTATTATGATAATGAAATCATCGGAGAAAAACCTTTACATCCTCATCTCATTTTGATTGTTCTATCTTCCACAGGTTCTACACATGTGTGCATCAGATGTACTATACAACTGCATAATCTCCATGTAGGATATGACATGTTTTATCGGGATCTTCAAGCCATCATACACAATTGAAGGCACCGTAAAATTTGGTGACAATTTTTCTTCCTAGATCAATATTAACAGAGAGCTCCTAAAGCTTCGTCTACCAATCCTGCGCTGGCTTTCAAAGCATGGTCATTTGTTAGCCTTCATATATGATGCTCCTGCTCATCTTTTTGTCACCAACTCGCTCTCAATGCCCTCTGGTGTCAGGGTTGTGGGCCAAGATCTACTTACCGTAATGGGGCTGGACCCCTTAGTGATGGTGGCCTTCATGAGATCGATGCTGACCTCTGCTGGACAAATTACAATGGATTTGTTCTCCATGTTCCCGTTCTTGCATGGCTTTCCGTCAATGTTTTCTTCTATGACTTTTTTTCTCTTCATGGTTTTGTCAAGATCCGCATCTACTCCATGAGTTAAGGGAATTCATCTTTAATGATGAACTACGGGTTAGAAATTTTCTCTCCACCATCAGCCATCGCTAAGCAAGATCATGGTCGAGTCGTCAGGTCAAAATTCGCAGTTCCTGTAGACGCTAGCAATTATTGCAGTATGAATTATTGAGGGATACATATAATGTAAGCAATGAAATTCAGTGGTGTTGGAATGACGTTACTTGCGTAGATTATCATGGATCTCCTTGGTCGATAGCTCCACCCTTTACCAGTGTGCTTCTTTAATCAGATCTACATTCCATATACGAATAATAGTTAGGAGAAGCTTGGGATGGCTCTTGACATATAACCATCCATCACTCAAGCCAGCATCGAGCCGTCAATAATTTCAGCGATAAAGTACGTGCGTTAACACATCTTACATGACCACATAAACCATATCATCTTATATAACCAAAGTCTAGGTGTGTTCTTGTAATCATGAAACAAAACCCTATCCGTATTTTTCCGTATAACCTTCTATTTTATGTCGGTTGGTATTATCCTCATTTAAACAAGCCGAGAACTTGTATGGGCAGTAGTCCCACATCATATCATTCGATGGGCTTTCCCTTGCAACCTAGCCTAGTACATCCTGTATTGGGTCGAAACCCATCCAAACATGTTAGAGGTTTCTTAACAATTCCTGCATTGGTCCCAATCCTTGTGGGTTCATCCAGGTGCATATGTCACGGGCAGATTGTTTAGCAACTTGACTCTTCCAATCCCATGCGGCACTTAGCTCACTCACCCTTTATAGAATGGCTAAGTCAGCGTAACTCTCACTCTTACTCTAAAGAAAGAACTTAAGAGCACAATAGAACTCAAGAGAACTTGGAGAATGCCTTGCTTGTGTTGCTTGAACACTTGATGGTTACAAATGCCTCCCCTTTCCCCTATTTATAAGTGAGGCTCCTTTACAACCAAGGGTGGAGATTAAGTCTCTAGAGACTTCCTAGATCCAATGGCTAGGATGCGTTTCTAGATCCTCTTCATTATTCATCCCCTTTAAGGAATAAACATGAATATCTAGGAACATTCTAGATACAATTATTTACACGCATGCCATGGGAATATTCTAGAGAATGCCACTTCCCATGCCAAATAGGAGCCACCTAGGCGATGACGTGGCATCCATGACATTCTCCCCCGCCTATCCCAGCGATGCCCTCATCGCTTGGCCTTCTCCTTGCTGAATTCCTCTATCAAGTCTCCAAATTTCCAAAGCCCCTCCGCAGGTTCCCAACTGCTCTCGCTTTCCGGCAATCCCTTACACTTGACGAAGTATTCTAGCCATGGATGGTTGTTGGCCTCCCAAACCACCCTATCTGCGATGATCTCCTCGACCACCTTTTAAATTTCGTCTGTACTCCTGCCGGCGCACGAGAAGACTTCCCTCGGCTCGAGTCCTCCTGGTCTTCATGGTATGACTTCAACATACTCACCTGAAAGACTAGATGGTACTTGATATTTGGAGGAAGTTCCACCTTGTAAGTGATCGGTCCGGATTGTAACTCAGAAAACTTACCGCAAGTGCACGGTGTCAATGCTTTATAATATAGAAAAATGTCGAATCCACCGGGGGCAGATGCTTATATAGTCTTGGGTCTATTCTTAATCTCAAAACAATGTCAATTGGGCATACTCAAAAGGTTGTCACGAATGGTTACTATCTCAGATTAATAATAAAATAACGAACTAGGGCAATATGAGTCACCACTAGGATTGTCGGATGTCGATACTATGTTACAATTTCTACGTTGAAGTAGCTTTGTTAGGGCGAGATTGTCGCATCTAAAATGTAGAACTCACGGCCAACTGTCATTGTACCACTCATCTAACGTATCCCGTGCTTAGCTCCACCATCGTGGATGGTCTTACACGCGATCCGTGCATTATGAACGACAACTATTTTCAATCTATACTCACGCTACCATCGTGAGTTAGAGTTTAATCTGTGATTTGATGGCTCTCATTGATGCTACTATCGTATGTCATCAATTAGTAATATAGGACGCCAGTGAAAACCATCAAAGTGCGTGCCACTATTGTTGGATATTGGACTCCCCGGATTTAGTTTTGGATGATGAACAAACATAAATATATCGTGAACTAACACTTTGTGAGCGCAGTTATGGAGATCGTCGTCAAAGTCACATGAATATCAATTACGACGTCTCAAGACTTCTCAAAGCACGTGATCGTATGCCTAAAGCTTCGTTGAAGCTTATGGACCAATTTAGAAGTCATGAAGATTCGATTGAAGCTATTGAAGACGGTATCGTCAAGTTTTATTTATAGTCTTTAAGCTTCTTTCGTAGAATGTTAAGCCTTGAGTAGGTCTTACGGTTTAAATCTTCATAACGCTCATATATTAGCTATAGGATCTTAGTAGAAGTCCATACAATCCTTCCCGAAGCATCGCGCTTCGATTTGGGACTTCTTGTGCATGTTAGTTGGTTCAAGAAGAAGAACTGACCGACTAGATGGTGATCTAGTCGGTCGGCAAAGCCTCTTGGACCGACTAGTTCTTCTCAGTCAATTGTAAGCTCTTTACTGTTTACAGTTAGTCGGTCTAAGTTGACTCACCGACCGACTAGTTTGTGAACTAGTCGGTCAGTGATGCTTCTGTGACCGACTAGTTGAGCTTTCCCTGTACATGCACATTTGAGCCTAAGCTACTGTTTATCATTAGTCGGTCTGTGTTCATTGATCGACCGACTAGCTGATGAACTAGTCGGTCAACTTTCCTTCTTGGACCGACTAGTTTAGTTTACTGTACATACCAAATTTTCACCATACTTACTGTTTATTGTTAGTCGGTCTATATTCATTTGGTGACCGACTAGTTGGTGAATTAGTCGGTCAACATTTGTTCTTGGACCGACTAAGTCTATTTTAGCTCAGACTTCAGTTTTATCTGTTAGTCGGTCTCAGTTGAGTAACCGACCGACTAGTTGTGAAACTAGTCGGTCAGCTACTCTTCTTGGACCGACTAGTTCCTTATGTCTGTGTTTTGACCTTTTCTCTGTTCACTCATTAGTCGGTATAAGTTAATTGACCGACCGACTAGTTGATGAACTAGTCGGTCGGTGGTTGTTCTTTGACCGACTAGTTGGGTTCAGAAAAGAGCCGTTGGAGCTTTAATTGAAATGTTTTTCTCTCTCTCTCTCTCCTCTATCCTATAAATACTTGATGGGCTGAATTCATTGCTGCAAAGGCTGATATTATTGCAAGTTTAGAGATCAAGAGAAATCTTTCCAAGCTCATTCAAAGCTCATTCATTCCATTCAATAATCTCTCCTCACTCTTACTTCCAAAGAGAGATTCATTGAGTGTGAAGCCTTCCAAGCCAAGTGCTTGATTCTAGGTCACCAACATCCCCAAAGCTCTCCATCGCTGATCTATATCTTGGAGCTAGGGTTTGGTGCCACTTCTTCCCCAAAATCATCCTTGCCCTAATTCGTAAGCAATACTCAAGGCATAGGTATTTTGTCGGTAAGAAGTTTTCTTATTTCATTTCATATTTGAATTGTAAGTTTCACTCTCGGTTGTGAGAGTGTGGTTGTGATCCCGTGTTGTGGGATTCACAAATTACATTTTGTATGATTTGACCTGTGGAGGTTATTCACAAGTATTTCATAGTGGAAATCTTGAGTTAGGGTTTCTAACTCAAGTATCCGGAGGGGATCCGGGTGGTTGGGACGTAGGATCATCAGGAACAAGTCGGAGAGACTTGGGTGGATCCGAACCCAGTAATATCTCTTGTTAGCATTGTTAATTTTGTTGTTGTCTACAATTTAAGCTTCCGCAAATTGATTTGGTAGTTGTTTGCACTATAATTAGGAATTATACTCCTCGTTATTTTTAAAGTACTATTCACCCCCCCTCTAGTACTTGTGCAGTAGCTTGTAGGGCATTACATTTGGTATCAGAGCCAGATACTTAGCTATGTCTGCCAACGACAACAAGACCGTTCGTCCACCTTCCGACTATGGCACCTTCAGGAACCGTGAAGGAGCATCTTCGGTGATGGAAGGACATTCCTCAACGAGGCCTCCATTCTTCAACGGTACCAACTACGGGTACTGGAAATGCCGGATGGAAACTTTCCTCCGGAGTGCATCTCTATGGAGGACCACGATGAAGGAATACGTCGAGCCCGAAGAAGAAGATTTTGAGAAATGGACAACCGCGGAGGTCGTCGCGGAGGTAAGCAATGCCAAGGCAATGAACACCTTGCAATACGCATTGGAGCCCGAGGACTTCAATAAGATATGCACATGTAAGAGTGCATATCAAATTTGGAACTCCCTCTTCATACTACATGAAGGGACGAGTAGGGTAAGAGACTCTAAACTCGTAGTTGTAAACAAAGATTACGAAATGTTTCATATGCAACAGGGTGAGAAGATGAAGGAGTATTACGCTTGCTTCGTCGACATCATAAACGAGTTGGAGGCTCTCGGCAAAACCTACACCCAAAAGGAGAAGTGTTCGAAGCTTATCGAAGGACTTCCTTCTTCTTGGGAAAAGCGTACCTTCGCCATCGAGGAAGGTAATGATATGAATAAGTACACCGTAGTTCAACTAATGGGTACTTTAATGTCATACGAGGTACGCAAGGATAGCAAGCTAAAATTACAGGAAAAGATGAAGTCCTACCTAAAGCAAGACGAGCCAAAGAAGAAGGCTATTGCTTTCAAGGTCGCTCCATCCACATCCACATCAACCGATGATGAAGACTCGGAAAACAAGTTGGACTTGGAGTCCATGGCACTCATGGCTAAGAAGTTCAACCGTTTCTTCCGAAAAGGTAACTATAAGAACAAAGCTAAATTTGGTTCTTCTAACGCCTCTTCCTCTCCTTTGTGTTTCAAGTGCAATAAGCCAGGACACATAAAAGCGGAGTGTCCTCTCAACAAGCAAAAGGAGAAGTGGAAGGCGCCAAAATTCGATAAGTCCAAGAAGTACAAGAAAGGAAACAAGAAGGGACTTGTCGGAGCAACATTCACCGACTCTGAGGATTCCTCAAGCGGAGAGTCGGACGATGAGCAAGTGGAGCAAGCGCACATGTGCTTCATGGCAAGAGAGGAGCATGATCAAGGATCCTCCTCTTCCGATGATAGTGACGATGAAGGCGATGAGGTAACTATGGATGACCTTAGGAATGCAAATTCTCAATTATGGTCTAAATACACTAAATTAGTAAATAGATATACTAAAGTAAAAGATGACCTAGCTAGCATTCAAACCTCGCCTAAGACTATCATCACCAACAACGACACCGTTGTTGAAGAGTTAAGAAATGAGATTGTTAATCTCAAATCTAAACTTGAACATGTTAGCATTGAAGATCCGGAGGAACACAAGATAGCGGATTTAACTTCTCAAAACTCGACTTTGAGTATTGAGAATGAGAATCTTAAATCTCGTGTTTATGTGCTCACATCGCAAGTATCCAACTTGGATACCTCTATGCGTTCTCTCACCGAGAAATATGAGAAGACATTAGGCCGAATTAATAAATTCAATAAGGGTAAGGACCATTTGGATAAAATCCTAAGTGACTTACTTCCGGCCAATCACCACATTGGCTTGGGGTATACGATGGGATGTTCATCCAAATCGGCCACTACTTTTGTTAGGCCAACTTCCAGTGACTCTACGAGTGGTAGCAAACACTCTATTGGTAGTTCTTCTACCAATGGTGCTTCCACCTCGTCCACACCCTCTTTCGGAAAGGAACCCACTTTGGGTGGACCTCCAAAGAAGGGGCATGCTTATATGTACACCAATACTTTGCCACGTAGGAACACACGTCCTACTCCACCGGCTCACACTTATGATGATTTTTATGCAACACATTCTCGGGCACGTGCACACCTTGTGAGACACCCTCACGCACGTGTTCCCTCACAAGCATATGTTCACCCACCTCATCATATGAATAATTCTCGTCGTGCACCATTCCATCATGTTCCTTATTCCTATCCACAACATGCATCACGTAGAAATCAACGTCGCATGCATGCACCCAATAGGATGAGGGCTCCCAAGATTTTCACAATTTGGAGCCCAAAGGCCACAAGCATGGATGAAAAACAAGTGTATATGAATGCTTATTTTTCGGATGTTGTGCATAGTAGGAATTATGTGGGGAAGTCTAAGTCCAATTGGACTTGGCTTCCAAAGGTCTAATCTTTTGGACCCAATGACCTTGGGTACCATGATATGAAATTTTCTATCTTTAGGTACTCAAGGAAAAGAAAAAGAAAAGGAGCAACAAATTTAAATTTAGCTCCAAGGGGAATTGGATACTCGATAGCGGGTGTTCAAAACACATGACGGGTGACGCTAGTTTGCTCTCCGGAGTGGTTCCCATCGCAAATGGAAACCGCGTCGTATTTGGAGGCAACGAGAGCGGAACCATCATAGGTGTTGGTAAAGTGGGTAACCCATCTAAACCCTTAATTAGTGATGTTTATCTAGTTAATGGCTTAAATCATAATCTTATTTCAATAAGCCAACTTTGTGACAAAAGTTACAAAGTTAGCTTTGCGAAAGGATTGTGCCATATTTTAAGAAAAGATAATAATAAATTATTGTTTTCCGGCACTCGTCATAAAGATATTTATATTTTGGATCTTCCTAAGTCTTATGAACAATGTCTCGTTGCCAACACAAGTGAACAACACTTATGGCATCGACGCTTTGGACATGTGAACTTTGGAACACTTTATAAGCTTTCAAAATTAAATTCCATTAAAGGTTTTCCGAAGCTCGTTTTTGAAAAGAAAAGTTTTTGTGATTGTTGTCAACGTGACAAGCTTCCTAAATCTTCATTTAAACCTAAGAAAAACTTTTCTACTAAACGGCCACTAGAGCTATTACATCTAGACTTATTTGGGCCAACTAGAGTTGCTTCCTTAGGAAATGCAAGATATGGACTTGTCATCGTAGATGATTATTCGAGATTTACATGGGTGTTTTCATTATGTAATAAAAATTAAGCTTTTGAAAACTTCACAATTTTTGTTAAGAAAGTACAAAATCTCTTAGGAACCACCATTGTCACTATTCGTAGTGATCATGGAGGTGAATTTGAGAATGAGTCTTTTGAGACATTTTGTGATAAAGTTGGTATTACACACACCTTCTCTTTCCCTCGCGCACCTCCTCAAAATGGTGTTGTTGAGAGAAAGAATAGGACACTAGTGGAGTGTGCTCGCACTATGCTTGATGATAGCCAACTTGGCCATCAATTTTGGGCAGAAGCGGTACACACCGCTTGCTATGTGATTAATAGAATACTTTTGAGGCCCGGCACTAAACAAACTTGTTATGAATTGTTGTTTGGTAGGTTGTCTCAAGTTAAACATTTTCGTGTTTTTGGTTCGAAATGTTTTATTAAGAACACGTATGGTAGTTTGGACAAATTCGATCCAAGATCCGATGAGGGGATTTTTGTTGGATATTCTTCGTGTAGCAAAGCCTACCGGATATTCAACAAACGAACCTCAACGATCGAGGAGTCGCTTCATGTCTCATTTAATGAAGGATTTGTTCCAACTATAATTTCAAATGATAATGATTCAATGGATGTTTTATGTGATTCGTTTGATAATTCTAAGTCTAATGATTCTATTGATTCTATTGAGACTAACCCATCTAATGAAGTTATTGAGAATGTTCCTAGTGATCAAGGTATTCCCAAACGGCTTCATACCGTTCATGACCATCCTCATAAGCAAGTCATTGGCAATATCCTTGATAGTGTCAAGACGAGATCGCAAGTGAACTACTTCGCTCATTGTGCCTTTGCCTCCTCGATAGAGCCAAAGAATTTTAATGAAGCATGCGAAGATAGCGCTTGGATCTTAACCATGGAGGAGGAACTCATTCAATTCGAGAGGAATGAAGTTTGGGAGCTTGTTCCATTGCCATCGAAGAACCACACCGTCATAGGGACAAAGTGGATCTTCAAGAACAAAACCGACGAAAACCAAGTCGTCGTCCGGAACAAAGCTCGGTTAGTTTCTCAAGGCTACCGTCAAGAGGAAGGTATTGATTTCGAAGAATCCTTCGCTCCGGTAGCTAGATTAGAATCAATTAGATTATTATTGTCTTTTGCATGCCATAAGGATTTTAAATTATTTCAAATGGATGTTAAAAGTGCATTTTTAAACGGAGATGTCATTGAGGAAGTTTACGTTTCTCAACATCCGGGCTTCATAAATGAGAAATTTCCAAATCATGTTTTTAAACTAAAGAAAGCACTTTACGGTTTGAGACAAGCTCCTCGAGCTTGGTATGATCGCCTAAAGAATTTTCTTTTGGATTTGAATTTTAAAATGGGAGAAGCCGATTCTACACTTTTTGTTAAGCATTCGAATAATGATATAATTTTAGTTCAAATATATGTTGATGATATCATTTTCGGTGCTACTAACTTTGCTCTTTGCGAAGAGTTTTCTAATGTTATGAAGGAACAATTTGAGATGAGCCACATGGGTGAGCTCAAATATTTCTTAGGTCTCCAAATTCGCCAAATGGACGATGCAATCTTCATCCACCAAACGAAGTATACGGTGGAGTTGCTAAAGCGATTTGGAATGGAGAGTGCCTCCGGGAAAAAGACTCCAATGAGCACGACTACGCATCTTGATAAGGATACGGGCGGTAAGGATGTAGACATTCGTCTATATCGAGGTATGATAGGTAGTTTACTTTATCTTACCGCAAGTAGGCCCGATATTATGTTTGCCGTATGCGTATGTGCTCGTTATCAGTCTCAACCTAAGGAGTCTCACTTAGTAGCGGTAAAACGTATTTTCCGTTATCTAAGTTATACACTTGATTTTTGGATTACTTTATCCAAAATCTAGCACGTATGAGTTAATCTCATATAGTGATGCTGATTATGCGGGATGCAAATCCGACAGGAAAAGTACTAGTGGCACTTGCCATTTTATAGGAAATTCCCTTGTCTCTTGGTTTTTCAAGAAGCAAAATTCCGTATCACTTTCAACCACCGAGGCGGAATACATTGCCGCTGGTGCCGCGTGTGCTCAAGTTCTTTGGATGAGACACACACTTAAAGACTTTGGTATAAATTGTGATACTTGCCCTATCATGGTTGACAACCAAAGTGCAATATGTCTTTCCAAGAACCCGGTACACCATTCCCGTTCGAAACACATAGATGTCCAACACCATTTTTTAGATGACCATGTTGCTAAAAAGGACGTCATTTTAGTGTACGTTGAAACCCAAAAGCAAATCGCCGATATTTTCACGAAACCCCTAAAGGAGGACTCCTTTGTGCGGTTACGTCGAGAATTGGGGATTATGGGTGAATCCGAGATATAGGATTCATGTTTCATTCAATAATCTTGCATGCTATTATATTTCGAAATATTTCGTTCATGCTAGACTTATTGGATTTTTCGGGAATTTATGTGATATTTTGAATTTTTGCTCGAATTCATGTTTTGAATGTCGTATTTGAGATTTCGATGTTTAATGGGGTAGTTTAGATGATTATTGAGAGTATTGCGATGTATCGTCCAAGTGTATTGAGGAGAGAACTTGATTATCAACTTTTGGATTCATTTAGTCGGTTTCAGTTCAACCACCAACCGACTAGATTCCCATCTAGTCGGTTAGTAGAAGAACTTAGACCGACTAACTCAAGCTTTTTGAGTTTCCTCTCCATCTTAACTCTTTAGTCGGTTCATGTTCAGTGATCGACCGACTAGATTAGGATCTAGTCGATCAGTAAATGAACACAGACCGACTAATTCTTGTTAGGTAACTTTGGGTTCAGCCACTGTTTGCAACTAGTCGGTTCAAGCTCATTGACCGACCGACTAGATCGTGATCTAGTCGGTCAGTGCTTGAACTGTGACCGACTAGTTGTGCCAGGGACTGTTTGGTCTTTTGCGCTTTCGACCGACTTATACTCGATCTAACCGGTTAATTTTCATTTTAGTCGGTTGCTTTCTCCTCTCCAGCTCGCAACACCCCCGTTCCTCTCTCGAGACCCTTCGACTTCCGGCCTTTTCCCGACCATTCCCGCCGCCGATCGCCGTCGTTCTTCCTCCTAGGGTAACCCTCTCTCCTCCCTCTCCTGTCTAGGGTACATTTTCAGTTTAGGGTTAGGTTTTCAGCCTAGGGTTCTAGATCTCTTCCTCTAGGGTTTCGGATTTCCTAGGGTTGTGCTAGGGTTCTTTGATTTGATCTCGTGTCTCGTGTAGTGCCGCGATTATGGCCCGAACACGAATCCCGATCACTCCCTCTAGCCCCTCACCGATGACCGTAGAACCAACCCCTACAGATCCCGATCATCCAAGCCCTCCGAAACGCCGAGTTAAGCCCACCCAACCTTCGTCGTCTTCGCCTCCTCTCAAGAAGAAGAGGACGAAGACCGCCAAGCCTAGAGGTCAACCCAAGCCCAAGCCTAAGCCCAAGACCAAGGATCTTGCCTCTCGCTCTTCTTTCCATACTCCTACCGATTCCGATACCGAGTATAACCCCGAGACAGAGACTCATAGGGAACCCACTCCTCCTACCCATCCCGAGTCTAGCACCCACCCTCGTACGTCTACCCGTAAGCCTAAGGGAAAGGCTCCGATGCCGGTTGGCGGTGTCGATATCTCGTTGTGTCGCGACGACCCGATGTGTCTAGCGGCTTATAACCGTATCGAACATTGCCCGCTGCTTCTGGAGCATTTCGTCCTGTTCAGTGACTTCATAGGGTTAGCTGATCTTCTTTCGTCGTCGGGTCTTCTCGATTATCTTCGATATGACCCGAAGGCGAATCCTCACCCCTACCCTCGTTTAGTGAAGCTATTCTACGCCAATAGGATCCGGGGTCAGTACGATGAGACCCACTCTGTTGAGACGACTATTTTGGGGACTCCTATAGTCCTCACAGCAGAAATCTTAGGAGAGATTTTGGGTATCTCTTCGTCTGGCCTCCTCCCCTCTGATATTTCTGTTGATGATATTTCTTCCTTAGATCAGACCATCCTTTCTGAGATTTTCCATCAGATCCCTCCCGCCATGATTGGCGTGCCATCTAAATCTTTCAAGCCGAATGCATGGGTCCTCAATCTGATTCTGAAGTCGTGCTTGCTTCCCAAGTACGGCTCCTCATCTTTACCGTCCCAGCCCTTTCTGAAGCTGATCTATGCCATATTCATGGGGAGCTCGATTAATTGGGCTCGCATTATACTCGATAAGATTGATTCTTTCGAGTGTATTCGCAAGTCCTCTAAATCGGCTCATATTCCATTTCCGTGCTTGTTGACCCTCGTGTTTCGTCACTTCCGTGTCACGTTGCCTCGTGACGATGATCCTCCCCTTGGTCCTCCCCTGAACGCGACGGCCGTTAAGAAATCTCTTGCGGCGCTCTGTCACGTTCAGAGGACGACACCTTCAGCGTCTGCCTCTGCGTCTGCCTCTGCTGCTCCCTCTGCCACCCTTGATGATGTCGTTCGGTTACTTCGTCGTCACGAGTCTCATTTGGCTTGTACCGAGGAGGTAGTTTGCTGTATGGCTCGTCTGATGGGTGTTGAGCTTCCTCCTTCTGTTTCTGAGGATGAGGAGATGAATGAGTTGGCTGAGGAGGACATTGAGGAGCTTTGTCGTGCTTCCACTCATGCCCCCGAGGGCCCTTCTGGTACTGCTGCTGGTGCTACCACTTCTGGTGCTGCTGTTGCTGCTTCGTCTGCTGGTGCCCCCGAGAGCACACCTGTTGCCGCCACTCCTGTGGTGGATACTCCAACTGGTGCTCCCGAGGCCACTACTGTTGCTGCTCCAGAGATTGCCACTTCTGCCGTCGCTCCTGCTGATCTTCCGGACGTTCCTGCTGATCCAGTTTCCACCGCTTCTCCTGCAGAGCCTGCTGCTACTGCAGATCCTGCCGCTTCCTCTTGAGCTTCCTCGAGGACTCTCCGATGCTCCTTGGATGATACATCTAGCGTGAGAGAGCTTGGTTAGGATAGAGTGGGGTTTTGGGTCATTTTGATGTATTTTGGATCTTTTTGATGATGTGTTTTGGATCATTTTGATGTATTTCTGTTACTTCTGATGATGTACCTTCATATGTTTTGATGATGTTGTATATTTCTTTTGATACTCCGATATCTGTGAGATGATGATGTATTTTTTGTGCACCGATTGGTGGATCGATGTGTTCTATGTCAGTGATGTACTCTGGTTCATATTATATATATATATACATCGCAGTTGACATTTCATTCTATTGTGCACAATTTATATTTTTTTTATGTCTCTGATGTTTGATTTCGTCGCTCGACGATATTAACTTGGTTTAATATAAATTTCTTCTATGGAAACATAGAATTGTTTTCCATGCACTAAATTAACCAAGAATGTTGATATTGGAGAGTATATTCCATAACTCAATCCGTAATTTTGATTTGAGTTTTGATGCTTTCGTTTTACGATTTTTCGACTATGGTTTCATTGACACGCCTTGATTTTATTCGTATTACTTTGGTGTCACTTGATCTGTCGTCGTATTCTACGACTCCCGTGCTTTTAATTTGAGGCCATTGTTGTTGTCGTTGTTATCCTCCCGCTCTTTTTGCTTATGCCAAAGGGGGAGAGATATAATAATAACGATGTGCTAAATGAAAATTTAAAGCATTTTTCCAAGAATCTTACTTGATGTGTTAGATTCAGGGGGAGTTAAGATATATAAATGGATTTTCAAATCCGATATTTCAATAACCTACGTTTGGTATTTCAATAATTCAATAATCGATTCTCATTTAATATACTTCACTCGTCTGCTTGATGCGTATTATTTTTGTTTAAATTGGAATTAACGTGTCATCAATGCAGGGGGAGTAAGTAAATTTCATTTGAATTATTATTTTTGATTATTATTTATGTTGGTTTGTCATCACCAAAAAGGGGGAGAATGTTGGATATTGGACTCCCCGGATTTGGTTTTGGATGATGAACAAACATAAATATATCGTGAACTAACACTTTGTGAGCGCAGTTATGGAGATCGTTGTCAAAGTCACATGAATATCAATTACGACGTCTCAAGACGTCTCAAAGCACGTGATCGTATGCCTAAAGCTTCGTTGAAGCTTATGGACCAATTTAGAAGTCATGAAGATTCGATTGAAGCTATTGAAGACGGTATCGTCAAGTTTTATTTATAGTCTTTAAGCTTCTTTCGCAGAATGTTAAGCCTTGAGTAGGTCTTACGGTTTAAATCTTCATAACGCTCATATCTTAGCTCTAGGATCTTAGTAGAAGTCCATACAATCCTTCCCGAAGCATCGCGCTTCGATTCGGGACTTCTTGTGTATGTTAGTTGGTTCAAGAAGAAGAACTGACCACTAGATGGTGATCTAGTCGGTCGGCAAAGCCTCTTGGACCGACTAGTTCTTCTCAGTCAATTCTAAGCTCTTTACTGTTTACAGTTAGTCGGTCTAAGTTGACTCACCGACTGACTAGTTTGTGAACTAGTCGGTCAGTGATGCTTCTGTGACCGACTAGTTGAGCTTTCCCTGTACATGCACATTTGAGCCTAAGCTACTGTTTATCATTAGTCGGTCTGTGTTCATTGATCGACCGACTAGTTGATGAACTAGTCGGTCAACTTTTCTTCTTGGACCGACTAGTTTAGTTTACTGTACATACCAAATTTTCACCATACTTACTGTTTATTGTTAGTAGGTCTATGTTCATTTGGTGACCGACTAGTTGGTGAATTAGTCGGTCAACATTTGTTCTTGGACCGACTAAGTCTATTTTAGCTTAGACTTCAGTTTTATCTGTTAGTCGGTCTCAGTTGAGTAACCGACCGACTAGTTGTGAAACTAGTCGGTCAGCTACTCTTCTTGGACCGACTAGTTCCTTATGTCTGTGCTTTGACCTTTTCTCTGTTCACTCATTAGTCGGTATAAGTTAATTGACCGACCGACTAGTTGATGAACTAGTCGGTCGGTGGTTGTTCTTTGAACGACTAGTTGGGTTCAGAAAAGAGCCGTTGGAGCTTTAATTGAAACGTTTTTTTTTCTCTCTCTCTCCTCTATCCTATAAATACTTGATGGGCTGCATTCATTGCTGCCAAGGCTGATATTATTGCAAGTTTAGAGATCAAGAGAAATCTTTCCAAGCTCATTCAAAACTCATTCATTCCATTCAATAATCTCTCCTCACTCTTACTTCCAAAGAGAGATTCATTGAGTGTGAAGCCTTCCAAGCCAAGTGCTTGATTCTAGGTCACCAACATCCCCAAAGCTCTCCATCGCTGATCTACATCTTGGAGCTAAGGTTTGGTGCCACTTCTTCCCCAAAATCATCCTTGCCCTAATTCGTAAGCAATACTCAAGGCATAGGTATTTTGTCGGTAAGAAGTTTTCTTATTTCATTTCATATTTGAATTGTAAGTTTCACTCTCGGTTGTGAGAGTGTGTTTGTGATCCCGGGTTGTGGGAGTCACAAATTACATTTTGTATGATTTGACTTGTGGAGGTTTTTCACAAGTATTTCATAGTGGAAATCTTGAGTTAGGGTTTCTAACTCAAGTATCCGGAGGGGATCCGGGTGGTTGGGACGTAGGATCACCGGGAACAAGTCGGAGAGACTTGGGTGGATCCGAACCCAGTAATATCTCTTGTTAGCATTGTTAATTTTGTTGTTGTCTTCAATTTAAGCTTCCGCAAATTGATTTGGTAGTTGTTTGCACTATAATTAGGAATTATACTCCTCGTTATTTTTAAAGTACTATTCACACCCCCTCTAGTACTTGTGCAGTAGCTTGTAGGGCATTACAACTATCGTGGATTATGAACTCTAATTGAATTCACTAACGTGCCTAATTAGGACCATAGGATACCCGTCTAGGATGTGTGCCACTAACGTGGATCGCAAACCCTTTATGAGATCTCCTACAAGCTTGGCTAGATCAATCAAAACACATCCCTTTTCTACGAAAACAATGTAAAAATCCTAACTTTATATCTAAACCCTAAGATCCTAGGGCTAATCCATTAGCCCTAGAAACGACTACTCACAATTCATATCAATATCAACAAAAGCACTAACAATCGAAATAACAATCAGCATCACAATGAATGACATTAAAACAAGCATAGAGAGACGAGACATCGTTACGAAAGCACTGGAGATGAATAAGCAATCACAGAAAATTAAGATCAAGAGATTCCAAAGCAAACTTCAATAATAAAAGTACGTTCGTTGTCTCCAAAACAATAACGACGGCTCAAACTCTCTAAGAAAACTAAAAACTAGTAATATTCTCAGCTCTCTTAAAACTAGGGTAAATACTATGCTTAAATACCAAGGGGATGGACGGTGTATAATACTTGTTGACAAAGGCCAAGGCCAAATGCTCCCATGTTTTGAATGTATTCGAGGGGTGTGCCCTCTACTAATAAGCCGCTTTGTCCCTCAGAGTAAATGAAAATAGACGTAGTTGTATGGCATCTTGCTCACATCTTTAACTTGGAAAGTGTCACACTTTGCCAAAAAAATATCTATATGATGATTGGGGTTCTCACGAGGATGCCCATAGAAGGGTTCCTGTTGCATTAAGTTAATTAAGCCAGTCTTTAGTTCAAAGTTGTCACCTGCCAGTTGCAGTCTCAAGATAGAAGATATGCTAGATAGATTGGGCTTCATGTAACTCAGAACATTGCAAGAACGTGGAGGAGAATTGGGAGGAGTCCCTGCAATTTGATCTTGTAAAGTTTGGTTCCTCCTTTCTGCTCTGAGCTATCTCGCTGTCCTTTCTATCTCGGGGTCAAATAATAGATCCATGTGTCCCCCAAGACGAGTGTTCATGCACAAGAAACAAACTCAAAGAAGATGTCAGTAACAAAAGGAAAAAAAGAATAAAAATATGGAAAGATAAGAGATGGTAAGAGTAACTAACACGTACTTCAACTAAGAAAATAACCCAAGAATAAATCGTTTTCCTCCCTGGAAACAGCGCCAAAAGCTTGATCGGTCAGGATTGTAACTCTAAAAACTTTCCGCAAGTGCATGGTGTCAATGCTTTGTAATATTGAAAAATGTTGAATCCACATGGATGCAGATGCTTATATAGTCTTGGGTCTATTCTTAATCTCAAAACAATGTCAGTTAGGCGTACTCAAAAGGTTGTCACGAATTGTTACTATCTCAGATTACCAATAGAATAAATAAATAGGGCAAAAGGAGTCATCACTAGGATTGTCAGATGTCGATGCCAAGTTACAATTTCTACGTTAAATTAGCTTTATTAGGGCAATATTGTCGCATCTAAAATGTAGAACTCATGGCCAACTATCGTTGTACCACTCATCTAACATATCTTGTGCTTAGCTCCACCATCATGGATGGCCTTACACGCGATCCGTTCTTTTCGAACGACAACTATTCTCAATCTCTACTCATGCCACCATCGTGGGTTAGAGCTTTGATCTGTGATTTGATGGCTCACATTGATGCTACTATCGTAGGTTATCAATTAGTAATATAGGACGTCGGTGAAAACCATCAAAGTGCATGCACTATCATGGATCACGAACTCTAATTGAATTCACTAATGTGTCTAATTAAGATCATATGATACCCGTTTAGGATGTGTGCCACTATCGTGGATCACAAACCCTTTATGAGATCTCCTACAAGCTTGTCTAGATCAATCAAAACACATCCCTTTTCTACGAAAAAAACGTAATAATCCTAACTTTACATCTAAATCCTAAGATCCTAAGGCTAATCCATTAGCCCTATAAACGACTGCTCACAATTCATAGCAGTATTAACAAAAGCACTAACAATCGCAATAACAATCGGCATCACAATGAAAGACATTAAAACAAGCATAGAGAGACGAGATATCGTTACGAAAGCGCTGAAGACGAATAAGCAATCAAAGAAAATTAAGATCAAGAGATTCCAAAGCAAACTTCAATAATAAAAATACGTTCTTTGTCTCCAAAATAATAATGATGGCTCAAACTCTCTAAGAAAACTAAATACTAGCAATAAACTCAGCTCTCTTAAAACTAGGGTAAAACTATGCTTAAATACCAAGGGGATGGAGCTCACAAAAATCTGGAAAAAGGGCTTCTTGTGCCCATAATAAGTTGGGCTGTGGCTATAAGGATTCTGTCTATGGAGAAAACACTAGAAGGGGGGTTGAATAGTATTTAAGCAATTTAAAACGATTGTTACACCAAATTAAAATGCTAACCAACAATAAAGTGCAGAATAAGATTTGAACCCAAATACGAAATAAATGCAAACACAATTATGTTTCTAGGTTTCGGATTACTCAAGTCACTTTTCGACTTGTTCCCGGTAATCATACGTCCCTTCCACCCGGATACCTCCGGATACTCAAGTTAGAAACCTAACTTGATGTTTCCATAAAAACCCACTTGTAGCAGCCCTACAAGTGAAATCGAATACAATCGAAATCCTTGACTCCCACAACTTGGGAGCAAGCAAACCGCTCTCACAACACGAGAGCAAATTCAATATACGAAAATAATGAAATCTGAAAGAAACACTTACAATCACCTATGCCTTGAAGTAGAACTTGAAGGAGTGGTGTGTTGTGTGTTGAAGACTCTCTTGGAAGAGAGGAGAAAGCCCTTTCTCTTGACTGCACCAATTGCCTAGAGGATCACTCTTTGGTTCTAGGTTGGAGAGCAAGATATCAAAGATGTGGAATTCTTAGGGCTTTGGATTTGAGAGCTTTAAACTTTAGAATAAAAACTTGAGATGAAAACTTGGAAGAATTGGTAACCTCTCAATGAAACAGTAGAAGCCCCATTAATAGGTTTCTCAAATCCACAAAACAGTTTAGGCAAAAACTCTTTTGGAATCCGTGAGAAAATTCTCAACGGATAGAATCTGAACTCGCGACAGTCGACTGTTGAAGAAACCACAGTCGACTGTTGCACAGTCAGCAAGGGTAGGTAAGAATTCATAAAGATAACTTACCACGTGGACAGTCGACTGATGAAGCAATGACAGTCGACTGTTAAACCAAAAGACGACTGTAAATCCTTCTACAGGCGACTGGCCGAGAGATGGTAAGCAGAATGTAACGACTGGTTTTCTTCGTTACGTTATCCGTATTTTCTTTCTCTCGTGTGCTTTCCCGTATCCGTAGTTAGGCGTATCTGTCCCCGTATCCGTACACGTTTCCGTACCCGTAGCCACGTCTGTCCGTCACACGTATCATCATTATTATTATTATTGTTATCATATTTTTAAAGTATCTCTTGTTATAAATTTTAAATTTTCAAATTCAAAAATTGAATTTCTAGTGATTTATGAGTCAAATGAAACCTCCCTTTTTTAAACCCATTTAAACAAATTGATTAACTATTATAACCCAAGCCTACATCATATCTGATATATATTCAAACCCTAACGTATACAGCCGACACACACAAAAAAAAACCTAAGGCAACCGCAGCCTACTTCTTCCTATAAACCATATAGACCCAAATACATGTTCACGTGCTGTCATTTGGAAACCCTGCTTTTTATATTAGAAATCTAAAGCTAGTAAACACTTTCACATGATGTGCATTGCAACACCCCACACACAGTTTTCTTTGTATTAGGCCTTTGCAAAAAAATAGAATAAGAACCTAAAGCCTTGCTATCTGCTGTACTTTTTCATCCCCAGCACATAAAGTGATAACACTGGGCTAACATATAGCCCACGGCCTACTCACCCTACTATCATTATATAATAAAACCCTAAGTCTATTCTTCTCTCCTTCACTTGCTGGCACTCCCCTATATATTTCTATATTAAAAACCCTAGAGAAACCTAGGGCTAACTCAATCAGTAGCCGCCTACCCCTCTAGTTCTTAGCCCTGCACGTAACGTCCTCTTCTTCCTCGCGGCATCCGATCTCCACCCCATCTCGCAGCAATGCCACCTGTCCGAGCACCCGCGACCCTATCTCCTCTCCTTTGCCGGATCAACCCCCCACGGGCCGCCCTACCCCGTCCAGGCCGCCACACCCTGAACACCGCCCGGCACATCTCCACTCGACAACCCAACGGTGCCTGCTCCTCCTTGCTAGCGCCCGCGGCCACCTCTTCTCCTCCACGCGACGCCGATGGCCAGCACTCCTCGCCATCAACACAAACCACCGCCTCCTTCCATTTCTTCTCCGAGACCTCGCCACGGCCTCCTCATGTCGTCATCAACTCGCACACACGCGGCAGCCTCTGAGCACAGCTAACACCGGAGCCGCCTTGTCCCCTCCGTGCCCACCGGCCTCACCTCGTCACTCCGGCAACCCCCTTCACTGGTACCACGTGTGGCACTCCTCTCCCCACTGCCCCTGTGTCGCGATCCGCTGCCTCTCTGATGATCCACGTGGCCATGTCTTCACCTAAGAGCTCCGTTGCCCCCGGGCGATGCCGCTAACGCCGAGCCCAGCCTCCTTCCTTCGCCACTCGCCTGCAGCTCACTGTTGGGTACACACAAATGAACAATATATCCGCGTTCCCCTTAAACCAGCGAACCATTAGCACCGTAGCGGAGTACCCGTCGAGACGAATCCGACGACACCAAGAACGCCAAAATCAGGCAAGTATATGATTTGTTATGATTTTTAGAAGTTTCGGCACGTTTTCGCCGCCTTCATGTATTGCTGTGTAACTCAAAATTTAGACGTGAAATGACGTACAAAACTGACACCATAATGACTAGGACGAAAATTGGGATCCAACGGTATATCATACGATATATCCCCAATTTAAACAACTAGAGAAAGAAATTGTTTCTGTAGCAAGTTGAACAAAAAGGACGAAATCGTCATTATTTGAAATTACGGAAACGGTCGTTCGACCCGTTTCTGCTTTGTAGAACTGTCACCATAAAACTTTAATATTGTCAACAATGAAATTCTGTGAGCCTTGACATGATTAACAATATGGACATCGTGAAATCATGCGCCTCGAAGGCGGTATCGTGATATCGTGATGTCGTGTGAGTCGACTAGGCCGGCTCGTGTTCCGGCAAAACTTTTGGGTGGGGTCAGGGTTGAGCGGCCACTGGTCGTATGAAAGGTACTCTCCTCAAGAGCACCACCCGACGCGGTGGGTTAGTGTCAATCACGGTAAGCCCCCGTGAGAGGAACGACCTTCTCATCACGACCTAAAGGCGAGAACCCTAGATTAGATGTGAATTCTTGACATGGTCATTGTAACGCTAACTTGGTCTTCGTGAATATTGAAATGCTAACAAACTCAGAGAATCTAATTTTGAACTTGTCATCGACTAGAACTGCATGCTAGGATTGTTTCTTTCTGCTCCGAAATTGCTAATTGTTAAATTGCTGCTGTCGTTTCATTCAAAATATTAAATGCTTCTAAATTTCATATACTTGTTATATACTTCGCCTTGGGATGCTAATCTTTCCTTGCAGACCTTGCTGACATACATTCATTGTTTGTGGATGTATGTCAGATTCAGCGCTTGGGTACCCGGAGGATTCGTACGTGACGCCTGGCTCGGAGAGTCAGAGTTGGTCGTAGACGCTGAGTCGCTTTCTGCGGAAGACTAGGGCTTTCGTCACTGCTTTGAGTTTTAGTTTAGTTCCTTGTAGTAGGATTAGTGTATTGTTGTAGTTCTTTTTGGCCCTGCTGTGGCTTGTCTTGTAATTTCGTGTACGCATTATATATCTGGATGTGGCATTTACCTTTGAATGTTCTGATTGTTCTGATACGCAAATGCAAGGACCTCTTTTGTGTTTTTATCACAGACGCTTATTGGACTTGAGCTTCACCGCTCCAGTTCAAGCGGGCCGTGTAACGCTCTCGCTTCCGGTGACTTTTGGGAAGCGGGGCGTTACAGGTTTTAGTGGTGGCCCATGCAGGTCTTGCAACTGCGAAATTCAGAGCAATGAGAACACTTTTCATTAGTCAAAACATCCAGAATTATTTCGTACGCGAAATTACTCGAATACTTGTCTCAGCGATAGGAACCCAGTATCAATATAATAGGAAGAGTTAGTTAGATGCTCGTGTTCGTCAGCTAGACACCCTTGCCATGACTTAGTATTATCATCTTAGGAGTCACCCTATCGATTGATCATCCAACTCTGACCATATTAGACTTTTGAGTTCGTTAGTCGTTCGCCTAGATTTATCGAATCTAGGGCCCAACCATACATTGCGATCGTCGCCGTGCATGTCGAACCCGAGATGCCTGCAAGAAGTAGACTTCGAAGCATTAGATATCCCAGATTTATAGATAGGATCTCGACCTCGACCCTTGACGAACCCTTACCCTGGCTTCCTTATCGCAGTCTAGTTCATTGAAGAACAGTAGTGCTAAAACTTAGTCGACCCAATGATTATTTTCCTCCTGATCTTATTTCTCTAATCATTACCCCCATATTAATGATCGTAGAAAGCCATCTTAGTGTATTCACGGAGTTGTTTCTTAGTTTTCCTTTCGTCTCGATCGTCGAACCTGATCATTGACCTCGATTCACATTAACTCTCCAGATCCGTCATCTTTGACCTTGAACCCTCCTTCTAAAAAGTATTTTCAATGTTTCATTTATTGAATTCTTCGCTAAGTTTGAAACTCTTTTGAAAACCTTACTTAGATTCTCTACACTTCAGTCGACTTAAACCCAACCTTGATTATGAAACTCTTTCGACGCGATCTTTAGTTACTATCTTATAGCGATTCTCTAACCTACATCTTTCGCACTTCTATTTCACTTAACCTCATATAGCTACTATATTTTCCTAATGTAATGAACTTCTTTTTAAAAAAACATCATTCCTATTTCATTAGTTCAAAATATCATCTCCTCTCTTACTAACACATTTCAAAACAATCATTCATACATACCTTTAAATATTTTCCTAGGTTGTATAGAACTTCAAAAATCTGTGTGCCAGTTTTATAATCATTGCCTTCACATTTATTTTTTTTAAAAAGGAGGAATTTCTTTTTAAAAACCTATTTACCATTTACAAAACAAACACTACGACACTATGCCCATAGTACTCTTCACCTATTATTTAACTGATCACATTTTACGTCTTAACTCCTACCGTATACTCGCTATTTTCACATGTTATGGCGATACTATTATTTTTACACATATCCTTATCTTCTTTAGCTATTCATGAATACTTTATGTCACCCAACCAAACTAGCCTCATATCCATGCCATCTTTGGAACCTTCTATCACGACATTAGTTCGTTGAATCATTCACCTCTGAATCCTACACCTGCTTAGTTATCACTTTAGAGCTTATCATTGTTTAGTGAGACCTTTAGCATTGATTGAGGTGTCGTTGTGGTGCATGTAAATAGATAGCAAGTTTGGACCCGTGTGTGCGAATCTCTATATACCATCCATGTATGAGTGTGCTTACCCTTAGTATATTGGTATGGTGTGATTTCCTATTGTGTCGTATATGCATGTATGGTAATTTTTGATATATATGTATGTAATCGAGTATAGGGTAGTAAGTGTTATATTTCTAATAAGCGAGAGGTTAGTTATGTCACTATAGGAATATCGGTGCGTATTTGATTTAGTATTGGCTAGTTACTAAGGGTATATATACCTTAGTCGTACTTGCTAATGTTTGTAATTGTATACTGGTACAGTGATATGCGTGTTAGGTGTAATGATAATAAGTGTACGTGTAGTTGTGTGTGTAGATTCATTGTGTGATTTATATGATGGTATGTCTAGTGTGTACTCGTACGTATATATGTATGTGGTTAATTATAGGTGTGTGTATATATATATTGTATGAATAAGTGTGTTTTATGTATAGTAGGATTGTTATAACGTATTACCCCTACGGGATGATGTATGAGCATGTGTATGCCAGGAAGTATGTATAGTCGTATGTTTGTGACTACGTATATGGATGTATGTAATAGTATACTAGCCCTATGTAAATTGCCACGGTTGTGTATACCAGTGTGTATATTTGTTCTATATAGATACGAGATAAACGTGTAGTAGTGTAAGTATGTATATGTATGTAAAGTGGACATATGTATATGTATTTGAAAATGCGTGACATATGAGTAAGTGTATGCAAATGGATGTGTATGATTTCATTGTGATGTATGTATGACTGGGATAGAATGACCTTAGTGTCTAAGTCCGCTCACCCCTATGTCGGCCTATTTAAGGAAGTCTGAAGACGGACTTGACCCTAAGGTGGGTAGGTTACTATGACCCTAGTACTATGAATAAGGCGTGTATAAATCTGTATTTGGTATAAGATATTACGTGCATGTATATACGAATAGTGATATATATTATTACGTGTGTATGGTAACATGCGGTATGTAAAAGTGATCGTATGATTGAAAATGTTAATTAACAAGGAATGATTGTATTTTATTAGTGGTATGTTTATGTGACAAGTAATACTATATCACTATAGATGGTGAGTGTATAAGATATATGATAATACATTGTGTATTAGCATTAACGTGAGTGTGCAAGGTGACGGCACACTTATGGCTAGTATATGGATGTGGTTGTGTAGTAAGGTGCTACTATTCACTGAGTAGGTTATTGGTTGGATTGTATTTGTAGGATGATATTATTAAACGTGTCATGTTAATACGTAATTAGTAATGTATGTGTGTGTGTTGTTACTATTATTAACATAGACGTTGATTGGCAATATCAGTAGTGATACTATTGGTGTTGAAATTTGTATTTGAAATACTACTTGAACATGGCATGATGGTTATTTACGGTGCGTATATGTTAGAAGAGGAAATGAGAGAGCGTTACCCCCATCTGTTCCCTGATCAGTGATTGTTAGAAATTCCGAGGGCGGAATTTTCTTTAAGGTGGGTAGGATGTAACGACTGGTTTTCTTCGTTACGTTATCCGTATTTTCTTTCGCTCGTGTACTTTCCCGTATCCGTAGTTAGGCGTATCTGTCCCTGTATCCGTACACGTTTCCGTACCCGTAGCCCCGTCTGTCCGTCACACGTATCATTATTATTATTATTATTGTTATCATATTTTTAAAGTATCTCTTGTTATAAATTTTAAATTTTCAAATTCAAAAATTGAATTTCTAGTGATTTATGAGTCAAATGAAACCTCCCTTTTTAAAACCCATTTAAACAAATTGATTAACTATTATAACCCAAGCCTACATCATATCTGATATATATTCAAACCCTAACGTATACAGCCGACACACACACAAAAAAAACCTAAGGCAACCGCAGCCTACTTCTTCCTATAAACCATATAGACCCAAATACATGTTCACGTGCTGTCATTTGGAAACCCTGCTTTTTATATTAGAAATCTAAAGCTAGTAAACTCTTTCACATGATGTGCATTGCAACACCCCACACACAGTTTTCTTTGTGTTAGGACTTTGCAAAAAAAATAGAATAAGAACCTAAAGCCTTGCTATCTGCTGTACTTTTTCATCCCCAGCACACAAAGTGATAACACTGGGCTAACATATAGCCCACGGCCTACTCACCCTACTATCATTATATAATAAAACCCTAAGTCTATTCTTCTCCCCTTCACGTGCTGGCACTCCCCTATATATTTCTATATTAAAAACCCTAGAGAAACCTAGGGCTAACTCAATCAGTAGCCGCCTACCCCTCTAGTTCTCAGCCCCACACACAACGTCCTCTTCTTCCTCGCGGCTTCCGATCTCCACCCCATCTCGCAGCAATGCCACCTGTCCGAGCACCCGCGACCCTATCCCCTCTCCTCCGCCGGATCAACCCCCCACAGGCCGCCCTACCCCGTCCAGGCCACCACACCCTGAACACCGCCCGACACATCTCCACTCGACAACCCTACGACGCCTGCTCCTCCTTGCTAGCGCCCGCGGCCACCAGTTCTCCTCCACACGACGCCGATGGCCAGCACTCTTCGCCATCAACACAAACCACCGCCTCCTTCCATTTCTTCTCCGAGACCTCGCCACGACCTCCTCATATCATCGTCAACTCGCACACACGCGCCAGCCTCTGAGCACAGCTAACACCGGAGCCGCCTTGTCCCCTCCGTGCCCACCGGCCTCACCTCGTCACTCCGGCAACCCCCTTCACTGGTACCACACGCGGCACTCCTCTCCCCACTGCCCCTGTGTCGCGATCTGCTGCCTCTCCGATGATCCACGCGGCCATGTCTTCACCTAAGAGCTCCGCTGCCCCCGGGCGATGCCGCTAACGCCGAGCCCAGCCTCCTTCCTTCGCCACTCGCCTGCAGCTCACTGTTGGGTACACACAAATGAACAATATATCCGCGTTCCCCTTAAACCAGCGAACCATTAGCACCGTAGCAGAGTACCCGTCGAGACGAATCCGACGACACCAAGAACGCCAAAATCAGGCAAGTATATGATTTGTTATGATTTTTAGAAGTTTCGGCACGTTTTCGCCGCCTTCATGTATTGCTGTGTAACTCAAAATTTAGACTTGAAATGACGTACAAAACTGATACCATAATGACTAGGACGAAAATTGGGATCCAACGGTATATCATACGATATATCCCCAATTTAAACAACTAGAGAAAGAAATTGTTTCTGTAGCAAGTTGAACAAAAAGGACGAAATCGTCATTATTTGAAATTACGGAAACTGTCGTTCGACCCGTTTCCACTTTGCAGAACTGTTACCATAAAACTTTAATATTGTCAACAATGAAATTCAGTGAGTCTTGACATGATTAACAATATGGACATCGTGAAATCGTGTGCCTCGAAGGCGGTATCGTGATATCGTGATGTCGTGTGAGTCGACTAGGCCGGCTCGTGTTCCGGCAAAACTTTTGGGTGTGGTTAGGGTTGAGCGGCCACTGGGCGTATGAAAGGTACTCTCCTCAAGAGCACCACCCGACGCGGTGGGTTAGTGTCAATCACGGTAAGCCCCCGTGAGAGGAACGACCTTCTCATCACGACCTAAAGGCGAGAACCCTAGATTAGATGTGAATTCTTGACATGGTCATTGTAACGCTAACTTGGTCTTCGTGAATATTGAAATGCTAACAAACTCAGAGAATCTAATTTTGAACTTGCCATCGACTAGAACTGCATGCTAGGATTGTTTCTTTCTGCTCCGAAATTGTTAATTGTTAAATTGCTGCTGTCGTTTCATTCAAAATATTAAATGCTTCTAAATTTCATATACTTGTTATATACTTCGCCTTGGGATGCTAATCTTTCCTTGCAGACCTTGCTGACATACATTCATTATTTGTGGATGTATGTCAGATTCAGCGCTTGGGTACCCGGATGATTCGTACGTGACGCCTGGCTCGGAGAGTCAGAGTTGGTCGTAGACGCTGAGCCGCTTTCTGCAGAAGACTAGGGCCTTCGTCACTACTTTGAGTTTTAGTTTAGTTCCTTGTAGTAGGATTAGTGTGTTGTTGTAGTTCTTTTTGGCCCTGCTGTGGCTTGTCTTGTAATTTTGTGTACGCATTATATATCTGGATGTGGCATTTACCTTTGAATGTTCTGATTGTTCTGATACGCAAATGCAAGGACCTCTTCTGTGTTTTTATCACAGACGCTTATTGGACTTGAGCTTCACCACTCCAGTTCAAGCGGGCCGTGTAACGCTCTCGCTTCCGGTATCTTTTGGGAAGCGGGGCGTTACACAGAATGAAATCTGGAAATCCTGTTAGATAACAGGACAGACGACTAATGCAGATAATACAGTCGACTGTTAATCAGAACAGGCGACTGTAAATCCTTATACAGACGACTGTCAAATACACTGAGAATTTCCAGAGAGCAGAGTCAATAAGTTGGCTCACAGACAGACGACTGTTGTAGCATACACAGTCGACTGATCCAAGGTACAGCGACTGTATATACAACAATAGTCGACTGGCCAAAAAGTCAGATCAACGAAGTTTTGGGCAAAAGATAGACATGCGACTGATATACAAAACACAGTCGACTGTCACAAGGACAGGTGCCTGTGAATCGTTTATCAGTAGCCTGTGCGAAATAAACAGAGAGGCCCAAAACTAGATTGTTAAAAGCTTGTGCATAACAGGCGACTGTAGAACAAAACACAGTCGACTGTTTTTGAGACAGATGACTGTAAAACGTTCAGCAGTCGACTGTTATAAACAATCCAAGCACAATCAGTAAAGAAATAGATTGGGTTCAAAGGACAAATGTTCTAATAATGTCCTACGACAGAAATGATGATGTGTGTGAGTGCTCCATCAAAGTTCTACTTCTAATCTACATACTAGAAGAGATAAAAGAAAATTACATTGACGAATTCTCTCTTCTATCCATCGTATGAGCTTGAAGACTTCATGGAGCTTCAATCATCGTCTACGATCATCCAATCCATGTCATTTGCCTTCAATCAACTTTGAGTGTCATCCATTGTAAGTAGATCCTCATAATTAGCTTAGGCAATGGATTAACTGCAAAATAGGGGATTACTCACAAGTATTTATGTTTGCTCATCATTAACACCAAGTAGGGAGAGGTCTAATACTCAACATTCTCCCGCTTTTTGATGATGACAAACAAACATAAACAAAAATATATATAATTGTGCTTACGAAAACTTACTCCCCCTACATAGATGCCAATCAAGTTAGTCAACAAATAATAGGACATCTACATATCAATTGAAGCAAATGAGTAAGATACGTATGATTTTAAATCAAGAAATCTAGGAATCAAAATCCCTATTCAATGTAATCTTACTCCCCTGAATCTAAGGCAATTTCAATCTTAGATTCATAGTGTTAGAACATACTTAGCACATTCATTATGAATCTTGTATGTTTATTTCTCTGCCCCAATGGCATTATCCAAAAAAGTGGGAGTAAATAACAACAACAATAATCGTGCTAAATACTAACTAACAACAATCAAGAAATATAAAGATATATGGAATCAAAAAATCTCATAAAAGCACATCATATACTTATGTGAATAGAGGAATTGAAGTCCAATATCAACATTTTAGATATATGAAACAAAAATAGTTTTAAAAATGCATCACATCAGAGATAGCATGAATAAACCAATATCCAATCCTATATTGTCTCAACAAAACATCAGAAGAGAATAAATCATTTAAGGAGACAATGAGACAATCATCACACATATAAGATAATCAATTTTACAAGGTGTGACACATGAGATTCAGCAACATCATATATATATATATATATAACAAAGATGATGTGAGTACATAGCATGTGGACATCAACATGTCCAACCAAAAAAATACATCCTTCATGATCACAAAAAAATACATCATGTGCCAAAAGTACATATCACATCAAGTATCTATCATAACATCAACATACATCAAAAATCCATCATACATCATCCAGATAAACGCTTAATCCACCAAACACAGTGAAGACCCACTCATCCTAATCAAAAACAGACCAAAACAGAATCTAGGTCGTCGGGTGAGTGAGCAAACAGGCAGCAGCTGCATAGTCAGTCAATGTGAATGATGGAAGGGTCTAAAGGACATCCAGAAGAATAGAACATGAGCCTGGCAGAGTGTCGGGTAGGGCAAGCAGGAGTCTTCCTCTTGGAAGACGATGCACGAGCGGCAGACGAATCTGCAGGAGCAGGAACAGTGGTCTGGGCAGCAGGGGTCTGGACCAAAGAGGGTATAGGCACAAAGCCTGGAGAGGAGGAACACGAGCAGCGGTAGTGTCCTCAGACTTGGAAACCAGAGCCTGAAGCTCGACGGGGATGGGAAATCCATGACGCAAAAAGGATTTGTACTGAAGCTCCAACAGAAGGTTGAGCTTCTCATCCATAGAAGTGGAAAGTTTCTCAAGAGCGGTGACACGATCACACAGTCGACCAAGAAGAAAGTCCTCGAGGGGAACAAAAGGTGGAGAATAAGGAGGAGGATCAGCTGGTTGAGAAGTGTGAACAGTAGCATCCTCAGAAGGGATGGGGTCACCGACAGTGATACGAAGAAATTCTCCAGAAGATGGAGGCGAGGTCGGAACCGGATCAGCGGGTTGAGACAAAGGAGCCGGATCATTGAGGAATTCTAACGAAGTATTAGGAAACAGAACACTGAAAGGATCCATGAGCTTACTTGAAACGGACAATTAGGTCAAGTAAACAAAGACAAGATTCCGACGAGAAGATGATCAACATGCGAGAAAACACGAGCAACCACACGAGGGAGGAAGAACTGATTTGCCACGAAGAAGATCAGAAGGGAGATCAACAAGAGATTCGAGCGGGAAGTCGAGTGAATTTCAGTCTGAGGAGAGAGAAACACAAGTTGAAAAGATCAGTCTTGAAGTATATAAGAAAGATGGAATAAATCTGGGCCATTGGATCAAAGAATCGACGGCTCAGATCAAAGCAGTGAACCGTCACGAACAGTAGACAGTCGACTGATGAACAAAAGTCAGTCGACTGGATGAAGTGATAAGAATTAGTCTCAGGAAGACAGACAATCGACTGTTGAGTAAAATACAGTTGTCTGTCCGATGGACAGTGGACTGTGCTATACACATCAATCGGCTGACCAAGAATCAATAAACTTCATCAAAACGACAGAGAGCTCTGTAAAAATTTCGACAAAGAGAACAGTCGCCTGATGACTAAAGTTCAGTCACCTATTAAAATAACAGTCGACTGGAAAACAGTCATCAGTCGGCTGTGCGAAAGATACAGATTCTCAGACAGAGGTGATAGAGTAGGGCAGTCGACTGTCGAAGGAAAGACAGTCGTCTGTCCTGGTCCAAAAATGCACAATGAGATACAAATCCAGAGAATAAGAACACTCACCTTAGGACCTATACTCTAAACACAAACTCATCATAAAAACAATATAATACGATAAATCGATCGAAACACAAATCTCTAAGAATAATCTCAAAGAAATCATGAATTCACATAAATTACAATTGCCTTTCTTAAACACATATGAAGCATATATCAAAGGAAGAAAGACAATATGATGACATGAGCTCAAAAGGTGTTCTAACATGAATATTGAGCTTCTAGATTTCAGATTCACACATAATTCCTAATTCTCCACGCAACCTCACAAATGAATCTTCTTTAAGAGGTTTTTTTGAAGATGTCGGCAATTTGTTTTTGGGTTTCAATGTACTCTAAGATGATGTCCTTCTTAGCTACATGATCATTTATAAAATGGTGTCTCACGTCTATGTGTTTGGTACGGGAGTGGTGTACCAGATTCTTGGAAAGACATATGGCACTTTGGTTATCAACCATGATCGAGCAAGTATCACAGTTGACACCATAGTCCATAAGAGTGTGTCTCATCCAAAGAACTTGTGCACATGCAAGACCCGCGACAATATATTCCGCTTCAGTCGTGGACAATGATACCGAATTCTGTTTCTTAGAAAACCAAGAAACTAAGGAATTTCATAGAAAATGGCAAGTGCCACTAGTACTTTTCCTGTCGAACTTGCATCCGGCAAAGTCGGCATCACTATATGAGATTAACTCATATGTGCTAGATTTAGGGTAAAGTAACCCATAATCTAGAGATTGATTGAGATAACGAAATATTCGTTTAACCGCAATCAAGTGTGACTCCTTAGGTCTAGCTTGATATCTAGCACACAAGCATACAGAAAACATGATATCGGGCCTACTAGCGGTTAAGTAAAGTAAGCTACCGATAATACCTCGATATAGACGAACGTCTACATCTTTTCCGTTTTCATCTTTGTGAAGATGGGTAGTAGTACTCATGGGAGTCCGTTTGATTGACGACGCTTCCATCCCGAATCGCTTTATAAGCTTCCCTGTGTACTTTGTCTGATGTATGAAGGTGCCATTCTCCATTTGTCGAATTTGCAGTCCAAGGAAATAGTTGAGCTCTCCCATGTGGCTCATCTCGAATTCATCCTTCATTTACTTAGAAAATTCTTGACAAAGATTAAAGTTAGTAGAACCAAAAATTATATCGTCAACATAAACTTGAATCAAGAGAATGTCATTTTCATAATCTTTAATGAAGAGTGTAGAATCAACTTCTCCCATTTTAAACCCTAAATTCAAAAGAAAGGTCTTGAGTCGATCATACCAAGCTCTAGGAGCTTGTCTCAACCCATACAACGCTTTCTTAAGTTTGAAAACATGATTTGGAAATTTTTCATGAATAAAACCGGGAGGTTGTGAAACATAAACTTCTTCATTGACAAACCCATTCAAAAATGCACTTTTAACATCCATTTGAAATAGTTTAAAATTCTTATGGGATGCAAAAGATAAAAGCAACCTAATAGCTTCTAATCTTGCTAGGGGGCAAAAGATTCTTCGAAATCAATACCTTCCTCTTGCCGGTAGCCTTGAGCTACTAACCTTGCTTTGTTCCTTGTGATCACCTCGTTCTCATCCGTCTTGTTCTTGAAGCTCCATTTGGTCCCAATGACTTGGTGACCACTTGGAAGAGGAACGAGTTCCCAAACTTCATTTCTCTCAAATTGCATTAGTTCTTCTTCCATTGCCACTATCCAAGAGCTATCCTCACAAGCTTCTTGGATGTTCTTTGGCTCAATGGTAGAGACGAATGCGCAATGCGAGAATTCTTCAATCCTCGACCTCGTTCGAACACCCACACCAATATCTCCAATAATTTGGTTATTGGGATGATTGCGAACGGTCGGATAAGCTTTGGGTATACCTGCATCACTAGGAACATCTTCAACAATTTCGTTAGTAGTGTTAGTCTCAATAACTGAATCATTGTTCTTAACATTACTAAGAGTATCACAAATAACATCTACACTATCATCATCAACATGAGGAAAATCAAAATCTTCATTAAATGAAACGTGTAGTGATTCCTCAATCGTTGAAGAAGTTTTTTTGTATATCCGGTAGGCTTTGCTACGTGTGGAATATCCAACAAAAATTCCTTCATTGGATCTTGGCTCAAATTTATCTAGATTACCGAAAGTGTTCTTGATAAAACATTTTGAACCAAAAACACGAAAATATTTTACTTGAGGCTTTTTGTCATACAAAAACTCAAACCAAGTTTTGTTCGTTCGGGGTCTTACTAGGATCATATTGAGCACATAGCATGCCGTGTGCACCGCCTCTGCCCAAAATTGTAGTCCAAGATGACTATTCTTTCTCTCTACAACACCATTTTGTGGTGGTGCCCGAGGGAAGGAAAAATTATGAGTTATCCCGGTGTCATCACAAAACTTAGTAAAAGATTCATTCTCAAATTCCCTCCATGATCACTACGGATAGTGATAACGGTGGATCCTAAGAAATTCTGAATCTACTTTGTAAATTTGGTAAACTCTTCATATGCTTCATTCTTATTAGTTAAGAATGAAACCCAAGTAAATCTAGAAAAGTCGTCAACGACAACTAATCCATAATGAGCATTACCTAAAGAAGCGGTTCTAGTTGGCCCAAACAAATCTAGATGAAGAAGTTCTAGGGGCCTCTTAGAAGTAATCCCTTCTTTAAGCTTAAAGGATGATTTACTAAGTTTACCTCTTTGACATGAATCGCAAAAGTTTTTCTTATTAAAAGCAATTTTAGGAAAACCTTTGACTAGATCATGCTTAGCTAACTTATATAAGTGCTTGAAGTGAACATGACCAAAACGGTGATGCCATAATAGTTGTTCACTTGTGTTAGCAACTAAGAAATGTTCTACGGTTTTAGGCAAGATCAAATAGTACATATTTTTACGCCTAATACCGAAAAATAAAACATTTGAATCATAATCAACAATAGTACACAATCCTTCTCCAAAGTTAACCTTGTAACCTTTGTCACAAAGTTGACTAATGGGAATTAGATTGTGACACAAACCACTAACAAGATAAACGTTAGTAATTAAGGGTTTGGAAAGATTACCAACGATACCTACTCCTATGATGGTTCCCTTTTGATTACCTCCAAAAGTGAACGTTGCACCGTCCTTGATGCTAATCACTTCAGAGAGCAATGAGGGATCTCCCGTCATATGTTTGGAGTCGAGAATCCATCCTTTCCCTTTAGGGCAAGTTTGACCTTTATTGCTCTTCTTCTTTCTCTTAGGTACCTATATAATATACCATAAACTCATGGTACCCAATGTTTGTTGGGTCCAAGGGGATTAGCCCTTTGGAAGCCAAGTCCAAGTGGACTTCCGCTTTCCAACATAATTACCATTATTGATCACATCATGAAAATAGGAATCAACATAAGCATTCCTATCATTTAGGCTAGTGTTCTTAGGACCCCAAATGGTGTAAGTTTTGGGTGTCCTTTTCCTAGTTGCATGCACATTTGTTAAATTTCTATATGGTGCAAGCTTCTTGGGAACATGGTCTCTAGCATAAATATGAGGTGGTGGATATGCATTGTACATACGAGAATGATATGTATGCTTGGGAACATGCATGTTGTATGAAGCATATGGGTTATGCATGACATGCGGAGGAGGTGCATACATGTAAGAATGATGCGTATGTGCATAAGGGTGTATAGGAGCACGTACATGAGTATTTCTCATGTGTGGTTGTGTACGTGTCCGTGGGTGTGGAGCATAAAAAGTGTCATAATTATCCACATGTGAAGTAGGAGGTTTCCTATGTGGATGAGTATTAGTGTACATGTAAGCATGACCTTGCTTTTGGTTTCCACCCTTAGTGTGTTTCTTGCCAAAAGGAAGAGAAGGTGAAGTGGTGACTTTTTTGGTAGGTTTGCTACCTATAGTGTCTTTGACACCACTTGTGGATGCACCGGAGGAAGGCTTCACAAAGTCTATAGTGACACCACTATAGGAGGTGCGATCATTGGATGCATTTGCTTTCACAAACCCAAGACCAACACGATGTGTGGCTGGCAATTGGTTTGCTAGCAAATCATCCAAATGTCCTTTTTCCTTATTGAATCTCACAATACGGGAGGACATGAGCTCATATTTCTCCTTTAGAGAAGAAATGTTGGTATCCAAGATGGACACCCGTGCTTTGAGCTCGTGCACTTGGGTTTTAAGAGAATCATTCTCTAAACCCAATTGTGTGTGACGTGTGACTAGATCACTATTATCCGTTGGATGTGTTTGATCTAGTTGAGATTTGAGGGTTTTCACCTCATCTCTCAAGGTGACATTTTGAGAAGCTAAGTTTGCTTTCTCAAGAGTTAAAGTATCAACAATGGTGTCATTGTTGTAATGCATGGAATGGATGACTTGCTAACATTTGATTTCTTTAAGCTAGTGTATCTCAGCATTAAAGATTGATATTTAGAAAATAATTCTTCATTAGCAATACGAAGTTCATCCATTGTTACCTCGGTTTGATCCGTGTCGAAATCACTCTCATCGGAGAGTGGATCCTCTCGGGCCATGAAACACATGTGGGTGCTCTCACCCTTCTCATTATCAAAATCGCTTGATGAGTCCTCACTTGAGTCATCGAATGTACCTACAAGTCCTTTCTTCTTGTCTATTATGTTCTTGTCGGACTTGTGGTACTTAGGTGCCTTCCACTTCTCTTTGTTCTTTAACATTGGGCAATCCCTCTTGATGTGCCCTGGTTTATTACACTTAAAACAAAGAGAGGAAGTAGCATTAGTAGACTCAAAATGTTTTTTGGGGGGAAATTTACCTTTGCGAAAGAAGCGTTGGAACTTCTTTGCCATTTGGGCCATTTCACCCAAATCCATCTCATCTTCCGAATCTTCGCTATCGGAGGATGATGAATTGGCGTTGAATGCCAAAGCCTTCTTCATGGCCTCCGAAGAATTTATCATAGCCCGAATCTTTAATCGGTTCTCTCGTCTTACCTCATAAGACATGAGAGTCCCGATAAGATTCACAACTGTGTAATTCTTCAGATCATTGACCTCCTCGATGGCGATCGCTCTCCTTTCCCATTTGGAGGTCATTCCCATGATGATCTTCATTACCTTTTCATCTTCGGTGTATTTTTGGCTAAGGGCTTCCAATTCATTTGTGATATCGGTAAAGCGTCCGTACATCGATGCAATGGTCTCATTCTTCTGCATATGAAACAAATCGAAGTTCTGCACGACAACATATAACTTCGAAAGTTTTACCTTATTCGTTCCCTCATGGGTAACGATAAGATGGTTCCAAATTTGATATGTACTCTTACATGTGCATATCTTGTTGAACTCATTCGGGTCCACCGCCTAATTAAGAGCGTTCATTGCTTTAGCGTTGTTGACTTCGGCGGACTTCTCGGAAGTCGTCCATTTCTCGAAGTCATCTTCGGTGGGCTCGACGTACTCCTTATGGAGGGCTCTCCAAAGTGAAGCACTCCTAAGGAACGTCTCCATCCTACACTTCCAATAGCCAAAATTAGTACCATTGAAACGTGGAGGACGTACCATAGATTGACCTTCGAAAAGTGTGGACGCTCCATCACAATCGTGATTGTTGTACAAAGTCGGCGGAGGAACGTTGTTGTTGTTGGATACCATAGCAATAACCTTACGCTTTGATACCAATTGAAGGGATCCTGTCTATGGAGAAAACACTAGAAGGGGGGTTGAATAGTGTTTAAGCAATTTAAAACGATTGTTACACCAAATTAAAATGCTAACCAACAATAAAGTACAGAATTAGATTTGAACCCAAATAAGAAACAAATGCAAACACAATTATGTTTCTAGGGTTCGGATTACCCAAGTCACTTCCCGACTTTTTCCCGGTAATCCTACGTCCCTTCCACCCAGATACCTCCGGATACTCAAGTTAGAACCCGAACTTGAGGTTTCCTTAAAACCCCACTTGTAGCAACCCTACAAGTGAAATCAAATACAACCGATGTCCTTGACTCCCACAACTTGGGAGCAAGCAAACCGCTCTCACAACCCGAGAGCAAATTCAATATAAGAAAATAATGAAACCTAAAAGCAACACTTACAATCACCTATGCCTTGAAGTAGAACTTGAAGGAGTGGTGTGTTATGTGTTGAAGACTCTCTTGGAAGAGAGGAGAAAGCCCTTTCTCTTGACTGCACCAATTTCCTAGAGGATCACCCGTTGGTTCTAGGTTGGAGAGCAAGAGATCAAAGATTTGGAATTCTTAGGGCTTTAGATTTGAGAGCTTTAAACTTTAGAATGAAAACTTGAGATGAAAACTTGGAACAATTGGTAACCTCTCAATGGAACAGTAGAAGCCCCATTTATAGGTTTCTCAAATCCACAAAACAGTTTAGCTAAAAACTCTTTTGGAATCCGTGAGAAAATTCTCAACGGATAGAATCTGAAATCACGACAGTCGACTGTTGAAGAAACCATAGTCGACTGTTGCACAGTCAGCAAGGGTAGGTAAGAATTCATAACAGTAACTTACCATGTGGACAGTCGACTGATGAAGCAATGACAGTCGACTGTTAAACCAACAGGCGACTGTAAATCCTTCTACAGGCGACTGGCCGAGAGATGGTAAGCAGAATGAAATCTGAAAATCTTGTAAGATAACAGGACAGACGACTGATGCAGATAATACAGTCGACTGTTAATCAGAACAGGCGACTGTAAATCCTTATACAAATGACTGTCAAATACACTGAGAATTTCCAGAGAGCAGAGTCAATAAGTTGGCTCACAGACAAATGACTGTTGTAGCATACACAGTCGACTGATCCAAGGTACAGTCGACTATCTATACAACAATAGTCGACTGGCCAAAAAGTCAGATCAACGAAGTTTTAGGCAAAAGATAGACATACGACTGATATACAAAACACAGTCGACTGTCACAAGGACAGGCACCTGTGAATCGTTTATCAGTAGCCTGTGCGAAATAAACAGAGAGGCCCAAAACTAGATTGTTAAAAGCTTGTGCATAACAGGCGACTGTAGAACAAAACACAGTCGACTGTTTTTGAGACAGACGACTGTAAAACGTTCAGCAGTCGACTGTTATAAACAATCCAAGCACAATCACTAAAGAAATGGATTGGGTCAAAGGACAAACGATCTAATAATGTCCTACGACAGAAATTATGATGTGTGTGAGTGCTCCATCAAAGTTCTACTTCTAAGCTACATACAAGAAGAGATAAAAGAAAATTACATTGACGAATTCTCTCTTCTATCCATCGTATGAGCTTGAAGACTTCATGGAGCTTAAATTATCGTCTACAATCATCCAATCAATGTCATTTGCCTTCAATCAACTTTGAGTGTCATCCATTGCAAGTAGATCCTCATAATTAGCTTAGGCAATGGATTAACTGCAAAATAGGGGATTAGTCACAAGTATTTATGTTTGCTCACATTAACACCAAGTAGGGAGAGGTCCAATACTCAACAATGGCACCCTACTTGGTCGAGTAGCTGCGCCGCTCGGTCTGAGTCACTGAGGGCTATTGCGAGGCTCAAAATATCGCTATATAATTGATTCTGCTTTGTCGCATAGTTGCAGTACTTGGTCGAGTGGCTGGTCTACTCGGTCGAGCTACTGTATGCTGGAGATGCCTTCAAAAACATTGTTCTGTTTGGATTCAGCTCGATTGAAGGGCTGCAGTGCTCGGTCGAGTCGCCATTGCGCTCTCTGACGTTGATTTGGAATGGGAATGAGATTTAATCAGCTGAGTTGATCCGACCGAGTAGCTACTCTACTCAGTCCGAGTGACATGAAATCTTCTCAACGTTGTAGCTCTTGGCATGGGTTAAAGCAACTCGGTCGAATACTGAATTACTCGACCATGTAGTCTAGAATTTCAGCATACAACACCTTTAGAGCTCTCTCTTCTCCTCCAATCTCCTTCTTCAACTCGTCAAACACCTATTATACATCGCCATAGATGCTCCAGATAGCTCAGATGTGTCCATGTCTCATAATTGCTCCGAATCGCTCCAAAGTTCCTGAAAATCCAGAATTTTCTACAAAAATCGAATATATCGTGAAAAGCGCGATAATATATAGAAACGTGAACTTTGACGATGAAAATGCTATGAAAACATGTAATAAAAATATGGAAAATATGGACACATCATTAAGCAACGTTCCCAACTCACTTGATGATTGGAAATGGGTCTTCATACTTGCTTATCAGGCTCTTATGCAATCCTGTGTGCCGATCCAGGGTCAAAAGCTTGACAAGTACCAAGTCCCCTACTTGGTATTCTGCGTATCTCCTCTTCTTGTCTGCCCATTTCTAATCCTCTTCGCGGCTTTGCTAAGGCATGATTTTTCCATCTTGTTCTGCTCTTGCCAACCCTTAGCAAATTTGTAGGCTGCCAGACTACTCGCCTTGTAGCCCATAGCTATGGCATTTGGAAGGAGTGGCTGTTGACCTATCACGATCTCGAACAGAATCTTCGTGGTCGGCTCGCTCCTTTGATGGTTGTACGAAAATTGTGCCACGTCCAGCAGTTTTGCCCAATCCTTCTGGTTGGCACTCACATAGTTCCTTAGGTACACCTCTAGTAAGCCATTCACCCTCTCCGTCTGGCAATCTGTCTGAGGGTGGAAATTGGTGGAGAAGCTCAAGTCAGATCCCAGCAATCTGAAGAGCTCTGACCAAAATCTCCCCATGAAGCGAGCATCCATGTCGCTCACGATGGTCTTCGGTAGCCCCTAATACTTCACCACATGTTTGAGGAACAGTGTGGTTGCTACCTACGTCGGACACTTTACTGGTGCTGGAATGAAGATCTCATACTTCGAAACCTGTCGACCACCACCATGATAATGTTGCACCCTTCGGACTTTGGTAACCACATGATGAAGTCCATGGAAATTCTCTGCCAGAGTCTCTCCGGAATCTGCAGTGGGTCGAGAAGTCCCACCAAATCTGTTTGCTCCAACTTGTCTTGTTGGCACACAAAGCAAATCTTCACGTATACCTCATTGTCATCCTGCATACGAGTCCAATAGTAAGCATCCTCGAGTACTGCCAGTGTTCGATGCATTCCCGGATGTCCAGCCCATGGGGAGTCGTGGCATTCCTTTATAACTTCACACGCTTCAGATTCCCGAACGATGGCACGTACACCCGCGATCCTTTGGCATAGAGTAAGCCGTCCTCAAGGCAAAACCTCCGAGTTTTTCCTTCCTTGGCATACTCCATCAGGGACTTTGCTGTTGGATCTTGCGTTATGCCTTACCTTATGCCGTCGAGCAACGAACTTTATGGTCGGCTCGCCATTGCTGCAAGTTTCGCCTTCCAACTTAGTGCATCTACCACCACGTTTGGTCGGCCTGGTTTGTACTCCAAAGTATATTCGAACTCCGCCAAGAAGTCTTTCCATCTTGCTTGGTTGGGGGACAGCTTCTTCTTCTTCTGAAAGTAGCTCGTGGCTACATTATCCGTCTTCACTACGAACTTGGACCCAAATAAGTAGTGCATACAAAGTCGTAAGCAATGGACCACCACAGTCAATTCAATCTCTTGTACCATGTACCGCCATTCGGTGTCGTTCAGCTTCCGACTCTCGTAGGCGATGGGGTGCCCCTCTTGCATTACACCCCTCTGTAATGGCCCCAAATCTTATATACGTGTATTAATACATTTTCTGGGCATGTACATACACGTATAAAAATTTTGTGAGGCTTGGAATAATTTTCTTTAATTTTGTGATCTTAAAAATATTTTTAAATAAACTTTAAAGCATCTTTGGAAATATTAAATGATGTGTATTTCAATAAATACTTGTGTATAATGTAATATACCAAGTATTTGGTTATGTATACTTATTTAACTAAATCCTAAAACATATAGCTAGCCACCTCCTCCTTAGGAGGTGGCATCACCCTAATAACCCCCACCTAATTTTGGTTAGGTTACAAACCCAGCAGAGTTCAGGGGAAGCAAGAGGTGGCCTAGAGGGGATCAAAAAGAAAGAAGAAGAAAGAAAGAAGAGGATATCTCGTATACCCAGTCTCTTCCCTCACGCATCATCCCATACTCACTGTCGATTTCTTCAAACCAAGACTTTAAGCTCGAAACCCTAACCCGATTCGACCGTTAGCAAAGAAGAAGGGCCCCAGAAATTTGTAGACGGACTGCTGAGGTAGGATCTTAACTAAGTAGATAGGATTCAGTTTGAAATCGCTTTAGGATTTAGCTTCGTTGCTGTCGAAATCGACATCTTATGACCCGCCATACGGTCGTATTACTTATCATATGGTGGTCGTATGATCACCAGTAGAGTCATACGGTCATTAAATGTCCGTATCTAGGATTTTTTAAGTCCATACGGCCGTATTGAGACATCATACAGTCGTGTCGACCCCCTTTTTATCGAATACGCCAACTTAGACGCAATCGAGTCCCTTTAGCAGATTGAAGATTGGTACGATCGTATTGAAACCCCATATGGCTGTGTGCCTTCCCTTCTTCTTCCATTGGCCATTTCGCCCACCACACGAAAGTATGGCAAACCCCACACGACCGTGTGAGCCACATGACTGTGTTGGGTTTTGAGGGACCCTTATGGCATAATTCTATACCCGTCCTACGTCAGCCGGACGAAAGAAAAATAAACAGCAGCAAAACATAAGAATTATGAAACTATTTAATAACACGCCTTAAGAATATCAAAGACCCTAGCCAGGATCTCTACTGTTACGACATAAAGATCGTGGTAGTCCGACCTTCTGCCCTAAACCACCGAATTACCCCGTCGGTACGACCCTATCCCCCCCGAAGGGGCGGCCAATCCCGTAACGGGGTGCTCCACGCCTGACCTTCAGAGGCCCGCAGGGCGCCTGCCGACCCTAGAGTCCGACCCGACAGGGAGGTAGGCGTGCCCTGCCTTGGTCGCTGATAGGGGCACTCCCAGACACGGCCCCAGTGGGATACGCTCCAGTCCGCCCCCAGTTCGCAAGGATCAGTGTGCAAAATGAGCATCCGGGACACCCAGCCTCAGCCCGGGCCGGACCGTCGACGTGTTTCGGGTCCTCCCCGTGGGAGGCACTCCGACGGGTCTTTGGCACGTCAGACATGACAAATAACCAAGTACAAGGACACTAATGACACTTACGCCGCCAGACCAGCTGACAAAGGACCCCCTGGCCGCTGCGCCCCCTGACACTTAATGCTTTCTGCCCTGACACTCTGACAAAAGTGCCACTGGCTGTTGCACCGTCTGACAAAAGCGTGGCTGACACTCCTGTTCCTGACATCCTCGTCTGAAGCTTTTACTGACACCCGGGCCAGCTCAGCACATCGAGTCAGCATGCCAGGTCTGTTGGATCTGGATCTAAGCCTAGAGGGGGGTTGAATAGGCTTATAAAAATTCTCGTGCAACCCACGAGAAAGCACACGCTGTTATAATCACATGCAGGGTATACAATAATCAACCACAGATACACAGCAGATTTTACCCTGGTTTGGTCGCACCCACGACCTACTCCAGCCCCAAAAGCAATACTAGATTATTAAAGTTAACTGATACAACCTGTAGCTAGAGCACCAACCCTACACTCACCTGGCCCTCAGTACCTGCACTCACCAAAGTGCCCAAACAATAACAATACTAGTAAAGCTCTCTCATGGATAGTCCCAACTAGCCAAGTCCTAAAAAAAATAGTTTCACAGAGATCACAACACCAAATCACAAATAAAATAAAGTTCAGAGTTTAGAATTGCATAGTCGTGACGGTGTTGATGTCTCTGTCAATCAATGCGAGATCAGATCAATCTGACATAAAGTAGTCCCGCGTCTCTAGTCCCAAGTCCTCGATGATGATCTCAAAATGTCAACCTATGATGTTGATGCACCCTTTGATGTTGCGGCTCTTAGACCCAACCAAAAGAAAACTTGCGGCCTGCTAATTTCTTATGCAAAAGAGATTTTGGCTACTGGAATTTTTGTTGAGTCTTGAGGCTGCCAACAAAAGAACAAAAATATAATTCGGCTCCTCACAGATCTCAGTGTGCCCTGTTCTTCTGGGATCTTCAATGTGATGTACTGCTCTTGGAGAAAATTTTCAAGCCAACAAAACTCATCATCTCTTGGAAATTTTGTAAAAGGGATTTTTGAGAACACCAAAACATGCGGCCCTGTGCTTCAAGAATTTCAAGGGGAAAACAAAACGAGACGTGCTCTTGGAGATTTGCAAAGATCAAGAGGCTGCCATGTGCTTGGAGATTCAAGGGATAGAAATTTTTAATTTTGGTTGCCCTGGAAATCAAAGCATTGGAGAGTGTGGAATTTGGGAATAAAGCAATGAATCAAGGCAAAATAATTCGGCTGAGTTTTTTTTCAGCGCTCTCAAAATTTTTGGCCTCAGGGTTTTTTAGATGATTTGCAAAGTGCAGCGCCTTAGAGATTTGCTTCATGGAATTTTTTTGTGCGGCACCTTGTGCTCTACGAAACCCTGATGCTCAAAAAATATTATCTGTGCGGCTGCCCTATTTGGGTTTTGATCAAGAGATGTCCCATAAGACAAAGTTGTGGCTCTCACCTATTTCGGCTCTAACGAGGGGATGAATGGGGTTGACAATTTGGACTTGGTTTGGTAGAGTCAAAGAATGGGCTCTAGTAGATATGCACCATACCAAGTAGAGTATCACCTTCTTCCCATCATATTGGTCACGTCTCACAATGAGTCTCTTCAAGCTTTGCCTTTCCTGAAACACTTAACACACACATTAAAAACGTTCACACACGTTTGTTATCATCAAACATGAAATTCATAGATCGTTGCTACCAACAATATCCCCTTTTTGATGATGACAAACTAAGTATAAGATTTGAGCAATGAAATTCCAAATGATGTGTGTGATAGTGTGGCAATAGTGGGTGACATGCAATGAGACGAAATGATGTGCGAACAATGATGTATAAGGTATATCAATAAGCATGCTCCCCCTACTTTTGTGCTTCCCCAATATTCATTAATGCTCCCCCTTAGTCAAACAACCATATATTTGCGAGCATTACAAAGATAGTACCAAATGCCAACTACCAAGCACACCAAGTAAAAACGAAATCTTCACCATGTTTTTCTCCCCCTTTGTTATCATCAAAAGTCATACGACGAAGTCAAAATCATATATTATGCAAAAAGAGTGTATTATTAACCACTACCAACAATTGCATGCATACACTCATAGAATAATCAAGTCAAAATCCAATGACATTAAACAACTACGACTTCAACACCAACGTGTACGTGCAATGATTAAAATTGAAGCACATAAGGAGAATCATTAAGAAAATCAACCAAAAACAATCCACATTTTGCAAATAACATTCTATCACCTAGGATTGATTTTTCCCACCTCATTAAAAATGAGTTCAAGGTACTGCACCCCCAAAAACATAGCCTATAAGGACTCTTAGATGTGGGGGTAGCATTGCTTGACGAGTAAATACACCAACACTAAATTTTACCCATAGAGCTTATGTTGGATACTCGTGGGTAATACCGTTGCCAAGGATTGTATCCATTTTTCATACAGAGCATGTATTTTCTTTTTCAATTTTTATACTTGTAGTAACATGTTGTTAATGCTCAATTTTTATCCATGGTAATGTATATCATATCCCTTAGATTTTCAGTTAAGTTTTCCTCCTACATTCACATTTCCAATTTCATAAACGATATCTCCAAATGTGCAACAATAATAGTACATGTAGGAGTGAAATAGGAGGTGTAGAAATCAAGTTATTTTCTAAAATTGAATATGCCATGAATATTTTGAAATATGAACATGCGCATGTAGCAGAGGAAATAATACAGCAATTTCTACATAAATATGAAAATCATTCATGAATACCCTTTTAATGAATCAAAGAGACAGATACACATTTAAGCACCATTTTTTTTCATTTTTTTGTTTTTTTTGTTTTTGCATAAGGTACTAAAGCAAACATGAGATGCAAGCACACAAACAAAAAAAATCATGCACACATAACAATGCAACTACTAGCACACAAACAAGGAAAAAGTTCAAGCACACAAGAAAACATGGAGTCTCGTACTAAGTTTTATCAATAAAACCAAGCTCAAGACGAAGACGACAAAAGCAAGCCTCAACCAAAGGTTTGGTGAATATGTCTGCAAGTTGTGATTCCGTAGGAATGAACTCCACAGACACATCCTCTTTAGTGAGGTGATCTATAAGAAAATGGTGTCTTACGTCAATATGTTTAGTACGAGAGTGGTGTACGGGATTATTAGAAAGATCTATGGCACTCTTGCTATCACATCGAAGAGGAACTCTTTTAAGAGCTAGTCCGTAGTCAGATAATGTTTGTATCATCCACAGTACTTGAGCACAGCAACTGCCGAGGGTAATATACTCTGCTTCAGTAGTGGATAATGCAACACTATTTTGCTTACGGCTAGACAATGAAACTAAAGAGTGTCCTAGCATAAAACAAGTGCCACTAGTGCTCTTTCTATCAGTTAAACTACCCACATAATCATCATCAGAATAACCCACCAAATCAAAGTTACCACTAGAAGGATACCAAAGGCCTAAAGTAGGTGTACTGATTAGGTACCTAAAGATCCTTTTAATGGCTTTCAAATGAGATTCTTTTGGGTTTGATTGAAACCGTGCACACAAGCATACATCAAACATTATATCAGGCCTAGAAGCAGTCAAGTACAACAAGGAACCAATCATACCTCGATATAGCTTTTGGTCCAGTGCAAATCCTTGTTCATCCCTGTCCATTTTTGTGTTGGGGCACATCGGCGTTCCAATTCCTTTAGACTTCTCCATCCCAAACTTTTTCAGAAGCTCCTTGATGTATTTGGTTTGAGATAGAAAGATGCCTTCCTTTGCTTGCTTTACTTGAAACCCCAGAAAATATTTCAGCTCTCCCACAAGGCTCATCTCAAAATGATCCTGCATGACTTTCTTAAACTTTTGACATAGAAGATCGTTAGTAGCACCATAAATAATGTCATCAACATAAATTTGCACAATGAGAAAATCTTTAGATTCATGCATCAAAAATTGTGTATTGTCAGCACTCCCCTTTTTAAAATTATTTTCCAACAAATATGTGCTTAGATGGTCATACCAAGCTCGTGGAGCTTGCTTAAGACCATACAAAGCTTTTTCTAATTTATAAACATGGTTTGGAAAATTATAGCTTTCAAAACCTGGGGGTTGCTCAACAAATACCTCTTCTTTTAGGTAGCCATTAAGAAAAGCGCTTTTTACATCCATTTGTTTCAGCTTGAGCCCTTTATAACTTGCAAAAGCTAGCAAGATTCTAATGGAGTCAAGCCTAGCAACTGGTGCAAAAGTCTCATCCACATCAATTCCTTCAATTTGATTATACCCTTTAGCTACCAACCTAGCCTTGTTTCTAATAACATTACCAGATTCATCATGCTTATTTTTAAACACTCATTTAGTACCAACTACATGATAATCAGTGGGTCTAGGTACTAGTTTCCAGACATTATTCCTGACAAATTGATTTAATTCCTCTTGCATCGCCAAAACCCAACTTTCCTCTTCTAAATCAATATCTATAGTCTTAGGCTCTATTACAGAAATAAAGTCACCATAAATACATAGAGCACAAAGATCTCTAAAAGAGGAACGTGTGCGAATACCTGCAGTAGGCTCACCTAGAATTAAGTCTGGTGGGTGGGTTGGATTGAATCTCAGCTCTCCTCTGGTAACTGCTTCATCTTGTATTTCTGTCTTGTCAGTTTCACCTTCCTTTTGTATTTCAGGTTGCTCCTTATTAACTTTTGGAATGCTTTGATGTTCTACATTTTCCTCTTCATTGTTCTGCCTGCAATCCAAAGAATTTATATCAGATTCATCAAACTTTACATTTATATATTCAATAATAGCAAGTGTGCATTTATTATAAATCCTATATGCTCTGCTTCTTGCTGAATATCCTACGAACACTCCCTCATCTGATTTTGATTCAAAGGTGCCAAGCTGATCTGCAGTATTTAATATAAAGCACTTGCATCCAAAACCTCTAAAGTAAGAGACTTTCGGGGTATTGCCATGCCATAGTTCATAAGAAGTTTTATTTAGTATAGGTCTAAGCATAACTCTGTTGCATACATGGCATGCTGTATTAATGGCCTCAGCCCAAAAAGACATATGCAAGCTATATTCATTTAACATATTCCTAGCCATTTCCTTTAATGTGCGATTCTTTCTCTCGACCACCCCATTTTGTTGAGGTGTTCTAGGAGAAGAGAATTCATGTAAAATTCCTTTTTCAAAACAAAATTTTTCAAAAATAGCATTTTCAAACTCACCTCCATGATCGCTTCTAATTTTTATAATGGAAGAATTTTTCTCATTAGAAACTTGTATGTAAAAGTTTTGAAAATGGTCAAATGAGTCTGATTTTTTGGCTAGGAAGTATACCCATGTATATATAGAGAAATCATCCACCAGTACTAAACAATACTTTTTACCTCCTAGGCTAGCAATGTCTGTTGGACCAAATAAATCCGTGTGCACTAATTCCAATATGCGTGTGGTGGCAACTTCATTAATGCTAGAGAAAGTAGATCTAGTTTGCTTACCTTTGGTGCATGCCACGCACAACTTACCATTCTCATATGTCTGATGCGGTAGTCCTCTTACTAAATTTTTGTTTTCCTGCTTCTTTATCAGTCCCATGCTTGCATGTGCTAATCGTCTATGCCATAGCGTGGCCTCTTCTTCACCTACAAGCAAGCATTTAGAAACAGTTAGTTCTTCAATCATAAGAGTATAAACATTATTCTTTCTATTTGCAGTAATAATAATGTTACCTGTGGAGATATCAATGATTCTACATAGTTTTGCATCAAATTCAACTTTCATACCTTTGTCGCACAGCTGACTGATAGAAATGAGGTTATGTTTCAACTTTTCAACCAATAGGACATCTGTAAGCTGAAAGGTGTCGTTACCTACAACATCTTTACCAATTACCTTGTATTTTCCATTGTCCCCTAAGGTAACACTTCCTCCTTCATGCTTTGCAAGGCTAAGGAACTTTTCTCTTTCACCTGTCATGTGTCGTGAGCAGCCAGAGTCTAAGTACCACTCACACTTTTGTCCCTTAGCCGTGCCATGTACCTACACATAAGAAGAGCATGATATGTGTGACCTAGGAATTCAAATAGGTCCACTAGTGTTAGTCACTTTATTTTTTGGAACCCAAATTTGCTTAAATTTGATGTTGGTATTCCTATACTTGCAGTTATAATAAGCATGACCAACACCACCACATGTATAACATTTAGCAAACATGCTTCTTCCTACACCAGTTTCTTTTTGATTCTTTCTATTAATTCTAGGCCTCTCATCAATTTTATTTCCATATCCCAAACCACGCCTGTTATTTCCTTGTATCTGATTACCTAGAATAATGTCTAATAAATGCTTTCCAACACCAATTTTTTTATAGACAATTCAAGATCAGAAATTTTAGACTTTAAAAACATGTTCTCATTAACAAGCATGGTACATTTACTAATGAAGGCCTTTTTGTTCTCTTCCTCACTCTTTTTCAGATTAGCCATCTTCTTTTCTAGCTCTTTATTTTCATTTATTAGCATGCAAATCTTCTCATTTAGTAATTCATTTTCAACTTCTAGCTTAACCATATTTAGTTTAAACATGCTAATGTCTTTAAGCAAAGTAGAGCAATTCAGACACTCAGTTTCAGTAGGCATACAAGATTTTCCCTTTTCCAAAGAGCTAATAGTAGAATTACATTCAACAAGTTTCTCTTTAATTTCATCAACTTCTAATGACATATTATAATTGTCTTGTTGCAATTCAAAATTAGCATTTTTAAACTTCTCTACATGGGATTCTAGTAACTCAACAGTTGATTCCAACCTTTCAATTTCATTTTGCATTTCTTTAAAAGTAGTCACAAGTTGAGCTTTAGTTAAAGATTTTACCTCATCCAGTTGTCCCATCAGGCAAAAGAGAGGAGTGTGTAACTTCCTCTTGAGATTCATCCTCGCTGTCCATATCCCATGTGCGCATCAAAGATTTCCCCTTTTGTTCCGCATCGTTGTTCTTTCCTTGAGGGCATTTCTTCATAAAGTGTCCCTGCTTTTTGCATTTAAAGCATATAACTGGATCAGTAGCAGTCTGCTCAAAAGATTTATTATTAGAATTAAATTTAGAGCGATTAAACCTTTTCAGTATCTCTGATCTCCCGTTGCCAGTTCTGATATATTTCTTGAAGCTTCTCACCAAAAAGCCTCCTCCTCATCTCCATCTTCATCCTCTTTAGCCTGAAGGGCTATTTCCTTTGAAGTCTTCATTTCATCTTTCTCTCTCAGTTCAATGCTCTGCAGCTCCAGCTCGTGGGACATCAGGTTCCCTATCAGATCCTCCACTTTCATTTGTGATAAATCCCTTGCTTCCGGAATAGCTGTGATTTTGGGACGGAAGGTGCTAGGCAATGCTCTTATGATCTTTCTGATTTTCTCCAGACTCGAGTACGGCTTTCCAAGAGAGGTAGATTTATACATGATGTCTGTGAACCTCGCAAACATCTCTTTAATTGACTCTGATGGAAGCATGCAGAAGCTTTCATATTCAGTGCTGAGCAGCGCAAGTCTGGACTCCTTAACCTACGATGTACCCTCATGAGTCACCTCCAGAGTATGCCAAATTTCCTGCGCAGTTTGACATTTAGATATACGGTTAAACTCAGCTTTATCTAAAGCACAAATCAATGCATTCATAGCTTTATTATTCAATGAAAAGCGCTTCTTATCAAATTCATCCCACTTATCTTCTGGTTTTAACATTTCATTATTAGCAACATTAATGGTGGGAGGTTTATAGCCTTTTTCAACAATGCTCCATACATCATAATCAACAGCAGCTAAATAAATCCTCATCCTAGTTTTCCAATATGCAAAATCAACACCGTTAAACTTAGGGGGACGAGAAATAGACTAACCCTCAACAAAAGCAGAATCAGACATATTCATAGACAGGATCAACTAGGCTAGATCCTCTAACCTGGTTCTGATACCACTTGTTGGATCTGGATCTAAGCCTAGAGGGGGGGTGAATGGGCTTATAAAAATTCTCGTGTAACCCACGAGAAATCACACGCTGTTATAATCACATGCAGGGTATACAATAATCAACCACAGATACACAGCAGATTTTACCCTGGTTCGGTCGCACCCATGACCTACTCCAGCCCCAAAAGCAATACTAGATTGTTAAAGTTAACTGGTACAACCTGTAGCTAGAGCACCAACCCTACACTCACCTGGCCCTCAGTACCTGCACTCACCAAAGTGCCCAAACAATAACAATACTAGTAAAGCTCTCTCTTGGCTAGTCCCAACTAGCCAAGTCCCCAAAAAATAATAAAATAGTTTCACAGAGATCACAACACCAAATCATAAATAAAATAAAGTTCAGAGTTTAGAATTGCTTAGTCATGACGGTGTTGATGTCTCTGTCAATCAGCTCGAGATCAGATCAATCTAACATGAAGTAGTCCCGCGTCTCTAGTCCCAAGTCCTGGATGATGATCTGAAAGTGTGGACCTCTGATGTTGATGCACCCTTTGATGTTGCGGCTCTTAGACCCAACCAAAAGAAAACTTGCGGCCTGCTGATTTCTTATGCAAAAGATATTTTGGCTACTGGAATTTTTGTTGAGTCTTGAGGCTGCCAACAAAAGAACAAAAATATAATTCGACTCCTCATAGATCTCAGTGTGCCCTGTTCTTCTTGGATCTTCAACGTGATGTACTGCTCTTGGAGAAAATTTTCAAGCCAACAAAACTCATCATCTCTTGGAAATTTTGTAAAAGGGATTTTTGAGAACACCAAAACATGCGGCCCTATGCTTCAAGAATTTCAAGGGAAAAACAAAACGAGACGTGCTCTTGGAGATTTGCAAAGATCAAGAGGCTACCATGTGCTTGGAGATTCAAGGGATAGAAATTTTTAATTTTGGTTGCCATGGAAATCAAAGCATTGGAGAGTGTGGAATTTGGGAATAAAGCAATGAATCAAGGCAAAACAATTCGGCTGAGTTTTTTTTCAGCGCTCTCAAAAGTTTTGGCCTCAGGGTTTTTAGATGATTTGCAAAGTGCGGCGCCTTGGAGATTTGCTTCAGTGAATTTTTTTTGTGCAGTGCCTTGTGCTCTACGAAACGTTGATGCTCAAAAAAAATTATCTGTGTGGCTGCCCTATTTGGGTTTTGATCAAGAGATGTCCCATAAGACAAAGTTGTGGCTCTCACCTATTTCGGCTCTAACGAGGGGATGAATGGGGTTGACAATTTGGACTTGGTTTGGTAGAGTCAAAGAATGGGATCTAGTTGATATGCACCATACCAGGTAGAGTATCACCTTCTTCCCATAATATTGGTCACGTCTCACAATGAGTCTCTTCATGCTTTGCCTTTCCTGAAACACTTAACACACATATTAAAAACGTTCACACACGTTTGCTATCATCAAACACGAAGTTCATAGATCGTTGCTACCAACAAGGTCAGCCCCACCTAACCGCCCCCCGTCAGGTATAAATACCCCTTCGCCTCTAACGGTGAATGGGTTAGCAAATTTACTCTCAATCCTATCACTCACATATAAGAGCAAAGGTCGTCCATATCTTTGTTCTTCCACTCATAGCTCGTCACGTACGGTCGGCTCACCCTCAGTCCGACCTACGTGCCTTGCCCCCGCATTATGTCCTGTTACTAACTTAGGCATTGTAGAGGCTATGGGTTGGACCCCAACCCGGCCTTTCTAACGAGTTGCTCCTTGCACAGGTCAGCTCGTCGTCACCGGTCGTGCTCGCCATCCTTCCAGGCAGTTCGGCCTCTTCACAGCATCCTCCCGGATTCGACACCGTGGTCTACTCCCGCCACAAGTCTAGCCTCATCACCCCACTAACTACTTGCCAAATAGCCAGTCCTAATCCTGTCATTAGCATAACCACCGTGCCCTTGGTTTCCATCAATATAAATTCATTGTACGCGAGTTCTACCCCGCAACATCTACTATCTTGGGGTGGGTCTGACCTGCCCCAAAATAGATCTACTGCAATGATATAAATGCATTAAAAGGACATACCCGGAACTTTGCTTCTGCAGAAAACAAAGCGTCGTTTTCAGCAATAGACTTTGGCCTCCCGAAGCTAGCCGCCTCTGAACCTCCGAACTGGTCCACCTAAAGCGAGCCGACACCGTGCCTCTGAGCCAATCAATCGCCGAAGAAAGTTTCACTTTGAGAGCGATCCGTGTCTTAGAATTTGGATCTAATCCAATCCTACTCGTCGTCTTTCTAAGACGTGAATAGAGGAATGTAAGAATTGAGGAGGAGATAATAATTTGTCTTGAATAATGTATGCTCAAAACTTTTCGGAGCTACACGATTCAGAGACTTGGTGTAATTTTTCCAAGGGGTGTCGACCCCTATTTATATAGGAGGCCGGACACCTGGCTAGTCTCATGAGCAATGTGGAATTATTTAATTAGGGGAGAGAAATTAGGATTAGTTTCGCCTTATATTAAGGCTCAACTTCTACCAATTTTCTCTCCTTCACCGTTGAGCTTCGGAAGCGATACAACCTATCAATTCGAAGAGTTATGAACGGTGAACACACAGAAACAAACGGTGACGAATTTTGAATTCATTTGAGCCCTCAAAAAATTGCTCAAAGTCGAGCAAAAAGTCACAAACTTGCATTTTCATAGCTGTCACAATGGAATTTGGGTTTCCAACAGAACCGGGCCCACCCGCGGGTCCACCCGTGGGTCCAGGCATGCCCGCCTGCTCTGGGTAGGCGTGTTTAACCTACCCACTGTGCGGGCGGGCTCAGACCCACCCGTCAGGCGGGTGGGTTCGAACCCTGCCTGCTGGGTGGGCAGGCTTGACCTGCCCACATCAGCGGGCAGGTCAAGCCCGCCTGGGCAGGCTCGACGGGCGGGTCCAGCATGTAGGCTGGACCCCTTCTGCCTCTTTGCGGGCGGGTTTAGCTCGCCTTGTGGGTTGGACCCACCCGACCAGCCTGGGCTGGGCCAGAACTGGGCTTTTGCCCAGTTCTGGCCTTTTGGACTATTTATTGAGCTCTACAGCTTTGATTGAGCCGATTTTCGAACCGTTGGAAAGCAGGGTTCGAATGGGACTATGCCAAGAACCCTTGTAACCTATTTCTATGCTTTTATTATACAAAAATATTCTTGTAAATATTTTTCAATATATTTTCAACCATTTTGCATCACATGCAATAATCCCTTATAGCATTCTATTAATGCTAGAATCGCAAACATTATTAAATCCCATTTAATAAAGGCCCATCGTCACAAACTCTTTGTGACTTCAATTATTCTCGCGCACCCGAGTGCACTCCAGCTGAATCCTTCCAACCACTAAGACGGAATCTCACTCGGTGTAAGACCCTACAGCCTGACCCTACTATAGGTTGGGGCTCGATACCCCTAGACGACAGTGACCACGAGCAGCAGGTGTTACCTCTGTTTCGGCATCATAATTACGTGATTGACCCATTGATAAAAGTGTCGTCGGGATCACGGTATGGTAAAACATCAACCCTACTAGGTAGCACTGGTCAGTGTACATCGGTCTTTGGTATGTCCATGTTGTACTTCAAACAACATACCCCGACCGAGGTTTATCACAAAGAACCGTACTGAATCTGTGACACTAACTTCCATTAACGAAAAAGACGAATCCTTTCTTAGTCACTACTTACCTCGTACGCTTCAAGTGTCACCCAACCTAAGACCTGTCAACCGGTGAAGACTCGAGACTAGATCATAAATCTAAGTGACACCGTTTACGCACAGGTTCATACAATGACCTCAAGTCTAAAGGACCAACTAGCCTATCATCATTAGAGAGTTATCAGTGACAGTTTAGTTAAGGTTAACCATTTGACAACTCTTTATTGGGTCGTTCAGTGGACTCATTCTCCAATGAGCACATGTGTCTCGTCTCCGACTTCAACAGGTCGAATGATTATGAGATCATCATTACCCTTTAGGATAAGACAAAGATACAATGGTCTGTTCGATGTACCGATATCCATTTTTCAACACATCTATGACCATGAATGTTTTAAGACTCAAGTTCCCATTAGTCATTCACTTCCTACAATCGAGATCTACATCAAGATACATGAATGACCTTACTTTAAGTCTAAGGAAATTGTCCAAGTATTAATAAACATTTAATCATACTAGGATAATTAGTACCATTTATATTTGAACAAGATGTTTTCGTGGATAAATTGCCTCGAGGGCATATATCTTCCTACATCTCCCACTTGCACTCAGGCTATTTATCTCGGTATCTCATACCGCTATAACATATCAATCATATATCAAAGCCTAAAAGAGGATCTGCTAAAACGTATCTATTATATAGTATTACAGAGTCTTATTACTTATTCACTATTAATCACACAAGGATGATTTCTCGAAACCATCTTTGGATCTCATCCAACGATTTTTCTTCTTCTGTACAGCTAACGATTAGCATATACGTCTTAATTTAATGTTTATCATTACATACTAGTCAGTCATATCATAGCATATTCCAATATTCTTGTGTCATTTATGTCTAGCACATTTATGCCACCAAGTATTCTAAATCTCTGACATAATCGAAACTCTTTTGATTGTATATCACATATAGATGTTTTATAACTTAGAGCTTTTACTTCGCTCCAAAAATTGGAATCAAGTAATATGCTAGCTCCCACTGGCTTTGAGAACTGTCTGGTTTTATTACATCAACTTGACTTTATAAATCTCATTTAGAATGTTGATTATTAAGTATAACCAGCCCATTTGTGTTGAATGAGTTACAATGGAATGAATTTGTGTCAGGTCGTTCCGACGAGTTAGTTATATCAAAATTCGTTTATATAAGTTTTGATAATAACTTACTTAATCATAACTACCTACAATATTAATTCCTTTATCTGTATTAATCTTCTAACTTGAAGTTTTATATGCAGGCCCAACGAGAACTTTTCTTATTATGTGCATAATCAAGATCATATCTAAATTACATGCGCCTGGAATTAACTCGTTACTATAGATTTGTTAAAATTACTGACAACTCCAATCAATCACATCAAATCAGAAGCATTCACAACAACTCAAAAAACCATGCACAACAACTCCGATAGCCACCAGAGCATATTCAACAAGATATTAGAAACAACGAATTCATTGAATGGAAAATTGTTCACAACATATATCCCGAGTGACATTCACTCAATCATTGTTCAAAAACCATCGTCACATTTATTCAATAATAAAAATACGACTGCATCCTTGATATCTCTGAAGTCCCTTGCTGGCCCCAACAGTAACGATTACTCTGATTGCCGGCTGCACCATGCACTTCATCCATCCACTGCTTCAAGCACCTGTAGACAATATACAAATTTTTTAGAAATCATACTGGTATCTCATACCATGTATTAAGCTTGATGGAAATTAATATACTCTTTAAACAAGATTCGTACCTGAGGTTGAGGAATCACCATGCCCCTTTTTCTTCGCAAGGTAGTCCTTGTAGTTCCTCTTCCAGTGTCCCAGCTTGTAGCAATGGAATACTCAGACTCCGTCGACACCCCTTTCTTATTTTTCTCCTTCTTCCCTTTGGTAGGTTGAGGGTTTTGCCTCTTCTTACCCTTGCTCTTAGGGTGGTGAGAAGAAGCAGAGCCGACAACCAACACTGGTGGTTTCTTCTCGATTCTCTCCTCGAACTGCCGGAGCATGTTCAGGAGACCTGGAAGTTCCACATCTGTATTATTCATTATAAAGCTTGTAATGAACTGGTTGAAGTCAGGGATCAAAGACTTTAATATTATATCCGTGCTCATCTCATTTTCAAGGACAAATCCTAGCTGGGCTGCGTCCTCTACGAACCCGATCATCTTAATCATATGATCCTGGACAGGGCCCGTCGTCATCTTTGTCTTCCAAAGGTTGCAGGTGGCCTCAAATCTGGTAACCCTAGAACGCTTGCCATACAATTCTTCTATGGTCAAAAGAATTCTTTGAACATCCATATGTTCATGCTTTCTCTACAGATCATTGTTCATTGAGGCCAGAGTAAGGCACATGGCCTTTTCTGCATCCCTTTGCCACAGCTTGTACGAGTCCTTCTCTTCATTGGTGACATCTTCATTTGGCTTCTCCGGAGTAGTTTTCGTCAGTACGTAACCTATTCCAGATAACGAGAGAACTAGCTTGATGTTCCTTAAACCGTCCTTGTAATTCGTCCCGTTCAACACATTCTTCTCGATAATGAACTTAAGTCCTGACTCCATACTGCATTTTAATAGAAGTTGAATTAACATATGTGTTGGATATGGATGACGTTTGTACACCCTTGTAGGGGATGTACGAGGGAATACGGACCTCGAACGTCACGTACACGAAGTCGTGTGCAAAGGGAATCTGTTCCCTTGCGGAGAGGATCTCTAGATTAATGGGAAAGTCGCATTATATGTGCATAAGTGCATGCGACATATGGCTAATAATCTTAAGCTTATGGTGTACCATGCATATGGTACAACTTAAGCTTATAATGTGCCATGTATGATGGTACACTTTAGTTAAATTGTTCCAAAGGAACAATTACTCCTAAAATAACTACCTTGGGGGCTATAAATAAGACCCAAGGCTTAGCCATTTCTTTACACTTTTGCATGGTATTCTTGCCTTGCATTTCATTCTAGTGAAGCTCTGCCGAAATCATTCCTCTCTCGTTATCCAAGTTCTTAATCTAAAAGTAGAGATTTAGATTGTGGATTTAGTAGCCTTACTCCGTTCGTGAGAAGACTCGATCCGTCATGGCGAATCCGAAGGCGAAGTTCCGAGACTACCGTGCCGCATACGCAAGCGTAAGTCTCAACTTCATTTATCGATCATAACGCTGTTTTGACAGGATCCAACATTGGTATCAGAGCCATACGAGTTCGCCCCGGTCAAACCGCCGCCCCGTCGAACCGATGAATTAGGCGTTGTCTTTTTCACGAATGGGTATCCTACCATTACGGATATGGTAGGAACGCTTCGTGACGGAGAGAACGCAGCGGTTGTTCTTTTCACGTTCAGGTCTCCTACCATTACGGATATGGTAGGAACTCTCTGTGACGGGAAGAACCGACCGTTCATATCGTCAAGCTCGCTCTCTTCATGGATGATGAGTCTCCATTCATAGGGAATGTGAACTCTCTTCATGTGGAGCGTGTAGTTTACGAACTTTAAAGTGTGTTATTTTTCATTTTTTGGCACATGGCCATTAGAGAATAACTACTTTCTCGACGAACGGGTGCTTCATCGACGAACGGGTGCTTCATCAAGGAAGATGATGGTAGTTATCTACATCGGAGAAGATGATTTTTGGTGCATGATCACCATGGCCAAATGGGCTATGAAGGCAACGCACCCCCCCTTCCTATGCGGAGGGGGTTGGCTACGGCCAATAACCACCACGACCACCCCATCAAGGGGGAGGAGTGCATGCGGCCACCCCATGAAAAGGGGGAGACCGGCCATGGCCAAAGGGCCATGGCCGGTCAAGGCCAATAAGCCATGGCCGGCATGGCCGGCCGGCCCTGACCGGCCACAGCCAGGGCCAGGGAGCCCTGGCCGCGGCCTGGCCGCCCTGGCAGAGGCCAGGGCAGGGGCCCTGGCCCCCGGCCAGGGCCTGGCCGCCCTGGCAGAGGCCAGGGCAGCGCCCTGGCCCCCAGCCAGGGCCTGGCCGGCCCCGGCCCTGGCAGAGGCCAGGGCCTGGCCAATGGCCGGCCCTGGTCGCTGTCAGGGCTAAGGCCGGCCCTGGCAGCGGTCAGGGCCTGACCGAGGGCCGGCCTGGCCGGGAGTGATGTAGACCAATTTTTTGGTCGACCAATTTGGGTGTTTTGGTCGACCAATCCGGCAAAAGGTCTTGGTTGATCACGAACTTGCCGACTAGCCCATACGGGGTGTCAAAAGGCCTTGGTCAAACACGAATGTGCCGACTAGCCCATACGGGGCTAACGACAGTCGTCTGCTCTTATTTTATAAAGTTTTCTTTCTTGGGCTCTACTCCTTGAAGATTAGTCGTAGTGCTCTACTTCATGCGAGATTAGCCATGTCATTGTGCTCTACTCTACGGAGATTAGCCAATGTACTTATGACATTGTGCTCTACTCTACGGAGATTATCCAATGTATTTCAAATTTTTTGAAAAAGATGTTTTCAAATAGGTTATGTCCCGTCCTTAATCGGGATATCGCAATTTAGAATTCCAAGTCCTACCACGATCCTGCCATGGTTATCTAACCCATGGGTGTGTAGAACAGGTCTCGTGGCTTGGCAATTGTTGCGCTAAAATTCTTTGCGCAAACTCTCACCTATTCCATTTTGAAAGATATGTTTTTCAAAAGTATTTTTTCGCTGCTGGTACCATACGGGTATCATTTCTGATTTCTTTTTACATGAGATAAGTAAGAGGGATACTTTGAAAGTTACTTCTAGATGGTAGTTGGGAACGTAGTGAACTTCTCGATTCTAGAGTAACATTTCGGCTTATCCAAGGAACTTATCAAGTGTTTAAAGAATCGAAACTTTATGCATAGAATTTTGATCGTGTTTTTCATTTTCTTTGCAGTTTTTTTATTCGAATATGTCTACCGCTTCTAAGAACATTGTCGCCGAGCTTAACAAAGGTGAGAAGCTCAACGGCGACAATTATAAACTTTGGTCAATAAAAATCCAATATGTTTTGGAGGAGCAAGATGTGCTTGAAACACTCCAAAACGTAATGGAAGAACCTGAGTTGGGCAATACGGCCCAACACAAGAGGGACCGAGAAGCTTATGAGACTTGAACTTGAAAGAACAAAATAGCACGTATTACGTTATTGTCCGCAATGGACAATGACATAATGCGTCTATTTCGGGAATTCGACCTAGCCAAAGACATATGGTCTGGGCTAGAAATAAAGTTTGATGGAACTTCGGTCACCAAACTCCGCTCCTTAAATATTCAATTTGATTCGTACAAAATGCGGCGAGATCAATCTATGAAAAAGCATCTCCGCCACATGGCGAATCTCATAGCTGAATTGAAGGATGCGGGTCTTACGCTGTCTGACGAACAGCAGATCCAAGCAGTCATTCGTTCACTCCCAGATAGCTGGGATAACATGAAAATGCACCTCACTCATAATGAGTGCATTAAAACTTTAAGCGATGTATCCAAACACCTCGAACTCGAGGAAGAGCTGATTCAAGCCGCAAAACCTATTGCCGAAGTGCACATGGCCGCTAGTTCCTCACATGGAGGAAAGAAGCGGAAGGATAAATGCTTAAGGTTTATGAACGAATGAAAGCAAGAACCAGAAACCTCAAAGAAGACTAAGAACAAAAAGTGGCAAAAGAATGTGCACTCAAAGAAGAAAAACTTGAAGAAGATCAAGTGCTTTAAGTGCAACAAGTAAGGTCACTTCGCCCGTACGTGTACGGATGGAAGTGATAAGGTAACTTGTAGGGCTAGTTACATATGTGTTTCTAGTTCCATGTTGCTTGCTGAATCTAACTATTTTTGGTTGATTGATTCAGGGGCCACAGACCACGTAGCGAAGGACAGAAGGTTCTTCGTAGAGTATCGAAGGAACAAAGTGGATATACGTCGGCAACAACACTCGTGTTGAAGTCAAGGGCGTCGGAACATGCAAGCTAGTTCTCGACAACGGCCGGACTCTATTATTGCACGACGTCCTCTTTGCTCCAGATATTCGAAGGAATATCGTATCTGTGGTCATGTTAATGTCTTTAGGTTATGAATGGAGGTTCTGTGAACAAAATGTTGACCTTGTTTGTAATAGTTCTTTAGTTGGGTCGGGTAATGTTTGTAATGGATTGATTGTTTTAAACACTATGTATGATGATTCTTCTTCTATTAATGAAAGTTTCCATTTGACAAATGCTTCTAATTCTGAATCTGAGATCATTTGTTGGCATGCAAGACTTGGTCACATTAGACCAACTAGAATGGATAGACTTGCCAAAAGTAGCTTGCTATCTAATGTTTCAAAAGTTGAAATGTCAACTTGCGAACATTGTCTTGTAGGGAAAACTTGTCGCAAGCCGTTTGGAACTGGCACAAGGGCCGAAGTTCCATTACAGCTTATCCATTCGGACATTTGCGGTCCAATAAATGTTAAGACAAGACACGGGAAGTCCTATTTCATCACCTTCATTGATGACTTCACCCGTTTCGGTCACATTTATTTGATTTCCCACAAACATGAAGCTTTATCTTGCTTCAAAAACTATATGAGTTTAGTGGAAAATCAACTAGATCGCAAGATAAAGGTCTTACGAACCGATCGGGGTGGAGAATATCAATCAACGAGTTTTAAGGAACTCTGTGATGAAAAAGGCATAGTTCATCAAATAACTATGCCTTATACTCCGCAACAAAACGGTGTTGCGGAAAGAAGAAATAGGACATTGATGGAAATGGTCCGATCAATGATGTCTCAGGCAAATTTTCCCATCACCTTTTGGGGTGATGCATTATTGACGGCAGCATTCGTCTTAAACTTTGTACCCTCGAATCGGTAAGTTCTACTCCTTATGAGTTGTGGAACAATAGAACTCCAGACTTAAGCATTCTAAAACCTTGGGGTTGTGCCTCTTACGCACATTTATCCTCTCACAAATATGGCAAACTTGGGCCACGTGGGAGGAAGTGTATCTTCATCCGATACGCTGAAAACTCCAAAGGATATGTTTTCGTCGGTCAAGAGGACAATGTGGGTCTAATAGAATTCGAATCGAGGAATGTTGTCTTCTTGGAAAACGAGTTTTCATGACAGGGTGAGATAAGTCAAGACTTATCCTTGTTTGAGACTTGGGATCAAGAAGGATCGGAACGTTCGAGTTGGAGAATTCTTGGTGAAGAGGAAAATGACCCTCATACTTCACCTATGGATGATACGAATGATACCAATCCTATTTCGAGTGGGAGTGATGTTATTCCAAGTGGGAGTGATGTCATTCCAAGTGGGAGTGATCAAACTCAAGCAAGACGTAGTAATCGAACGAGGCTAACACCTCTGAGATTTGAGGATGAATTTCCTCAAACATTCTTTACTACAAGATGATGACGAACCTGCAAATTTCAAACAGGCCGTCACATGCCCGGCTAACGATAAATGGATAGCGGCGATGGAAGAAGAACTTCAATCCATGAAAACAAACCAAGTCTGGGACTTGGTTGATTTACCTAAGGGACGTAGAGCCATTGGTAACAAGTGGGGTTTCAAAATCAAGCATAACGCTGAAGGCTCCATCGAGAAATATAAAGCTCGCCTTGTTGCGAAAGGTTTCACGCAACAGGAAGGAATAGACTACGAAGAGACTTTCTCTCCTGTCGTGCGTTTTACCTCCATTAGCTTAATTCTGGCAATGGTGGCGAGGGTCTATGTTTGGAATGTGTCCCAAAGATCCAAAAGAAAAGAAAGCTATGGAAAAGGTTCCATACTCCAGTGCTGTCGGGAGTCTGATGTACGCCATGATGTGTACCAGACCGGACATTTGCTATGCTGTTGGTATGGTAAGCCATTACCAATCCAACCCAGGACAGGCACACTGGAAAGCGGTGAAGAGGATATTAAGGTACCTCAAAGGGACTGCGGACTATGCGTTGTGCTATCAAGGCAATACCTTGAGACTCGAAGGCTATACCGATGCTGATTGGGCAGGTGATCTCGACGAGCGAAGATCTACCTCAGGCTTTGTTTTCTTGCTCGGGAATGGTGCAATATCCTGGAGCAGCAAGAAGCAAACCTGCATCGCCCTATCAACCATGGAAGCCGAATTTGTAGCATTCAGCATGGCGGTCCATGAAGCTGTTTGGCTTAGGAAATTCTTAGACAGGCTGACGGATGCCACTGATTCGAGCACTGTTTCTATATACAGTGATAGTCAAGCTTCGATTGCCTATGTCAAAGATCCTAAATTTCATTGTAAGACCAAACACATTGATATTCGATTCAAGTTTGCGAAGGACAATGACAAACGGAAGGAAGTAGACATAGGATACATATCCACGCATAAGATGATAGCGGATCCCCTTACTAAGGCGATCCCCAGAGATGTGTTCTTCAAACACTTATCATCTATGGGAATGCGTAGGTGCTGAGCTGTATCATGTAATATTTCCCATGTCTATAGAAGATCAAAGCTTAATAAAAGCATACAAGTTTCTTACAAATGATTTTAAATACATTTGTGTTTAAGTCTCAGCTATTTTATTGTGTGTATGTCGGACAGATTAAGGTTGGCTCTCTCACATGAGCAACCGCCTTATCTTATCAGATGGATAAGATAGAGATGAGACTAGTTTACAGTCAAAATCATTAGACAAATGATTTAGAGTCGTGACTTAAACAAGATAGTCGAATGAAAGATCTGCATCATATGGATGCTTACAAAAGATCTTAGATCTATATCACAAGGATATTTAAAAGAGATCTCATAGGATTTTTTAAATCCTATCTGTCTTATGTAGGATGAGAGTCCGGGAATATTTCATGGGTAGTAAGGGGACTCAAAAGATAGGCACTGTGGTGTCTGATCTTTCATCCGTACAACATCATTAAGACATACTCTCCCTGGGAAAGGAGTGATGTTGTAATACGTGTTCATACCACGTATGCATTTCGACCACTGAGTTAGTAGCAATAGTGTTTGCTATTATGTGAGACTCAAAGGCCATATGGGTCTTAACTCTTACCCTCAAGGACTCCAATTGGTTCCTTTAGATTTGACGAGATGATCGCTATCTTAGCGTGTTGCTAATGGGCTATGGTAATTCGGCTCGGCGGGGCATGTTAGAAAAGCGAATCAAGTCAAGATCAGAAGGTTCGCAAGAAGAGGAAGATTGATTTCATATTCGCATTTGGACTTTAATGATTCAAAGCTGGCCAGCCAATTGTGATCCAGATGGGATTCAATTGTTGAATATAAAGTATAAGAAATGTGAAGAAATAATCTAGGGTAAAGCATGCGTTGAACTACTCAACTTTGCACCTTCGAGGTCGTTGTGTATCTCTAACAAGTGCACAACAACAGACTCTACGCGCATGACGGTCCCACGGTCTATTTCTCAGTATGATAGATGAAAGAACTAAGAGAAATACGTTCTCTTACAATCCCCTCAAGTGTGAGTGGGAGATGTTGGATATGGATGACGTTTGTACACCCTTGTAGGGGATGTACGAGGGAATACGGACCTCGAACGTCGCGTACACGAAGTCGTGTGCAAAGGGAATCTGTTCCCTTGCGGAGAGGATCTCTAGATTAATGGGAAAGTCGCATTATATGTGCATAAGTGCATGCAACATATGGCTAATAAAGGGGGAATATCTTAAGCTTATGTTGTACCATGCATATGGTACAACTTAAGCTTATAATGTGTCATGTATGATGGTACACTTTAGTTAAATTGTTCCAAAGGAACAATTACTCCTAAAATAACTACCTTGGGGGCTATAAATAAGACCCAAGGCTTAGCCATTTCTTTACACTTTTGCATGGTATTCTTGCCTTGCATTTCATTCTAGCGAAGCTCTGCCGAAATCCTTCCTCTCTCTTTATCCAAGTTCTTAATCTAAAAGTAGAGATTTAGATTGTGGATTTAGTAGCCTTACTCCGTTCGTGAGAAGACTCGATCCGTCGTGGCGAATCCGAAGGCGAAGTTCCGAGACTACCGTGCCGCATTCGCAAGCGTAAGTCTTAACTTCATTTATCGATCCTAACGCTGTTTTGACAGGATCCAACAATATATTCTTATATAGTTTAAGAGGTTTTTATTAAACTATATTCTCCAACTAATTTAATGAATAGTTAATCAATAATTATAAATGATTTATTATTGTTAAAATTTGTGGAAGAGGGATCCAACCACCTTGAGCTTCACAACCTTGAGGAGACTCAACAAGTTGATCGGCTCTGTAATGGTAGATGAAATCTTCATCGATCACATCTCATGTGACTCCCTATAGGTTTTTGTCCCTAGTCAATTATGATATTGATGAGACTCAACAAACCATAAAGACTAGTCTAGTCGAACCCTTATTTTCATATCCAAACTTAACTTACACCAACACTCGATGAGACTCGACGCGGTGGTGGGTTAAGACTCGACTACATCATATGTATTGTGGAGTCGGTTTCTAAAAGAGACCAAGTCATAGCTTGAGGAGACTCAATAATCACAACAGGCGTATATTAGTCCCCTAAACCAAAAATAAGGCTGGCTACGATTAATCTTGAAGAATACTTTTAACGTATTAGACTAAATATAGTTGACGGTGTCACATAATCAGGATTCACATCCTTGCGGTCCAGCGGAATAAGGCCAGGGATTTGACTAGGCCAGAATCATTATTCCCAGTCAAGTTTTGGGTGATCCACAACACTAGTCAAAAAACACTAGACCGGATCATGGTCTATTGAAGGAACACTCACCATTCATATGCGTGCCATCAACTAATATTGGCTTCATTTAAACTAGTTATCCTATCAACTAGTTGAATCCTAAAATTCGAAATTATTTGGACTTGGTTAATAACTTTTATTAGAGTCCTTATCAATTATAAGGATTTTAAAGTTTCAACGTGCTATCCAAATCATGTATTAGGATTTTAATAAATACAAATTACAACAATTTAAAGTGAAGCCTTTTATTAGAATTATTATTAGAACGTTTAAAATAATAATCGTCGGAAAGGGATACCCTAATCAGGAATTAGGAATTTAATTATTGTACCAAATTATTAAATATAGCATGTCAATCTAAAATTTATCTCATAAGTTTTAGATGAAGTTTAATGGCTATCCTAAGAGGCTTTCTTGAATTATCACATAATATACAAGAAAATAGAAATACCATTAAAAAAATGTCGACTAAATTTTATCCCATAAAATTTGCATGCAGATTAGCAACTTAAAAATATCACATAAAATTAAGTTACTATTCTTTGATAATTATCACATAATTAATAAACATGAACAACTGATAAAAGTTATCACATAAATTTTAGCATACATATTTAAAAATTTATTACATAAATAATTTAAGAGCATCTAAAAATTTTATCTTATAAAATTAGGTTGTTCTATCATTAACAAATAACAATTAATGCATAATGTTAAAACATATCATTATGTTCTTAGCATGCCTTTATAATCATTGCAGTTATAGATCAGAAATAGACCTAAGCTTTGATACCAATGTTGGTTTTGAGGGACCCTTAGGGCATAATTCTACGCCCGACCTACGTCAGACAGATGAAAGAAAAATAAGCAGCAACGGAAAATACGAATTATTAAATTATTTAATAACACTCCCTAAGAATATCAAAGACCCTAGCCAGGATGTCTACTATCTTGGGATGGGTCTGACCAGCCTCAAAATAGTTCTACTACAATGATATAAATGCATTAAAAGGACATACCCAGAAATTTACTTCCATGGAAAACAAAGTGTCGTACTTTGGCCCCCAGAAGCTAGCTGCCTCCGTATCGCCGAACTAGTCCACCTAAAGAGAGCCAACACCGTGCCTCCGAGCCAATCAACCGCTAAAAAAAGTTTCACTTTGAGAGCGATCCGCGTCTTAGACGTTGGATCGAATCCAATCCTCGTCGTCGTTTGTTAAGACGCAAACGGAGGAACGGAAGAATTGAGGAGGAGAGAATAATTTGTCATGAATTGTGTGTGCTCAAAACTTTTCGAAGCTACAAGATTCAGAGACTTGGTGAAATTTTTCCAAGGGGTGTCGACCCCTATTTATATAGGAGATCAGACCCCTTGCTAGTCTCATGATCAATGTGGGATTATTTAATTAAGGGAGAAAAATCAGGATTAGTTTCCCCTTACACTAAGGCTCAAATTCTAACAATTTTCTCTCCTTCACCGTTGAGCTTCGAAAGCGATAGAACCTATCAATTCGAAGAGATATGAATGGTGAATGCATATAAACAAATGTCTACGAATTCCGACTTTGTTTGACCCCTCAAACAATTGCTCAAAGTCGAGCAAAAAGTCACAAACTCGCATTTTCCTAGCCGTCACAATGGAATTGGGTTTCCAACAGAACCGGGCACACCCACGGGTCCAGGCATGCTCGCCCGCTCTGGGCGGGCGGGTCTGACCTGCCTGCTATGTGGGTGGGCTCAGACTCGCCCGCCAGGCTGGCGGGCTCGAGCCCTACCCGCTGGGCGGGCGTGCTCGAACAACAGCTTGCCCGCCAGGCGGGCTCTGGTTCGAGCCCGCTCAGGCGGGCTGGACCCCCCCCCCCCCCCCCCCCCCCCCGCAATAGCGGGCGGGTCAGACCCCCCCGCCTGGCAGGCGAGTCCAGCCCGCGAGCTGGACCCCTTCTGTTGGATACAACGATCGATGATTTCGTGTTTGATGATAACAAACGTGTGTGAATGTCTTGATGTGTGTGCTAAGTGTTTTCAGGTTAAAAGGAGTTCATCTTGATTCAGGGGCAATTTGGTCATTTTGTAGCTACCGGTCACTTTGGTCATAAGATGCCATTTTGGTCATCTGCACGACGGTATAAAATATCAAATATGACCGTGGATCTTGGAGGAGACGAGGAAGTCACTGAAATTTTCGGATGAGTAAACGAACACCAAACGGCTATAATAAGTGAAAGTCGACTTATGGTGGCAATTTTGTAAATAGACCAACTAGGGTTTTAAAGAAAATCCCTATAAAAACACATGAGGGCCGGCCTAAATTTTCTAACCACTCACATATTGAATTGTGTGGCTGCATGTGATTTCTTGGAGTACAAGAGGGGGAGGGGGGAGGGGGGAGGGAGAGGGAGGGGGAGAGAGAAGGAGAATGTGTGAGATCTAAAAGCTAAGGCAATGAATTCCATTTAAAAGGCTTACAACAAAAGTCTTTAAAGTTTGTTTTGCAGGCTAGGCAAAATGCAGAAGCACTTTACAAATCTGGGCGGCCACAATCAAAAGATGGAGATAAAGAAAGAAGATTAAAAGAAGAAGAAAGAGATTAAAATGATCTTTTTGCATCTAACTATGTAGTTTACTTGAATCCCTTCTTCTTTGTTGTTGCAGGTCAACAAAGTCACGCAACCAGCACGGCACACTTTGGGAAAAATTTGATTGGCTCCCCTCCTTTTCACAAAGTCACACAACCAAACAAAGGGGTCATGTTTTTTTTCCTGAAAGCTTTAGGAATTATGGCTACCATTATGAACGAAATTTTTGCAGGCTACTATTGGGAACGAAGGGAACTAATCACGGTGCAGGCCACCATTGGGAACACAACTTTATTTGAAGTCTAATTTAATTAATTAGCAAGAGGTATGGATTGAAAGAAAGGTTTATTAATTACTTAACCTCTCTTTGTATATTGTGTATTGTTTTCATTGCAGGTGGTAAAACAAGGCTGACATCACAAGCCCAACTTCAGAACGCAATTGGTGGAAAGTTTTTTGGCAATAGTAAAAAGAAAGGGGGTTAGAGGGGGGGAGAGAGAGTTAAAGCAATGTTTTTGTTTAATTAATCTCATATTGTGTTGCTTTATTTTTGATGCAGATGCCAGGGAACACACGCACATTACCCAAGCGAGAAAGGCATTAACTGCGGCTGGAACAACAACCAATGACAGACTTCCTAAGCAGACTTTTGCAGATCAGTCCCGCAGAAAACAGATAATTACAAAAAGGCCAGTGCAAATTAGAGAAGCCATATCTTTAAGCATAGACCTCCTATTGACGAACGGTCAGAACCGTTGCGGAGCTGTCTACGAGCTTATCGACAGAGACATCGACACCATTACAATCTGAGATATTCTGAACTCTTTACTTTATTATATTTTTGATTGGTGTAGTGATCTCTGTAGATGAAACTTTTACCATTATTATGATGTTTTAGGGACTTGACGAGTTGGGGCTCGTCAAGGGTGAGAGCATCTAATTAGGTTGATAGTGTTGAGCACGCGGGAGTGCGTACGAACTAGGTGAGAGTTGAGTTGGGGCTCTTGACTCATGCTAGTTGTACCTTGATAACATATTAATCTAATATTTGCTTTCGGGGCTGGACGTAGGTCGTGGGGACGACCGAACCAGGGTAAATCTGCGCGTACTCTGTGATTGCATACTATTTACTCTTCATGTGCTTATAATTGCCTGTGATTGTTCATGGGTTGCATGAATATTTTTATTAGCATATTCACCCCCTTAGGCTTAGATCCAGGTCCAGCCCGCCAAGCCTGGGCTGGGGCCTTTTGGGCTGTTTCTTGAGCTCTACAGCTCCGATTGAGCCGATTTTCGAACCGTTGGAAAGCATGGTTCGAATGGGACTATGCTAAGAACCCTTGTAACCTATTTATATGATTTTATTATGAAAAATATTCTTGTAAACATTTTCCAATATATTTTCAACCATTTTGCATCACATGCAATAATCCCTTATAGCATTCTATTAATGCTAGAATCGCAAACCTTTTGCAACATTATTAAATCCCATTTTATATAGACTTATCGTCACAAACTCTTTGTGACTTCTATTGTTCTCGTGCACCCAAGTGCACTCCTCCTGAATCCTTCTTATTACTAAGACGCAAATCTTACTCGGTGTGAGACCCTATAGCCTGATGCTACTACAGGTTGGGGCTCTAAACCCCTAGACGACAGTGACCACGAGCAGCAGGTGTTGCCCCTGTTTCGGCATCATAATTACGTGATTGACCCGTTGACAAAAGTTTCGTCGGGATCACTCTGACTGTATAAGTGATGAATACCTCAGTTTCAGTCCCTTCGTCATAACTATGTTATTGCTTAGACTAGGGTATAGTAAAACATCAGCCATACTAGCTAGCACTGGTCAGTATACATCGATCTTTGGTATGTCCATGTTGTACTTCCTACAACATACCCCGGCAGAGGTTAAGCTCAAAGAACCGTACTAAACATGTGATACTAACTTTCCTTAATGGAAGAGATGAATCCTATCTTAGTCACTACTTACCTCGTACACTTCAAGTGTCACCGAACCTAAGACCTTTCAACGAGTGAAGACTCGAGACTAGATCATAGGTCTAAGTGACACCGTTCATGCACAGGTTCGTACAATGACCTCAAGTCTAAAGGACCAACTAGCCTATCATCACTAGAGACTTATCAATGACATTTTAGTTAAGGTTAACCATTTGACAACTCTTTATTGGGTCGTTCAGTGGACTCATTCTCCAATGAGCACCTGTGTCTCGTCTCCGACTTTGCCAGGTCGAATGATTATGAGATCATCATTACCCTTTAGGATAAGACAAAGACACAATAGTCTGTCTGATGTGTCGATATCCATTTCTCGACACATCTAGGACCATGACCGTTTTATGTCTCAAGTTCCTATTGATCATTCACTTCCCACAATCGAGATCTACATTTAGATACATGAATGACCTTACTTTAAGCCTAAGGAAATTATCCAAGTATTAACAAACATTTAATCATCCTAGGATAATTAGTACCATTTATATTTGAACAAGTTGTTTTCTAGGATAAATTGCCTCGAGGGCATATATCTTCCTACAGACCGTATGGAACCACCATAATGTCGTGTGGATTTCTCTTTTAAGCCTTTCCATACGGCTGTATGAAATTATCATATTGCCGTGTGAGTTACCCCCCTTTAGCTTTAGCCCCTTCCCTTGCCCCAGTCCATACGGCCATATGGACTTCGCCATACTGCCGTGTGGGCCATTCCTTGGCTTCAACTCCACACGGCCATATGAATTCTCATACGGCCGTGGGGCTTTCCCATGTTTTGTTTTCTTGCAAATTGACATTGATTGTTTTATGATTTGTTGATTACTTCATACATGTATGATTCCCAAATTGAAGACTAATTATATTTGCTAACTACGATCCAGTACACTAGTAAAATTAACCATGTTAAATTAAATAAATTACTCGATTACCATGTTATGACCCATGTTGAATTATAAGAGAGGAATCACTTGTTTTTATTCATATTGCAGGTATATTTTATTTATGCAAGTGTCCATATAAATCTGAAATTGAGAAGTAAAGTAAATGACAATGTGATATAGGGTATTGAGACCACTAATGCAACATGAAATTTATGAAGTAAGGATGATGATGAATATGAGAATGATATCCAAAAAGAAATATTTGTGAAACACTTGAAAATAGAGTGAGTAGAGAGAATAGATCTGGAGTCTCTAATCCATTCAAAAATGGGTGAAACTCCAGGTTTGGGTTGGGGCGAAAACATGTAAAAAGTAGGCTTTTAAGAAGTGGACACTTATGATGATTTCTCACCCACGCTCCCTGCAGACGGCAAGGGACGTAGACAGGGTTAGAGAGGCCAGTGGTGTACTCGTGATGCACCATGACGGTAATGATGGTTTGCTCTGTTTTCCACAGAAAAATCGAGATTTCTCACTCCCGACAGAGGAGTTACGAGAGGCCCCTCTAGTGCTTGTATTGCTGGTTAAGGTATCACTTTTCACCCACCATGGGGGAGTTCAGCTCCTTAAAAGTGTCCTACTAGTTACATGGATTCCCAAACACGAGAACTGTTAATTTAATTTAATTGTTGTTAATTTATAATTGTTGCCATCTTGATGATATGTTCTCAATTTATTTTCAATATTTGTATGTTTAGTATGAACAACTTGTATGCTCTGTTAACCAATTACTTTTAGACCACTCTTAGATAGGTAGTCCGGTTCTAAAATGGGTCCTACCTAGCTTAGTTAGGTTTCTTACTAGGGTTACCCATTGACGTGTCCCATTAATATTTTCAGGTCCTGAGGTAGTGCCACTGGAGTCAGGACGTGTGCATACTTCTACTTCTTCCTCTCCTCAGGTATAGCTAGAGACATCAGATGGAGAGTTAGTCCATCTAGACTTCCTTGGGTTAGACTAGTGAGTGTGTTGTACGGGTGTGGACACCTTTTGGGTTTCTTGAGGATGGGTTTCCATTTTTGTTCTACCCCTTTTTGTTGTACTTATGGTACCATTTGGTACTTGTACAGAGATGTATAATGTATCTTGTATAATGATGTTCAGTACAGTTTACTTTTCAGCCCTTACGGGTTTAAGTTTTATTGGAGCATTGTATTTCTTACTCTTTTGTACTTCTCTAGTGTATCGCAGTTGCATGTTTAGATAATTTAATTCTAACCACAATAAAGCCTAGTAGTATTTGGACGTTAGGGGCTCGAAGCCCAGTGTCTGAATACTATGGCAGCCTAGTCCACCCAGTATCTCCTGTATTTGGGAGAGTGAGGCATGACAGGTTTTTGTGGTGGCCCATGCAGGTCTCGAACATGCGATATGCATAAGAATAGTACGAGTAATGCTCTAACATTATAATCCGTAATTTGTACTGAACATTGTTTTCCCGTGTTTATTCTTGTAGAGAATGTATAACGTGAATTGATCATTCGAAAACATGATTCCCGCTTCTGATGCAACATCATCTGAGGCATCCTTGATGTGAAAGATCTTGATATGTATTCTGGAGCATATGAGTTAGTTGGAGGATAGGGTGGCTGGCGGTGCAGCATCGAAGTTTATAGCTGACGCACCCGAAACCTACACCTAGATTTCACCTGGCGGTGTCACGATCGCCAGTCGTGGTATGGCCCCTAGGTGTCAATTCCGGGCTCAATCCGCAAGCGGATGGTGTCAAGTTGTAGTGTAAAAGATATCGAATCCCACAGGCACGGTGATAGTGTATTTGGGTTCTCAGTTTACTTCTATATCTCGAAGTGAGATAGCTATCGGGTTGAGAGAATTGGTTGTTGTGTTGATGTTGTTTCAATAATAAAAAGGACTAGGGAGTTAGGGATCACCGCTAAGATCGTCTGGGATCGACGTTGGAATAGAATTCTTACGTTGCATTATGGTTAGGGGGTTAGTCGCCCAATTCGTACCACTCTCGTGGGTTAGAATTGCGAGGTATTCCGGTAGCTCTTGTTGACATAATGGCGGTAGCCGTCAACGTAGCGGTATAGTTCGTCGATGGCTCCCCTCAAGGCACGAGCCGTGCATGGTCACGAGCCTTGGTTGGATCCACCGATTTTCCTATTCGAATCCCAAAGATACCCCTTAAGCACATCAATTTCACAGACCGTGGGCATGATCTCAGTATGTGTTATCTAAGGATTCGGTAGGATCGACCGAAATACTTCCCTAAATTCTTGATTCAACCTAGGGATCCATATCTACGTCTTCCCCCCTAGGATCTTAGGGCTAACCCATCAACCCTAGAAAAGTCTACTCACTTATGACGTTGTTGACGGATAAAAACACAATAGTTAGGAGAGAAAACATCATAGCTAATCAATAGAATGAAGATTAAAAACTTACACCGAGAGGTAAAGAAAATAGATGAGCAATAGATCCAGAGAAGAATAAAAATTCCCAAACACAGTAGCAAACAATCTCCACAAGAAATTCGATCACAATAGTATTCAGAAGTTGTATCTAAAACCTAACAAAAATTTGCCTAATCTCCTCTCCAAAAAGTATTCAAAAACTCAAAATGAATCGCTCCTATCGAAGTCGCCAGCTCCTAGAATTCACACTCCCCAAATCGTGCAACAGCCGCTGTGAAAGATCCTTCCAAAAATGGCCTCAGCATCGTCGACCAAGTAGGCTACTCGGTCGAGCAGTGCATTGCTCGGTCAGTTGCTCGGGCCGAGCAGCTGTACTGCCCGACCGAGTATGACAGAAAATCGAAATTCTCCTAAATCTTCACTCTGCCTACACGGCCCGAGTCAGCTCATCTCGGTCCGAGCAGAGAGCTGACTCGGTTGCTGAAAAGTTACTCGGGCCATGCGCTGGATTGATCGGGATTAGGAGTGAAAGGCTGCTCGACCGAGCACTAAAAGTGCTCGGTCTGAGCGGGCTGTGTATCTGCTCCTTCTTCACCAATTGCATCTGCTCGACTGAGCAGCTGCTCTGCTCGGTCGAGTCATCTGGGAATTTATTTCCTGAAGCTGCTGAAGCTTCCCTCTCCTCCTGCTCTTTCCTCCACTCCTCCTGCTGAAGCTTTGCCAACGAGCTCACGAGCGTGTCAGATGTGTCCATACCCAAGTCGGGTCTCAAATCGCTCCAAAATCCCTGAAAACTCATAAAATACTACGAAACTCGAATATAATGTCAGATATACGATATCGTAGGGAAATATAGGATTTGGGTGCGAAAATGACATGGAATGCAATGTTATGATGATATGAAAAAGGTAGAAAATATGGACACATCAATAGCCTTGCACCCGAAGTCATTTTCAGGCAAGGAGAGTCCACTGGAGGTGGATAAGTGGATTAGACATACAGAGGATGGTTTAGCCAATGTGGGGTATCCGAGAGATAGATAGGTGGATGCGGCAAAGAGACAACTGACTCATCCTGTACAAGATTGGTGGGATACGCAGGAGATACACTTGACTAGACTGATCTCGTAGGAGAAGTTAAGAGAGCTGTTTGAGGCACAGTTCCTTCCATAGACGACGAAAGATGAGTTGCGTCTGAGGTTTATGCATCTGACTCAGGTACGACAGAGTGTGGATGCTTATGATGCAGAGTTCTTACTGATGAGCAAGTTCGCTTCGGAGTTAGTGAAATCAGAGACTACCAGAGCCAGATGATTCAGGATGGGGCTGTATCCTGAGTATAGAGCAGTGATGTCGACTATGGTTCTGATTACTTATGGGTCTGTAGTGGAGGCAGCCAGGATGCATGAGACTCACCTGAAGAGTGTAGGTAAGGCCCCAGCAGTAGTAGAGAGATGCACTGCAGGTCAGTAGAGGATTTTTCCCAGACCTACCCAGACCACCCAGTTCAGGAGGTCGGGAGCTCTGCCAGCACTACAGTGATGAGTGTCTTGCAGATATATGGGAAGCCGGGGCATGAACAGAAGGATTGGAAGTTCCTTTCAGGGCGGTGCTTTACATGTGGTTAGCCGGGACACATCATCAGTCACTTCCTCAGTAGGGGCAGACTTCAGGCCCAGTGACAGAAGTGGCAGTCAGGCCGATGCAGCAGAGGACCCATCCAATGGATCCACAGAGACTTCCATTGCCAGCACCACCAGCACCTGGTACCATGACTTCGAGAGGACCACCCAGACCTCCCCTACAGCATCAAACTACTAGGAGGGCGATGTCGATGCGTCAGGCCTTCACTGTGACGGCTGTAGAGGCAGAGGATACCGGACGAGTAATCACTGGTACCCCTTCACTTTTCTTTAACTGATGAATGTTCTTTTATTTCCATTATAGTATGAGATGTTATTTTGATATGATTAGGATGATTAGACCCTTATATTAGTTCTATGTTTTCTCCTTTAGGCATTATTAGAGTTGCTTCTTTCCCTGCCTTGTCACTCTTTGATTCAGGAGCATCTCATTGCTTCATGTCTCAACAATTTGTGACTATGAATTCATTAGTGGTCGATTCCTTCACTTCCAGTTGGAATATCCATACAGGAAGTGGAGTGATCCGCAGTACTTCGGGATACCAATAGTGTCCTGTAGAGATTTGTGGGCGAAGATTGTATGCAGATTTCTTAGTGATGGAGATGCCTCACTTTGAAGCAGTGTTGGGAATGGATTGGTTAGGGATGTTCTATGCCACTATAGATTGTAGACTTAAGAAGATAGTATTTCAGATTTCTGATCACCCAGAGTTTGAATTCTTTAGTGGTAGTACTTCCCTTGAACCGTTGAAGTTTAAGTCCAACCCAGTGGAATAGATGATTATGGCGATGGAGGATGAACCGGTGTTTCCAAGGGTAGTCCGAGATTTCCTGACGTCTTTCCTGACGATATCTATGGACTTCCTCCAGATATATCTTTGGAGTTCACCATTGATCTGATTCCAGGCACTCGACCGATTGCAAAGGCTCTGTACCGTATGGCTCCTCTAGAGTTAGTTAAGCTTCGTAGTCAGTTGAAAGATTTGTCGGAGCGTGGCCTAATTCAACCTAGTGATACGTATCACTATGGGGTGTGCCAGTGCTTTTGGTGAATAAGAAGGATGGATCTTGAAGGATGTGCATTGATTATCGGGAATTGAATAAGGTCACAGTGAAGAACAAGTATCCTCTTCCTTGGATTGATGACATCTTCGATCAACTTGGTGGATTGCGATTATATTCGAAGCTGGAGTTGAGAAGTGTGTATCACCAGGTGAGGGTAAGAGGATCAGATGTTCCAAAGACTGCATTTCGAACTCGATATGGTCATTACGAGTTCTTAGTAATGCCTTTCGGCATTACGCATGCACCAGCCACATTCATGAGGTTGATGAATCAGGTCTTTTATGAATACTTGGACAAGTTTGTGGTTGTCTTCATTGATGATATCTTGGCATATTCAAAGACAGAGGAGGACTATGATGAGCACTTGAAGATAGTTCTGGAGACTCTGAGGTAGCATCAGTTATATGCTAAGTATATTAAGTGCCAGTTCTGGTTGATTAAGGTTGCTTTTCTAGGACATATCATTTCCAGAGATGGAATAGCAGTAGATCCAGAGAAGGTTGTTGCAGTAGAGAAATGGCCAGTTCCTAAGACAGTTACAGATATCAGAAGTTTCTTGGGATTGGCCAAGTATAATAGAAAGTTCATCAAAGATTTTTCTAAGATAGCTGCACCGTTGACTCATCTAACCAAGAAAAGTGTTGATTACAATTGTCAGAGGAATGTCATCGAGCATTTGATGAACTAAAGCAGAGATTGATCACTGCACCTGTCATGACGATACCAGACCATTCAGGTGGATTTGAGATTTTTTATGATGCGTCAGGCAGAGGATTGGGATTTGTTCTCCATCAACATGGTAGGGTAGTAGCCTATGCTTCTAGATTGTTGAATACGCATGAAAGAAACTATCATACGCATGATTTGGCATTCGCTACAGTAGTATTTGCGCTGAAGTTATGGGGGCATTTTCTTCTGTGTGAATGTGTGAACATATACACAGATCACAAGAGTTTGAAGTACATGTTCAATCAGAAAGAGCTGAATATGTGGCAACAAAGATGGCTTGAGTTGATGGTTGATTACGATATTGACCTCCAGTATCATCATGAGAAAGTCAACGTCATATCTGATGCTCTTAGCCATATGCCAACGGAGATGTTGATGACAGCACAAAGAGAACTTCAAGGTGATATTCAGCAGATGGAGATTGAAGTTGTCTTACCTGGCTCATCGACGATGATGATGAATCTGTAAGTTGAATCTGATTTGATTAAAGGATTAAGGCAGCCCTGTCTGGAGATGGGAAGTTAAAGAAGATTCAAGAGCAGACAGAGGCCAGACTTTGCTATGATTTCTATATTCATGAAGATGGATCGCTGCGTTTTGGGAGCAGAATTTGTGTGCCATCAGGTGATATACGGGATGAACTACTGAGAGAAGCTCATAGCTCACCTTATTCTATTCATCCCGGAGGCACCAAAATGTATCGTGATCGGTAACAACATTTTTGGTGACATGGTATGAAGCAGAGCGTAGCCAGGAGTGAGCTTCATGTCTGACTTGTCAGCAAGTTAAAGTAAAGCACCAAAGAATGGCAGGACTGCTGCAACCTCTTCCAATACCAGAGTGGAAGTGACATTAAGTAGCTATAGACTTTGTGACCGGGTTATCTCGTACTCCTCGAGGATATGATGCTATTTGGGTAATCGTTGATCGATTGACCAAATCAGCTCACTTTATACCTTTTCGAGTTGGCCAATCAACCGACCATCTTGCCAAGAGATACATGGAGGTAATGTCCTTATCTTTATCTATATCTATTGGAATTGTTGTTAGTATAGATTCTGAATCAAGTTTACATATAGGAAATCGTGAGGTTTCACCGAGTACCTATATGCATAATCTCCGACCGTGACACCAGATTCACGTCACATTTTTGGAGAAGTTTGCAGGCCAGCATGGGAACTCAATTGAGTTTCATCACTGCATACCATCCTCAGACAGACGGTCAGTCGGAGAGGACAATTCAGATCTTAGAAGATATGTTGAGGGCATGCATGCTAGATTTTAAGGGCTCCTAGGAGCACACCTACATCTGGTAAGTTCACCTACAATAGTTATCAGGCAAGTATAGGCAAGGTGCCATTTGCGGCTTTATATGAAAGGAAGTGGCGATCTCCTCTTAGTTGGGATGATGCTAGAGATCGTGAAGTATTGGGCCCAGATATGATTGCTGAAACTATGGATGTGGTGAGAGTCGTCAGAGATAATCTTCGTATAGATCAAGACTGTTATAAGCATTGGACAAATGCGAAGAGACGACACTTAGAGTTTCAGTCGGACGAACAAGTGTTTTTGAAGATCTCGCATACTCGAGGATTGATTCGTTTTGGTAGACGAGGAAAGTTGAGCCTGAGTTATATCAGACCTTTTGAGGTATTAGCTCGTGTTGGCGAGGTGTCCTACAGGCTTGCATTACCAACATCAAGGAGTGCATAACATGTTTCATGTGTTACAGCTTAGGCGATGTATTGGAGATACTGGTCATGTCGTCGACTTCTCGGAGATCGAAGTACGACCCGACTTGACTTATGATCAGCAACCAGTGGATATTTTGGACAGGAGACAGAAGATACTGAGGAAGAAATCCATCATTCTTGTTATGGTTATGTGGCATCGAGAGTCACCAGGAGAATCTACCTGGGAACTCAAGGAAGAGATGAGAGAGAAGTACCCGCACCTATTTGTATAATATTGTAATTTTGTTTTGAGACTAAGTAAGATGATATAATGTACCGAATGACTCCTTCCCTTTTATTTTGAAATTTTGAGGGCGAAATTTGTTTTAAGGGGGGTAGGATGTAATGGCCCCAAATCTTATATACGTGTATTAATACATTTTCTGGGCATGTACGTATGGGTATACAATTTTTGTGAGGATTGGAATAATTTTCTTTAATTTTGTGATCCTAAAAATATTTTTAAATAAACTTTAAAGCATCTTTGGAAATATTAAATGATGTGTATTTCAATAAATACTTGTGTATAATGTAATATACCAAGTACTTGGTTATGTATACTTATTTATCTACATCTTAAAACACAGCTAGCTGATGTGTCCATATTTTCTATGTTTTTATCGCGCATTTCCATAGCATTTCGATCGCCCGAAGTTCACATTTTTATATTCTATCGCGCTTTTCACGATATATTTGATTCTTGCGATGTTTTGTGGACTTTCAGGAACTTCTGCACGATTCGGAGTGTTAATGGGTGATAGACACGGATTTTGGAAGCCGGAGCTCACGTCGCCATGCTCGACGACCCATAGGAGCTAAAGAAGAAGGAGAGAAGAGAAGGAAATAAGAAGAAGAAAGAGAGAAGATGGGAGAAGAAGGGGGGAGAAGTATGAGGGTTTCCAGATTGCTCAGTCGAGCGGACTGCCCCGCTCGACCGAGCTGTGACCCCAAGGATTGGGGGAAATTTGCAATGGAGCCACTTGACCGAGCGACCCACCTCGCTCGACTGAGCGCCCCTCTGTAGACGACCCCCATTTTGCCTTGGAACGCCCTGCCTACTATGCTCGGTAGAGCGGTTTCCCTGCTCGATTGAGCGGCCTCCCTCTCTGACGAGCCAAAAAAGGAGGCCATTCTCTGCCCACGATGCTCGGTCGAGTAGCCAACACCGCTCGACCGAGCGACATCCTTTCCCCAATCTTGAAGCTGAAGCCCCAAGATGCCACTCGACCGAGCAGGCCCTTCTCCAAGCACCCGATAGGAAGCAGCAAGGGACACGCTCGACCAAGCGGCTACCCCACTCGACCGAGCACATCATCGACAGCCTACTGGAAAGGCATTTTAATGGGTTCCTGGGCAGATTTTTTGGGAAACCCACAACTTACTGGGTTTTGTATATAATAAGTAAACGATTTTATTAGATTATGTTAGGCTTTTAATTACCAGAGAACTTTTGAGCCACCATTGGGGGGAGAGAGATTTTGTGTAGGTTTTCTTCAATCTATTCCTTGTTGAACGGTTTGAATTTCTCAATTTTTATATATTCTGCTTTTGCATTTCATTCTCTTCATATTGATATTAGTTTTGTTATGCTTGCTCAGTTTTGATGAACTTCTCCAATGCCCCTATTGTTATGGCTATTGCAATGCTAGAGTAGTGTGATTCTAGGGCTTAGGGATGAACCCTAGGACCCTAGGGATTTGATATTAGGTCATTCTCAATTGGACCAATCTAGGGTCGCTCTATGGTAGTTTGAACAAGGGTTTTGGGGAATTAGCTTCAAATTGGAGGATTGCGAAAATAGCTCCACATTATAGGGAGAATCCCAATGAATCCGATTTGGGCTTAGTAGCCGTGTTTAGGGCTCATGATTACAAGGATAACTCGAGCACTTGGGGTGATCACTAATCCCCAATCCACTAGTCGGTGACTATGAAAGTAGCCAGATTGCTAGAACCAACCGTAAGGTAGCATTCCAATCTGTAGATAATGTGAGTGGATACGGATTGTGACACAGGAACCAGTGTCAAGCGTAAGGCACGTATTCCAGTGTGAAGCTGATTGCGAAAGCAGAGCTGTGCGTGGGAATGCGTTAGACGAGTAGGACAACGAAAGTTAAGTACTCGTTCCCATCCATGGATGTGACACTCCTACCCTCGTCTATTGTCCAATGAAAGGACTCTTGACCTGGAACCCATGACCAAATGGCCTAGAAGGGACTCCCGAATGCCCTAGACTTTTATTATTTCATTAACACACTTTTGCAACAACAAAATTTTACGTGACAACCCCCGACCTTGCATTCTCACCCTTCCAAAAAGCTAAACACTAAATTACCGCCTCCATAGAGAACGACCATCTTTATATACTACAAGCACAGTGTGCTTGCAGTGATTCACATCCCTGGATGTGAGCCCAGAGGACGGAGCATTAGCCACCTCCTACTTAGGAGGTGGCATCACCTTAATAACCCCCACCTAATTTTGATTAGGTGGCAAATCCAGTGGAGTTCAGGGGAAGCAGGAGGTGGGCTAGAGGGGATCAAAAAGAAAGAAGAAGAAAGAAAGAAAGAAAGAAGAGGAACTATCGTATACTTAGTCTCTTCCCTCACGCATCATCCCATACTCACTATCGATTTCTTCAAACCAAGACTTTAAGCTCGAAACCCTAACCCGATTCAATCCTTTTGCAGAGAAGAAGGGCCCCAGAAATTTGTAGACGGACTGCTGAGGTAGGATGTTAACTAAGTAGATATGATTCAATTTGAAATCGCTTTAGGAATTAGCTTTGTTGCTGTCGAAATTGACAGGTTATGACCCCCACGGTCGTATTACTATCGTATGGTGGTCGTATGATCACAAGTAGAGTCATACAATCGTTAAACGACCATATTTAGGATTTTTTGAGTCCATACGGCTATATCGAGCCATCATAAGGTCGTGTCGACCCTCCCCTTTTATCGAATGCATCAACTTAGATGCAATCGTGTCCCTTTAGCTGATTGAAGTTTGGTACGACTGTATTGAAACCCCATACAGCAGTGTGCCTCCCCCTCTTCCCCCTCGACCATTTCCCCCTCGGCCATTTCCCCATCCACATGACCGTATGTCAACCCTATACGGCCGTGTGAGCCACATGACCATATGGAACCACCATACGACCGTGTTGATTTTTCCTTTTAAGCCTTTCCACATGGCCGTATGAAATTATCATACGGCCGTGTGAGTCACCCCCTTTTAGCTTCAGCCCCTTCACTTGCCCCAGTCCAGACGGTCGTATGGACTTCGCCATTTGGCTGTGTGGGCCATTGCTTGGCTTTAAATCCACACGGACGTATGAAATCTCATACGGCCGTGTGGCTTTCCCATGTTTTGTTTTCTTGCAAACTGACAGTGATTGTTTTATGATTTTGTTGATTACTTCATTCATGTATGATTGCCAAATTGAAGACTAGTTATATTTGCTAACTATGATCCAGTACACTAGAAAAATTTACCATGTTAAATTAAATAAATTGCTCGATTACCATGTTATGACCCATGTTGAATTATAAGAGAGGAATCACTTGTTTTTATTCACATTGCAAGTATATTTTATCTATGCAAGTGTCCATATAAATCTGAAATTGAGAAGTAAAGTAAATGACAATGTGATCTGGGGTGCTGAGACCACCAATGCAATATGAAATTTGTGAAGTAAGAGTGATGATGAATATGAGAATGATATCCAAAATAAAAGATTTGTGAAACACATGAAAACAGAGTGAGAAGAGAGAATGGATCTGGAGTATCTAATCCATTCAAAAATGGGTGAAACTCCAGGTTTGGGTTGGGGGAAAACGTGTAAAAAGTAGGCTTTTAAGAAGTGGACACTTATGATGATTTCTCACCCACGCTCCCGTCAGACGGCAGTGGGAGTAGGCAGGGTTAGAGAGGCCGGTGGTGTATTTGTGATGCACCTTGACGGTAAGGATGGTTTGCTATGTTTTCCACAAAAAAACCGAGATTTCGCACTCCCGACAGAGGAGTTACGAGATGCCCCTCCAGTGCTCGTGTTGCTGATTGAGGTACCATTTTTCACCCACCCTGGGTGAAGTCCAGCTCCTTAAAAGTGTCCTACTAGTTACACAGATTCCCAAACATGAGAATTGTTAATTTAATATAATTGTTGTTAATTTACAATTGTTGCCATCATGATGATATGTTCTCAGTTTCTTTTCAATATTTGTATGTTTAGTATGAACACCTTGTATGCTCTGTTAACCTTTTCATTTTAGACCACTCTTAGATAGTTAGTCTGGTTCTAAACTGGGTCCTACCTAGCTCAGTTAGGTTTCCTACTAGGGTTCTGAGTTGACGTGTCCCATTTATATTTTTAGGTCATGAGGTAGTGACACCAGAGTCAGGACGTGTGTAGACTTCTACTTCTTCCTCTCCTCAGGTACATCTGGAGATGTCAGATGGAGAGTTGGTCCCCCTGGACTTCACTGGGTTAGACTAGGGCATGTGTTGTACGGGTGTGGATACCTTTTGGGTTTCTTGAGGGTGGGTTTCCTTTTTGTTCTACCCCTTTTTGTTGTACTTTTGGTACCCTTTGGTACTTGTACAAAGATGTATAATGTATCTTGTATAGTGATGTTCAGTACAGTTTACTTTTTAGTACTTATATTTTTATGTTTTGTTGGAGCATTGTATTTCTTACTCTTTTGTACTTTTCTAGTGTATCGTAGTGGCCTGTTTAGATAATTTTATTCTAATCACAATCAAAGCCTAGTAGTATTTAGACGTTAGGGGCTCGAAGCCCAGTGTTTGAATACTATGGCGGCCTAGTCCACCTCGTATCTCATGTATTTGGGAGAGTGGGACGTGACACCCTCCAATGACGAAGTCACTTGCAACGGTGTGGACCTCATAAGGCTGACTAAAGTCTGGAAGGGAGAGAACCGGATCCTCCGTCACCGCTCTCTTTAGCCCCTCGAACGCCTTTTGGCACTTCAGGCTCCAGTCCCATGCCCGATTCTTCTTAAGCAAGTCCGTTAGTGGAGCTGGAATAGCCGATTATACTCGGATGAATCTCCGGTAGTAGTTCACCTACCCGAGGAACGACCGTAGCTCTGTCACCTTGGTGGGAAGTTTTCACTCCTGGATAGCCCGTATCTTCCCTAGGTCCATCAGGATCTGGCCCCTATCGATTATGTGTCCCAAGAACACAACTTCCTCCTGAGCGAACAAGCACTTTTCACTTTCCATGTAGAGCTCGTTCTGATAAAGGGCCTCGAACACTTGCCTCAAGTGTTCCTTATGCTCTGCAATGTCTCGGCTATAGATCACGATGTCGTCAATGTAGACTACGACAAATCGATCCAAGTAGGGTTCCAACACTTTGTTCATCATTGTGCAAAATGTAGCAAGCACATTCATGAGTCCAAAAGGCATGACTAAAAATTCGTAAGACTCGTACCTCGTTACGCATGTCGTCTTGGGCTCGTATCCTTCGGCGATACACACCTGGTTCTATCCCGATCTGAGGTCCAGCTTGGTGAAGTACCTTCCTTGTCCCAGACGGTCGAACAAGTCCGCCACCAAAGGTATTGGATGCTTGTTCTTCACCGTGACTTTGTTGTGCGCCCGATAGTCGATGCACAATCGAAGAGATCCGCCATGCTTCTTCTAGAAAAGCACATGCTCACCATATGGAGCTTTTGATGGCTGGATGTACCCCACATCCAGCAAGTCTTCTGTTGCTTCCGAAATTCCTCCAACTCCGGTGGAGCCATCCGGTAGGGTCCCATTACTGGTGGTTGCACACCCGACATCAGACCGATCTTATGGTCCACCTCCCTCTTAGGTGGTAGCTTGATGGGCAGCTTCTCTTGCATAATGTCTTGGTTCTCCTCCAAGACTGACTGGATCTCCATAGGGACCCCCTCATCCATCGTTGGGCCTTCCTCCATCTTCATCGCAGCGATGAAGGTAGGTTCATTCCTTCGAACCCCCTTAGATAGCAGGATATCCGATAGGATCTTGTTTGACAAGGATTTCTCTCTTTCTATCGGGATCGTACAAGCCTTGCCATCAAGGAAGCACATTGTGTTGGCATACGGAACCAACACGGCCTTCATCATGTCCAAGAACAACAAGCTGATGACTGCATCAAAGTCATCTATCCCGATTAACGTCATATCCACTGGCCCCAAGCATTCTCCCATCTTCACTGGAATCTGTAGTGCCATGCCAACGATATGAGTGGGCTCCGAGTTGACGGCCTTGATGATCCCTCTCTCCTTAGCCACCGTGAGGCCCAAGTCTCCGGCTAACCTACCAGAAATCAAGAAGTAGGAAGCACCAGTATCAAGAAGAGCTTTGAAGACCTTACCCGTGATCTCCGTTTCTACGAAAAATGACCCCCTTGGCCCTTCATCCACCTTGGCATGAATGTCGTTGAGTAGACGCAATGAGTTCACCTGCATTTCCTCTGGTTGCTTCTCATCTTCCTTTTGGATCAAGGCGGCAAGATTGGACTCCTTCGGACATTCTCGAGCATTGTGTGGACCATCGCAAAAGTTGCATTGGAGTTTTGGACGATCCTCCTTGGACCTTTCAGTAGACTTGCCCTTCCACTGGCTTGGCTTGGGGTGGGAGTCTTTGGACTGTTTCTCTTTCTCTCGCCCACCTTTGCCATGGTTCACCTTCTTTTTCTTTGGCTTGCCGGAACCGGAGTCCATCTTCCTGTACTCAATCAATGACTTTGCCACGGCCACATCGTGGGCAAGGTTCTGGACTCCCCGCCTATGAAGCTCCATCTTGGCCCAACCCGCGAGGCCATCCATGAAGGCAAAGAGTGAATCCTTCTCGCTCATGTCGGGGATCTCAAGGAGCAAATCTAAAAATTCCTTCACGTAATCCCAAATAGAACCCTTCTGAGTAAGGCGGCGAAGCTTACCTCATGCTTCATTTTCTGCATTCTCGGGGTAGAGTTGCTTCTTGAGCCTCGCCTTGGATTCCTCCCAAGTGTTGATGGTGCACGTTCCCTTCTTCATGTCGTCAGACCGTCTACACCACGACAATGTTGCAACATCTTGGAGGTAGAGTGGAGCCGTGAGGAGCTTAGATTCATCGTCCTTGATCATCATGGCATCGAAGTATTTCTCCAAATTCCATTGGAAGTTATCAAGTTCTCGAGCGTTTGGCGTACCTCCTTATGGCTTTGGTTTAGGGATGTCTATCTTTGGCAAGAAGGGATGGCTGACGACCGCTCCACCTGTCCAAGCCATCCTTTGTTGGTTGAACTCGACACCGAGCTCTTCCAACTTCTTCATGAAAGCCTCCACTTGTGCCTCCGAGCAGCATTCCTTTGCTCCAAAAGGTCATTCTTCTTCTGGAGCATGTCGACGATCGAGTTCAAGACCGCCAGCATCTCCTCCCGAAGCTCGTCCCTCCCGGACTGTAGATCCTCGATGCTATCCTCCATGGTTTCGAACTGATCCTTCGCCTCAGCCACGGTGAGCTCCGCTTTGTCCAACTGTGCCTCGAACACCAACATGATGTCCACGGACTTCACCATGCGAGGCGGCCTCTTTGCCATCTCAGAGTCGCCAATAGTAATCGTAACATCACTAGCCGACAAACTTTCCCCGAACCGCAAGCTCTGATACCAATTGTCACGTGCGGATTGTTTAGCAACTTGACTCTTCCAATCCCTTGCAGCACTTAGCTCACTCAACACTCTTTAGAATAGCTAAGTCAGCCTAACTTTAACTCTCACTCTCACTCTCAAGAAAGAACTTAAGAATTCAAGAGAACTTGGAGAATACCTTGCTTGTATTGCTTGAACACTTGATGGTTACAAATGCCTCACATTGCCCCTATTTATAGGTGAGGCTTCTTTACAACCAAGGGTGGAGATTAAGGTTCTAGAGACTTCCTAGATCCAATCGCTAGGATGAGTTTCTAGATCCTTCTCTATTATTCATCCACTTTAAAGAATAAACATGAATATCTAGGAACATTCTAGATGCAATTATTTACAAGCATGCCATGGAAATATTGTAGGCAATGCCACTTCACATGCAAAGTAGGAGACACCTAGTCGATGACGTGGCGTCGGTGACACATACATGTAGCCAACACTAGGAGCAAATTGCAGTGTGCCACTAGATCAATTATTGGAAGGGTCGATTGCTGAAGAAGGGGAAGTGAGAGGCAGTTTCAGATAGCTGAACCATCCCAAATTCTCTCTTGACAAGAAGTCACGCAAGCGGTGTAAATTAAATATTATAGCGTTACATGAATTCTTCATTCTATCCTCTTACCCCGCATCACAAATCTACAACTACAAAAGGGGAAGAAGATGACACTCCAGAATTCAGAGAAAAAAAATCAGCCGCTCGATTCGCGTAGAAACCCCAGAGAAGTGGAGCGAACCGATTGGAATATCAAGCAACTGAGCAAACTAAAGCTACATGATAACAGGAAGATCATACAGTTGACCTCCCAAGCATCAATCATAGTAGGAAAGGAAAGCATGAGCATGATTACTATACGCCTCGAAAGCAGACCCATGTCGAGCCTGAGGCCCCCGAAGGAGCAAGCCCTCACTCAGCCGGCGGAGCGTGTAGTCCAGTCCAGTCCGGCTCCGGCTCCGGCTCCGGCTCCGGCTCTGATTCAGAAACGTTGAGACGCGGTGAAAAAAGGAAGCAGCCTTTGACATGATGATGCAGACGCTGGTAATACTCCGGAGGGGAGGGAGGCAGAGGTTGAGCGGCCACAGCAAGGGCAGCAGGGGGAATACTTGGAACATTTTCCCTTCTATTTTTATTCCCACATATGTTTAATATTTGCCGACTGAAGAGTGAAGAGGAGGAAGGATGCAATCATGCTATTTCTATCTGTTCGACAATGCAAAGCAGTGTCATCTTTGTTTTTAGGATAATTAAGGATGTGAAGGTGGGGCGATGCACTGACAGATTCCGCATCCAATAATAGAAATACTTGACAAAGATGTGACATGGATCGGGTCCATTGGGGCCCAATAATTTTTTTGAGCTGGACTCTATGCACCGAATGATCGGTGCATAGATGTGACATTTCACTAAAAACAGGGAGAATTAAGGAGGGAGGATGATGATTTGATGGGTTTTTTAATTTTTGTTTTTCCAAACAGGGAAACATTTCTCATCCCTACACCGGATAACCGGTGTAGGTAGCAATTGCCTTTTTTTTATTGAAAGCAACATCTCATCAGCCGGAGCTTAAACTGTTCTACGTACAGCTTGCACAGTACAAGCGCATCCTATGATACCGATAAGAACAAACTGACATCGAAGGTAGAATGCAACACTCGACTGTTGGAAATTTTTTCCCCAACTAATAATTAATAAACCTAAGTAGATGTAGATATATGGTGCATCTGATCTTATGCCGTATAAATCCTTATCGAGCTTCAAAAGAGTTGATCCGTACTATAAGCTCGACATGTTCTTTTTCCATATTTGAATTTATAGACGTAACTATTACCCACCATCTCTTACCTCCCACTATTCATTACAAACAACCTTTACATAATAAGTGGTTCTGAGGTGACTTAAGTCTATGAAAAATGAATGTATGAAATAAAATTCTTAACCGTTTAATTTATTATCAAAACTTTCCAATAGTCTCTCCAACATATTGAAATTTCAAGTTTAAAATTAGGACTGAAGATGTGATGATGATTGGGCCTGTCATCCCATGCAACCAGTATATGTAGCTTTTGGGTTGGAACCAATATTTAGTGACATTTTGTCTCAATTCCGGGGACATAATTAATGTCACAAAATCCAACAATCCCCCCCTTTTGATGATGATGCATGACAACAAATGATATAAAATTCATATAATATGAAATTTAAAAGAGATTACTTACTTTTCTTACAATGATGCATGTTGTTAAATCATATTTTTGTGAACTCCACCTGGATCCTTGCATGCTAGAAATAAGCATTTAAAGCACAATTCATATTATATCCCAATGTGTGATGCATAAAGTTCAAGTCAAACATGATTCAATAAGCTCAAAAACATGGAATCTAACATAAAGCATAACGTCCACATATTTCAATGTCAAGCATAAAATCTCATTTGTCTCCTCAAAAACATATATGCATAAAGTCAAATATATAAAACATATATGAAGCATATATGAACATGAGATATATGGCATAATGTTCATGTGAAGCATTAATATATGTGATATCATGGAGGTTTTTTATGCATTACCAACTACTGTTTCTCACCCTTTGTCTCATCAAAAAAAGAGAGTAGAGAAATTAAGTATCAGGTGACTCAATATCAGACAATCCATCTGCCAAAAAGTAATTTTGAGAAGAAATCATCATATAAAAAGTGAGTAAATGAGCTAAAACATGGATACCAAAGAATAATCCCAAGGATTATAAGAATAGGATATCTTATACTTTCAAGGCTCGAAAACTCATCATTCTCAATATAATTTAAAAATCCAAAAATCCAAAATTTCAAATAACTTGTGACAATTGTAATTTGAGTGTCATAAGGATGTATAGTGAGCATAAAGGGATATTAATAAGAGAATCATTATGATTATAAGAATGTGATATCCATAAAATAAAAACAGGCCCATAGTCATAAATCTCAATCTATGACAACATTCCATTATTTCACAAATCCATAGCAACTATATGCACATGAGTCCAAAATGTGACATTAAATCTCAACATGTCATAAATCCAACATGTCCAATAATCCAATGTAATCCAAATTTCTTGTCCAATCACATAGCAATGTTCAAAAGAAAGATAACATAACCAACAACAAAGCTCAAATAATGTAACTTTACAACAAGATCACAATCTACTCAATAATATGCCAAGAGAGAAATGTTTCATAGCACAGGGCATAGATGCATAATATTCTTGATACAACAAATATTACATAACAAAATTGTGTATCAAGGAATAATGTAGTAAGCTTATTACGCAAATTGTTCATACTAAAACATAAGACATAACCTTATTGTAGCAAAATTTACACCAACCAAATATTTTGAGACAAAAACATCATACATATAAAGATATCAAAGTATTAAAGCAACCACAATCAAGCTCACCAAAAAATGTAAATCTAATTAAGTAGAGCTTAGCCCATGTTGGGTTCATTTTCTGTTATTATATGTTGGCATTAGTGGCACTAAATCTGGGATGTTTAGGTAGTGGAATCAGAACTGTTTTTGAATAGGTTAAGAGGTCATGTTGTGAGTCAAGTTGTGACATCAGTCATGACATGCTGGATCTGAATGCTGGATCAAATGTAGGAATTCTGTTTTGGTTTGCAGATCTATTTTGCATATTTCAGATCTGACTAGTAGACCAGAATCTTGGGGGATCCTGAATTGATTGACGGAATATCTGCTGGAGATTTTTCTGTTCTTTTTTACCCGAAATAGATCCTTAAATGATGGGCGGAGATAATTGATTTAATTGGCAGAATTTTCTGTTTGGTTTTCAGATCTTTTTTGCTCCTCCTCTCAGATCTGATTTGCTTCCTTCGAATCTTGTTGTAATCTAGGTGGTTACTATATTTATAGGGGAAATATCCTCTAGAGATTTGATAGAACCATTTACCCGAAGTGGTTAATTGGTTCCTGGATTTATGGGACTATTTACCGAAATGGTTCCTTAATATATGGTGGAAAATTGATCGGTCCATATTTTACACCATTTTTCTGGATCTATGCATATCAGTTTGATCGCCCATATCGGTTTTCCACGATTATTCGACGATATCGCATTGCTTTTTACTATTTCTTGTTTTTGTCGGATTTCAGAAAATATGGAGCGATTTGGAGCATAAATGAGATCAAGGGACTTGCACGCATACCAGAGCGTCGCCCATGGCCCTATCGAAGAGCTAGCAGTTTTAGAGGATGAGCAAAAGAAGAAGAAGTTCGATAAAATAGACGAGAAAGCGAGGAGGAGAAGATATGACTCCAGAAACAGGCCACTCGGCCGAGTACGCAGTCCACTCAGCCGAGTGAAGGAACGTACTCGGCCGAGTACAACTGATATGAAAGTGCCCGGAGTCACAGCCCAATCGACCGAGTGAATGATCCCATTCGGCCGAGTGGAGAATTCCACTCGCCCGAGTGAGTCAGAGCTTTCTAAAGGAAAACACGCCAGACTCTCTGGATTTCTGGGGAGCACAACAGAAGACTCACTCGGCCGAGTGAGGAAGTCCACTCGACCGAGTGACAAACTCCACTTGGCCGAGTGACGCAGAGTGCCAAGAAGACCGGACCCCGACTTCTCTGTTTTATTTGGGTCTGTCACTCGGTCGAGTGACATTTTCACTCGGCCGAGTGGCGCAGTCTGCCTGTGTCGCGAGTTAGGGTTCTGGGCTGCACCAGGGGCAAATCTGTCAGGATTTTTTGGCTGTTTTGGCTTGTATTTAAGCCTAGTTTTTATCCTAGTTTGGGGAGAGACCGAAAATAGATTTTAGGTTTTTCTAATTGTAATTTCAGCTTTGGAGATTGAAGAACGCAGATCTGGTTTGTTCTTTTAATTGTAATTTTGCACTTTTATGAATTGCTTTCTTCAACTATGAATTGCTAAATGTTTTTATTCATTTATTTTGTCATTACTTTGATGAATTGTGAGTAGTTCCGATGTTCTAGGGCATGAGAATGAACCTTATGGATCTAACTTTAGAATTGTGATGAACGAATTTATTTGTTGCTAGAATTGATAGAAGGTTAGGTTGTGATTGATTTGTTACGAATAGCTAGGAATTTCAATCGATTTGGAGTTTGCTAGAGATTGGATTCCGATCGATGGAAATGCCTAGATATTCGATTTAGGTTTATAATCGAGATTCACTAGACTTGATTTGCAAGAGATTGGACCAAAGCTAGTATTTTTATTATAAATCTATACTCATATTCGTTTACAAGAGATTGGACGAATACGAACCCTCACAACCTAGATTGTAACTCGAGTTTGCACAAGAGCAGGTTTGATGTGCGATTGAACGATGATGTCGATCCTAAAGCTAGTGGCTTTGGTTAGGGTTTGCACGAGAGTGGGCCCTAACCTAGGTCGCTATAGACCGGCAATAGCGAGATAACTTGAGCTTGGTTCATTATTCAGTTACGACTAGTTCACTCGAATTCAAGTCTTGCAACATTGAGATTCACTAGTCACAGAGATAAATGACGATCCGTAGTGAGGATTTCCTAGCCCTAGACGCCTCTATTATATTGAATTTGAATTGTTGACTGAACGACTGAGACAATAACGCTTTCCAAACCATCCTTCCACCAATAGCTTAGTGATAAAGATAGAGTACCGTCAGTAGTCCTCCTCATGTTCGATACCCGCTCACCACCACACCATGTGCTTGCGGTAAGACTACGACTGTCTCCCTGGTGTGTATCTGGGGGCCGATCAAATTTTTGGCGCTGTTGCTGGGGAGACGACGGTATTTTATTTTCTTTGCCTAGCTATTTTTTTCTATTTTATTTTTTAGTTTCACTCTTTTATTCCTCTATTATGCTAACAATTCTATCTAGACTCTCTTTTTCTATGCATGTACACGAGATCAAAGGCTTTCCAAGGAGACATATTATTTGACCTTGAGATCGAGCGTACGGCAAGGAGGCTTAGAGCTGAGAGGAGATCTGCTATAGAAGAAAATCAGATGGCCCTGCCAGAAACACCAGAGGAGCTAGCGCAACATATGGCTAGGCTTGTCTCCATCCGAGATAGGCTACGGCCCACGACCACATCTACCACCTCTTCTATAGTCATGCCAGAGTTGGCCACCGACAAGAACTTTGAGTTGAAGACGGGAATCGTAGTGTTGATGCAACAAGACCCATTCCATGGGAACCTTCAAGAAAAACCACACTACCATTTGCAATTGTTCATGGCGAAGTGCGCTACTTTCCAGATGCCTAGAGTGCTGGCAGACGTTATTCGACTACGCCTCTTCCAATTTACTCTTCGTGATAAGACTTGTATTGGCTGAGGACACAAGCCGAGGGGATCTTCACCACTTGGGATGAGTTGGCGAGCGCATTTGTCAAAAAGTTCTATCCGCCATCAAAGACTATAAAGATACGAAGCGCCTTGATGTCCTTCAAGCAAGGCCCTCAGGAATCTTTATACGAGGCGTGTGAGCGCTTCAAGGATCTCCAACACCAACGTCCCCACCATAGCATTGAGCCATGGAGCTAGTGCATAACTTCTACAACGGATTGCAACCGAGCACCAAGAAAATTATTGATGCCATCGCCAATGGAGCCATTTTGGCAAAGACACCGGATGATGCTACGGCCTTACTTGAGGAGATGGCTTCGAATAATCAGCAGTGGTCTGACGAGAGGGGACATTCTTCGTCGTCCTTAAAGCCGGCTAGCATCTATGAGGCAAAAGCGATTGCAAGCCACATGGAGCTTCCAATGCGTCTGCACCCGGAGGAAGCCTGAGCGACTGGCAGGATCAAAGCTCGATTATGTTCGTTAGAGGAGATCAAGGAGATGGAGCTATGGAGCACGCTCAATATGTTGCCGGTAGTAGTGGTTATTGGGTGAACCCGGCTACTAAGGGTCACCCCGGATTTTCGTACACCAACAATGATGGAGCCTTGACTCCGCCACAGCAGCAACCCCCACCGCAACAAACACAATCCCGGCCTCCGCAACAACCACAGTATCAACAGAGGCCGTCCCACCAATAAAACTATCCACCGAGGCTACAAGCGGGGCCCTATAGACCCCCAGGATACAATCAAGGATGGAGGGCACCCAACCCCCCTCAAATGCCGCCAGGGTCGGAGCACGAAGTAAGGGTTGAAGAATTCGCGGCCAAACTAAAGAAGATTAACGCAAGATTGACGGCTCAACAAGATTCTCTCAACATCGTAGTGGCACAGTTGGCGGAGCAATTCACATTGCTCAACAAGACCAATCAACAATTGCCGGCTCAACCGGAACAAAATTCACGAAGCAACACCGGCCACATCACTGCGGTCGTGGTGATAACTACAAGGGGCGGGAAGAACACTACTCCTGCCATGATTCAAGCTAAGGAACCGGGGGAAGAAATTTCGGTTGAGACAGAACCAGTCAATGAAGAGGACCCAAAAGCGGCAAGCAATGATGAAAAATCTGAAATGAAGGAGCCGCGGGAGGAGCGAACATATATGCCACAGGTCCCATTTCCGCAACGGTTGGCGAAGGCAAGGATTTAGAAGAGGATTGTTAAATTTCTGGAGTACTTGTAAGGAGTGAGTTTGTTAAATTTCTACAGTACTTGTGAGGAGTGAGTTTGAATATCCCGTTCTTAGATGCAATCGTCGAAATCCCGTCATATGCAAAGTTTCTCAAGGATTTGATCGCGGGAAAGAAGCAAAAGGGAACGGTTTTGCGTGCCGATCAAAGTACGTGGTTCACCAAAAAGGAGAAGATGCCGACCAAGTTTAAAGATCCCGGTAGTTTTTGAATTCCTTGCACGATTGGAGGAGTCCCCCTTCAGAAAGCTCTAGTGAATTTGGAAGCAAGCGTGAGCCTCATGCCCCTCACGATATTCAAGAAACTGAATATGGGGACCGACCTCAAGGCCACGAACATGAATATACGACTTGCCGATGGGCGAATCACTAGGCCGGTGGGAATAGCGGAAAATGTCCCGCTGCAAGTACTGGGTGGACTTTGCTTGCCATGTGACTTCGTAGTGATGGACATTAGAGAAGAGGGGATGCATCGCTGATACTTGGACGCCCCTTCCTAGCCACATCTGGAGTGATTGTAGATGTGAGGGAAGGAACCTTGTCCCTCAACGCTGGCGATGTGGCAGTTGAGCTCCATATTCCCAAGACGATGAAGCGTATGCATTGGCCAGAGGAAGTGGACTACGTGGACCTCCTCGATGAAGTCATAGACGACGCCATGCCATTCGCCATTGGAACCAAGCATGATGACGATCTTGAAGAGACCCAAATTGTCGAAGATGGCAAAATGATGGGAGTACCATCGGATCCTTTTACGGATGAAGAGAAGGACGATGCTGATGTTGTTAGGAATAGAGAGTTATGCAATCTCTCTACGGCGAAGCACGTCAAGAAAGCGTCGCCGGCAAATAAGTCTTCGCCACCGGTCAAGAAGAGGGACTTCAAGAGCTCAAGCCTGGGGGAGTCATCCCCCACTACTACCCATGATGAGGGGCAGCCGAGGAACGCCGACGAAAATCAACAATTGAACCCAAGCGGCCTTCCTGGCGAGTTTGACACGCGCATCTCCCATGCGCCAAACATCGAGCATTAATTACAGATCTTAAGGGGTCGAGCTCAAGACCTTAAACAAGCGCTTGTCGGGAGGCAACCCGACGGTTCTATCCCAATTTTTAGTTGAATTTTCCTTTCATTTTTTGTTTTAGATCCTTATTTGTATATAGAGTCAAGAGTCAAGAAAAACCTGACAACGGGCTCCGGTTTGCATTTCAGGAAAAGGAGGATAGGAGACCATATGAATGGAGGACGACCATGGCGATGGGGAGCACTCCAAGGATGCGCTCAAATGCCAAGAGGAGGAAAAACCGACAGGAGAAAGAAAATCAGAAAGTGTCGCAAAAACAGATAGTTGGAGCTAAAAACAGCAGCCCACTCAGCCGAGTGACATTTTCACTCGACCGAGTGAAAACCCTACTCGGTCGAGTAGGGTACTACACAGGGAAGTCTCGAAAAACTCCTCTCTATAAATTACATACCACTCGGCTGAGTGACGTTGTCACTCGACCGAGTGAACCTGACACTTTCAATACTTAAAAAGCTCTGAGTGGCTTAGCCACTCGGCCGAGTGACTTTGTCTACTTGGCCGAGTGATAGTTCCTACTCGGTCGGGTCGGAACATATTTGAAAATTTTTATAACTTACGAAACAGCAGTCACTCGGCCGAGTGGTCACCGCCACTCGACCGAGTGACTTACCCTATTTAACCAAGGCGCTCAGATCTTAAAATTTCCAAATTTCCAAATTCATAATCCCCGAAGCAGCCCGAGTGCCACCTCCCCTCGCTCGAGCATCCCCATCACTCGCACGAGCCGCCACCAGCCACGCTTGAGTGGCGCGACCCCCTGACCAGCTGCCGTTCGATCGCCTTGCCGCCGCCACCGCCGCCTTGCCGCCGGCCGGCCCTCCTACGCCCAAAATTCCCCCTTTTCTCCTATTTCCCATTTTTGTGAGCCCTATTCCGCCCCGAATCAAAATTAAACCCTATTCATACCTATTTCTCTTGATCTTTCCCTCGATTTTTTGATATTCATTGCTAATCAATCGATTTTGTGTTTCAGGAATAGCTTGGGGGAGATCAAGTGTTGATTCTGTGCTTCAGGGGAGGCGCCTTATTGCTCAAATTGCTCGCATGTAGTCACATCATCTGGTATACTCTTTCCTTATTATTAGCACTTCTCGGTAGTTTGCACGTCGCACGGCATCCGCATGCCCCCACGCACTAGGTCCTAGGCGCGGGAGCCCGCTGCCAAGAGGAAGAAGACCATCGACCCTGGTTATTCTTCCGCTAAAGCGGACTCCCCTCTTCCTAGCCCACCACCACCTACGCTTTCGCCTCCTACTGCACACATTCCACCCCTACCAGCATAGCCCGTCCCGGCTTTCGATGCGATGGAGATCACTTTCAGAGATGACGCACACCGCGCCAGATTTGAAAGAATCGCACATCGATCGATCGTCCCCTCTAGGTTTGCGTACATTGCTGATTTTGAGTGCCTAGGGGTATTCCAGGGGCTACTCCAGTTGTATGAGAATGTGGGGTGGCATGATTTTCTTTCGGTGTTGGCAGACACCTATGTCCGCCCGACCCTCGAGGTCCCGAGTTCTATTCGTAGGACTCCCAGAGGTTGCACGTTTCATCTGATGGATCATGAGTGCGAGATCACTATCAATATGCTCTGAGCCTATTTCCATTGGCCCCCTGTCCCGGACCCCGACCGCACTTTTGGTCCCATGCACCACACCCCTCCTTCATTCGATACACATGCATTCTAGACACTGATCACGGGATCCTCACTCGCTTTTGACCCTAGCCAGGCCGAGGCATCCTTTATCGTCCACCCATGCCTCCGTATTGCTCAGCATATTATGGCGACCACTTTTCTTACGGGGTATGAGCCAGGGACAACGTCTACGCCTGAGCTCTATATGCTCTACGCGATGACTAGAGAGAGCCTTCGAGGGCGACACAGACGTTTTAGTCCCTGCCCTTCAGATTGATATTGCTAGCTGGTATCTATACTGCATCATTTTCTCTGTCACCGCCAGGACAGCGATCTGTTGTGGCGGTCTGATTACCATACTAGCTCCTTTGTGCAGGGTTGAGCTCCCAGCTGGTTTGCTTCGACCTCCAGGCCCAACTTCCCTTTCCATATACGTTATGGCCCGTATAAGGATGCTGCATCCTCATGGTCAGCACCACTGGGTTTGGTTGCACGGTCCATTTACTGCTGATTGGTGCGTTCGAGCCCCGCTCGAACCCACATTGGACCCACAGGTGGGGAGTGTAGACTAGAGATGGACCTTCTCATCCCAGCTGCGTACGTGCTTGAGCCCGAGGGTGCTCTGTAAGAGCCCCTCCTCGACCCTCTAGCCTTGGAGATCCCGATCCCTCGGCATGCACTTGATTTGATTCTTGCTCCCGTCACTTCTGCCCATACTTCTGCCAGTGTTGGGAGCACCTTTGCTGAGTCCACTAACACCACCACAGTCACCATCTCCGTGTCATTGACTGCTGGCCCCATTTCTTACGTGAGCTTTGAGAGCGCCTCCACCGTTGCTTTTGAGAGAGGTGATCCTTCCCTTGTTTTGACAATCGAGACCCTTTCCTTACAGGATTTCTCGACCACTGGGGAGTCATTTTCTGTTGATTTCATGACCTCCCCAGTCGTCGACCCTTCTGTCTCTGCTTCCGCTATTTTTACCGAGAGTGTTGTGACGTCTGTCCCCACATCTGTGTCTACGACCTCTCCACCCTTCTCGCCCTCTGTCACTGCTTCATCTTCTGCCGCTGCTCACACTTCTGAGAGCATTCCTGCGTTTCAGCCTCCCACAGAGGCAGAGCGACTTTTAGCGAGCACTGCCCTTACACTCACCCACTAGTGGCCCCACTCATCTACGGTGGCTGTGTGCGTCAGCTCCGACCTACACCTGTGCGACCCTCTGCCCCCACTCACGACACCCTCATTCAGTACCCGCGTACTGTAGAGGGGGCCGTAAGTGGACTCAAAGCGGATTTTCGGGCTCTCGTTGCCACCGTTAGCTCTATGCAGCCACGCGTTGTCCTTCTGCCTGGTATTCAGGTCACCCTGAACCAGATTCTTACGCGCCTGCCATAGCCTCCACCAGCTACAGTCCGTCCCATCTCTCAGCAGCCACCACCTCCACCACCCCTTCCCCCACCACAGGGAGGTGCTTGCACCCCACCACCAGCGTAGGCACACACTAGATGCATATCATATTTTTGGCAGTTGCTCTGATTGATATTTTTGCTGCTGATTTTGCACCCCTCCCCTCGTACACATATTTTGATCACTTTTTGCATAGCTCTGTATATATCTATCTGGGAGAGAGGGGGTATTTCTGGGCCCTTATATTGCACCCCCTTGATCTGTGTGCTCATCACATCCATCATTTGCATTCCGCACTCATCACATGCATATCCATCCCATTTTCTTTCATTTTCACTTTTTATCATGCATGCATCCGCACCCACCCATCCCTCCCATTTTTGTCCTTGTACCACACCTAGCACATTGAGGACACTGTGCGGTTTAGCTTGGGGGAGTAAGTGTCTCACGCATTCTTTATTTTTTTCATATTTTATTTTTATTTTTCCACCTTTCTTCATTTTCCACTTATTTTCACCCATTCTTTCTTTTTTTCCTCACGCATCACGTTTTCTTATTTTTTTATGTGTACTGCATTTTTATAGTTAGTTCTTATTTTCTCTTTATCCTTACTTTTTATCCTTTTTGCTAGAAATGAATTCTCTGTGATGACGATGACTTGGAGTTAGCTTGCTCTTATATGCGTATTCTCTTGCCATGCCATCGTTTTTTATTTCAGATATCATATGCTATACATCACCATGCATTTGAGAATAGTAACCTTCATCTTTATTATATGATTGTGAATGTAATTCTAGCATTAGCTGAGTCTGAAAATTTATATAGTATACTTTTCATAGAAAACACACCAAGCTTCACGCATTGATTGCCTAAACTTGGAGTACTGCTTTGTTATCTGCTATCACTTCTGTTTGCATGAAATTGTACGCTCAACTTTTCAGTTTATCTGCTATCACTTTGGTGTACTTTCTGACGTCAAACTAAGTAGATTGCATTACCCTGCTGAAAGTTGTCGTGCACATACAAAAGAGTGAACTGAGCGTTGCATATTTTTCTTTCTCCATATATCTTGAACATCATTTCTATACTTAAAATCATTGGTGAATCTTCTCTTAGCGAACCTTATATTGGCATCCTCCCCATGCTAAAAGGTCCAAGCTCCATTACCCCCAAAATCAAAAGTGAAATACATGCATACCCTTCCATCTCTGATTTGGGATTGTTATTGTGTTTATTCCTTTGCAAAATAAACAAAAAACAAAAAAAGAACAAAAAAGAGAAGAAGAAAAAAGAGAAAAGAAAAAAAAGAGAGAAGTTCATTGGTGTATAAGCAATCCTTCCTTCATTCTTTCATTTTTCTTATTTCACCTCTATTCTTATGGAGCTTCAAAAAATGGGAAAATCCGTATTGTTCTATTTGATGCGACCTCGCTTATAGATAAGCTTGGGGGAGGGGATCCGATGATGTGTGAGAGAGTGACCACTTATATGTGCATGACGACCTAAGCTAGGTAATTTTTGATACTTAGGGAGATTACTAGAGTATAACGAAGTCCATGAACTGAATGTTTGGCATGCAATTCATGAATACCATCTCTTTCTATTATTATTGCTTTATAATGTGTGATACCTCTAATACTCCAAGTAGAAAGCGATCGATTGAAAAGTGTGTCATCTATGATTACGTATATCACTTTGAATGCCTTAGACGATGCTAATTCTAGAATAAATTCATACTTCATATCGTTTTAATGTTCTCGGATTCTATATCGAATGCACTTATATATGATGTGATATCGAGTTAAAAATCTTTGGCATGTTTTTTTTTCATTCTGCACTATTTGAGTAAGCAACTCCATGTCCTGAGAGGAGGATCTAGCACTTTCCTCTTCGCTCTCTTTTCTATCTTTCCTTTTTCACTTCTTCCTTGTTTTTATCCACCGGGTTCGCCGTTTTACTCATCTTCCTCGAGGACGAGTAAGAGGCAAGATTGGGGGATTTTAATCGGTCCATATTTTACACCTTTTTCTGCATGTTTGCATATCATTTTGATCGCCCATATCGCGTTTTTCACGATTATTTGACGATATCGCGTTGCTTTTCACTATTTCTTGTTTTTGTCGGATTTCAGGAAATATGGAGCAATTTGGAGCATAAATGAGATCAAGGGACTTGCACGCATACCGGAGCATCGCCCATGGCCCTATCGAAGAGCTAGCAGTGTTAGAGGATGAGCGAAAGAAGAAGAAGTTTGATAGAATCGACGAGGAAGCAAGGAGGAGAAGATGTGACTCAAGAAACAGGCTACTCGGCCGAGTACGCAGTCCACTCGGCCGAGTGAAGGAACGTACTCGACCGAGTACAAATGATACGAAAGTGCCTGGAGTCACAGCCCACTCGACCGAGTGAATGATCCTACTCGGCCGAGTGGAGAATTCCACTCGCCTGAGTGAGTCAGAGCTTTCTGAAGGAAAACACGCCAGACTCTCTGGATTTCTGGGGAGCACAGCAGAAGACTCACTCGGCCGAGTGAGGAAGTCCACTCGACCGAGTGACAAACTCCACACGGCTGAGTGACGCAGATTGCCAAGAAGACCGGAAGCCGATTTCTCTATTTTATTTGGGTTTGTCACTCGGCCGAGTGACATTTTCACTCGACCGAGTGGCGCAGTTTGCATGTGTCGCAAGCTAGGGTTCTGGGCTGCGCCAGGGGCAAATCTGTCAGGATTTTTTTGGCCGTTTTTGGCTTGTATTTAAGCCTAATTTTCTTCCTAGTTTGGGGAGAGACCGGAAAATAGATTTTAGGTTTTTCTAATTGTAATTTCAGCTTTGGAGATTGAAGAACTCAGATCTGGTTTGTTCTTTTAATTGAAAATTTGCACTTCTATGAACTGCTTTCTTCCAACTATGAATTGCTATATGTTTTTATTCATCTATTTTGTCATTACTTTGATGAATTGTGAGTAGTTCTGTTGTTCTAGGGCATGTGGATGAACCCTATGGATCTAATTTTAGAATTATGATGAACGAATTTATTTGTTGCTAGAATTGATAGAAGGTTATGTTGTGATTGATTTGTTACGAATAGCTAGGAATTTCTATTGATTTGGAGTTTACAAGAGATTGGATTCCGATCGATGGGAAGGCCTAGATATTTGATTTAGGTTTATAATCGAGATTCACTAGACTTGGTTTACAAGAGATTGGACCAAAGCTAGGATTTTTATTATAAAGCTATATCATATTCGTTTGCAAGAGATTGGACGAATACGAACTATCACAACCTAGATTGTAACTTGAGTTTGCATGAGAGTGGTCTCGAGGAGCGATTGAATGATGATGTCGATCCTAAAGCTAGTGGCTTAGGTTAGGGTTTGCACGAGAGTGGGCCCTAACCTAGGTCGCTATAGACCGGTAATAGTGCGAGAGCGTGAGCTTGGTTTTCTATTCAGTTACGACTATTCACCCGAATTCAAGTCTTGCAACGTTGAGATTCGCTAGTCACAAAGATAAATGACGATCCGTAGTGGGGATTCCCTAGCCCTAGACGCCTCTACTATATTCAATTCGAATTGTTGACTGAATGACTGTGACAACAACGCTTTCCAAACCATCCTTCCACCAATCGCTTAGTGATAAAGATAGAGTACCGTCATTAGTCCTCCTCGTGTTCGATACCCGCTCGCCACCACATCGTGCGCTTGTGGTAAGACTACGACTGTCTCCCGGTTGTGTATCCGGGGGCCGATCAAAAATCTACTTGTGATTATTAATTGATTTATTAACCGAATGATCTTTGATTTCAGTTGAAATGACATAAAAATCTCTCGAGCAGATCAGCTAGGGTGATTCGAACAGATCAGTTCATTATCTTGGTATTGAGGCTGACAGCTACGGGAGTATGGATTAAAGGGAGTTTGATTCAGGTCGTTTTTTGCAAGGGGATCTTGCGGTTTCTACATCCGGGGACGGAGGCCGACAGCTATAAGGTAGGGATCGGAGAGAGTTCGATATGGTCAATTTATGTAAGGGGATATTGCGTGCAAGGGGATCTTGCGATGATTACTCCATTGGGTTGATTGGGACCACCAATTGCGGTTTGTATTAAGGGGGAGTGTGTTCCTCCTAATGCGATTGCAATATTAATGATTGTAATCGTTTTGATATAGTAGAGTAATTTGATTGTTCTGGGTGTGGCCTCGCAGATGTAAGTGTGCGTACCGAACTACGTTACAAAGTTTTGCGTGTTCTTTTGTTTTTTGCATATGCATTCATATTTATATGATTGATTCCTAAGTACTGAATTTTCATTTGGTATCAGAGCAGGTCACCTGTGTTACTTTGTTGTCAAAGAGGGTGTGATCTTGGATTATAAGAACGTCAATCATGAATATTCTAGAAGGTTCTTCCGTTATTCGCCCTCCTTTGCTTGTGGGTACCAACTACACATATTGGAATTCAAGGATGTGGGCATTTATCAAATCTCTTGATGGAAATGCTTAGATTGCTGTTGTTGAAAGATGGTCTCCTCCTGTTAAAGTTGACAAAGACGACAATGAATTTCTCAAGGCAACAAAGGATTGCTGTTGTTGAAAGATGGTCTCCTCCTGCTACAAACTCTAAAGTTGTTAATGCTATCTTGACGGCTGTTGATGAAGAACAATTCAAGCTTATTTCTACATGTGATTTGGCTAAAGAAGAATGGGACATTCTACAGAATGTTCATGAAAGAACCAGTACTGTAAGAGTCTCAAAACTTTAAATGATTGCTTCATAATTTGAGGAATTAAGAATAGGTGACGATGAGACCATTGCTGAATGAAATGGGAAATTGAGAGATTAACTAATCAGGCTTACCAACTTGGTAAAAAATATTCAGAGGTGAAGTTGGTACGTAAAACTCTAAGATCTCTCCCTGAACGGTTCTCTGCTAACGTAGCAGCTATTGAGGAAGCTAGAGATATCTTAACCATGAGACTTGACAAACTAATGGGGTCTCTTCAGACCTATGCGATGAATCAGAAGCATAATAAAAGAGACAAAGGAGTGGCCTTGAAGGTTTATGCTGCAAATGTTTCTAAAGACGAGGATATAGTTCAGCTGACCAAAAATTTCTGCAGGATGCGCAAGAAAATTGGAAGTAACGGGCAGAATTTCAGGACTAAAAATAATATGCTTCGGCCTGGTGATACTTCTACAGGAAAAACTTCAACCGAAATCCGAAGTATGATCAAAAGAAGAAAGGTAAAAGGATTCAGTGTAGAGAGTGTGAAGGGTATGGGCATATTCAGCATGAATGTGCAAACACTCTGAAGAAACAAAAAGGGAAGTCTTTGACGAGTACCTGAATTGAAGACGAGTCAGAGGGCAGTGCTGAAGATGAGTAAATCCCTAGTAATTATATTACCTTTGAGGCCTCTTTGAAGAAGCAATTTGATTACAACGCTCACAGTCATGTCAGATCTGATGTTACAACATCAGGCATGACATCTGTTAACAAATCAGACAATGTCAGATCTAGTGTTACACCATCGTCCATGACATCTACAGCTGAATCAGATTCTGAAGTTAACCGCGATGAAAAGTAAGTGAAGATGATATCCGAATCGCATACTAGATGATGTTTGAAAAATGGATGCAGATCTGTAGCATTAATAAAGTGTTGAAAGAAGAAAATGAAAGATTGAAGAAAGAAAAGGAGGAAGTCAAGAGCAAATATCTGAAAATTGAGGAAAACATTAGAGAGCTGAAAGCAACTTCAGTAATATCCTCCTCAGGACAGAGAAAGCTAAAACAACATTAAACAAGTGGAACTCGAGTAAAGAAGAACTGGTGACATTCTGATCATGGGCAAAACTGCAGGAGATCGCAGTGGAGTGGGCTATCATAGAGGATTTAATTTTAACAGTTCTACTACAAAAGGGTACAAATCATGAAGGAAATTGAGAAAATTGGTCAGCACAATGGTAATGATGGCAAAAAGAAGTTATTTAAAACTGTCAAAGGTGGAAGTCTAATGTGAGAATACTGCAGAATTTTAGTCATTCTGAGAAGAACTGCTTTAGTCGTATGTGTCACTTCATGGAGGGAAGAACAATAAGTTCTCTCGGCAGGAGAGTGAAAAGGCAATGGGTCAACAAGAATGAGTTATATAGCATGGTGGCTTATACATCCTTAAGAGCATATTTAGAAAACATGTGGTATCTTGACAGTGGATGCTCAAGACATATGATAGGCAACATGGAGTTCCTTGATGACTACAAAGCCAGTACATAGGGACCTGTAACGTTTGGTGACGGTCAGAGAAGCAGAGTTGTTGGCAAAGGTATGATGAACGTAATCGGGCTTCCTAAGCTTAAGGATATTCTGCATGTTGAAGATCTTAAAGCCAATCTAATAAGCAACAGTTAACTGTGTGATCAAGGATTGTTTGTGAGATTCACCAAGGAGAAATGCCTTGTTCTTAATGGTGAGGAAGAGTGTATACTACTGGGCAAGAGGTCTGCTGACAATTGCTATCTGCTACATGACTCTATTATTGGTCTGAGAATTATGAATGCAGATCTGAAGACTGCAGCTTCAGAGAAAACACCTCAAATTGTGACTGCTGTAACGGCCGCTTTCCGACCGTTCGTATTTTCTACGTGCACGTACTCTTCGTGCACGTATTTTATCTGACTCTTTCTTGGTTTTGGTATATATGTTGTGATATACCGTTTTGACCATATGAAAGTGTAGAATTTTATAGTAATTTTTGGGAACGTCATCTCACGGCTCGTCTTCTCGCAAAACAGCTTTGAATGGAAGGGCGTTTTGGTCTTTTGGCACCAATCCGCGGTTCCCAATTTTACGATAATTTTTGGTAGGTGTAGCACGCGATCAGACCCCGTAGCCCCATACTTCTCGTCTCCACGATCGTCCCGGTATTTTCGGATTATTTTTCCGATGCCCGTAGTGGAAGATATCCCCTAATCAATTCTCAACCGTTGATTAGCCTCTAATCAACATTCAAATTCAAATCCTTAATCTAATCCCTAGAAATCCCTACGTAGCATGAATTGTGGGATTTTATTTGCTACCCACACCTTCCTTTTACCCTCTTTGCACTACCCCTATCTCTATCTCTCTCCCACTTTAACCCTTAACCCAATAGGTATTTAGCATTTGTTTTCATCTTTTAAACCAAACCCTCATTAACCTAGGGCATTCACGCATGACCATCCATCACTTCTTTCTCCATCTTCCTTGGCTTGCTCCTCGCCGCCGGCGAGCTCTCCGGCCACCCAAAGGTCCGACCACACCCTCTCCCTCTTCCTCCTCCTCTCTCTCCCCCTAAAACCCAAGCCAGCCCTGATTTGTGCCCGCCAGAAAACCTCCACGCCCGGCGCCTCAGGCCGCCTCAGGCCACCTCCGGCAGCCCCCTCGGCCTCCATCCGACTCCCCACAACCTCCGCTAGTCTCTGCACCCCTCCCTCCTCCTTCCCCCCTCCTCAAAACCCCTCAAAACTCCATGAAAACACACAAAAAGGACAGACATGCCCAGATCTGTACGCCGCCGGAAAAACGACCGCCGCCGCCACTCCGGCCATCCCCTTCGGTGAACTCCACCACCGTAGAACTCTCCTTTGATCCCCTAATCATATCCAACTCCCTTTACCCCCTTTCCTCATCTCTACCTCCTCGAAACATCTCTCGAACTCGACTTAACGACAGTTTTGCCGATCTGGGCCACCGCTGGGAAAACTCGCGCCCACCGGCCATCCGGCCACCTACGACGACCATCCTACTGCCGTTGGATTCCTATCGAAACCCCCTACCAACTGCAATTTCCCGTACACTCATAGCCCATCTGTATCTCCTTGAATCCTCGTCGGAACACGCCGTATCGGCTGTTTTTAACAGATGTGGAAGCTAAATTTCGACGCCCGCGCACGATCACCTCCGACCACCCCCGGTGACAACTCCACTGCCGTTGGCTTCGTCTTGAAGTCCTTTACCTTCTGCAACTTCCCGTTTTTCTGTTCATCGCTGGAATTCCGCTGAGATGCGCGACAACGGACGTTGCACAAATCTGTCCTCTCCGGCTTCTCACGGCCACCCCCCGCCGTACGCTCACGCCGTCGGCCATCCACTGGGACGAACATCTTCCTCTGGTCCTACTTCATCTACTGACAGCCCCCTTGGACCCTCGAAGTTCACGTGCGTTACCGCACGCACGTACTTTTAGCCGACGTCGCCGTTATCGTGAAGATCCGTTGCGCAACTCGCAACGGGAGGAGAATCGCTGTTTGCTCGCTGATTTCGCACCACCACCCCACTGTCTAGAGGTACCTCGTTGTGCTACCCATGGCCGAGGAGTTCTAGACGACGTCGACGTTTCTCCGTTCAGACCCGACTTCCGCTTGCTGGACGACATCACGAGGTTGGTTTCCCTAACGAGTAGTAAAACCCACACCGTAGCTAACCAAAACCTAAACTAAAATTGGTCAACTTGAACTAAATTTATTTTCTGTATCTTTAAAACGTTGCCCACCATAGGAAAGATCGACGAACGGACTTATTTTCTGTGCACATAGGGTAGACGTCGATCTAAACTGAACATGTTGGATCTGGATCCTAGCCTAGAGGGGGGTGAATAGGCTAATAAAAATTCTCGTGCAACCCACGAGAAATCCCACGCAGTTATAAGAACAGACAAGGCAATAAAATAGTAATCACAGAGTACGCACAGATATACCCTGGTTCGGTCGTCCCCACGACCTACTCCAGCCCCCGAAAGCAAATACTAGATAGATGTTTAATCCTGTACAGCTACAATGAGTCAAGATCCCAAATCTGCTCTCACCTAGCTCGTACGCACACCACGTGCTCTACACTCTCAATCTAGTCAGATGCTCTCCCTCCGTGACGACTCCCAAAGTCGTCAGGTCCCCAAAAAGTAACACAGAAGGTAAAGTTTCCCCTACGAAGAACTAACACAAATACTACACAATTTAATAAACAAGAGAGTTTAGAATGCTCAGATCATGTAGCAGTGTCGTCTTCGTCAATCAGTGCGGGTCAGCTCCAAACTGACGTGATGTAGTCTCTCGCTATTCCTCGGGAACTCCTCCTTGATGTTACGGCCTTGGTATGCTCCTTGGTACTTCACGGACTTGGATGACTTGGATCTTGCAAGTTACGTCATCTTTCTGATTCATGCATGCAAGTGCTCCCAACTTCCCTTTCTCAATCTTGTAACCTTATTTCAAGTACCCTGCAAAATAGAACACAGATATCAAAGCACCAAAATTGTTCGGCACACACAAATGTCAGCACAAAAGGATGTCTTGCACAAAAAATTTTGTTCTCAAGAGAAATTCGGCACACACGCAAAAAGAAAAGTCTTCCACAAAAATTTGTTTGCACACACAAGAGAATTTCGCACACACACAAAGTTTGGCCCCAACAAGAATCTTGCACACAAAAATATTTCTTGCACAAAAAAATCTGTAGGCCGTGCAAAAAAAAAATGTTGCCCAAAAAAAAACTTGCAGGCCGTGCTCTTGAATATTTTTGGATGAGGGTTCAAGAAATTTTCAGCTGCCACCAAAAAAAATGCAAACAAAAAAAATGAATACCCAAGAAGACTGTGCGGCAGACTTCTTAAAAACAATAACATCTCAAAATTAAAAACCCCCTCTCTCTTGTGCGTGCTCCTCTAAATATCAAGGGGATTTGTTTTTGGCACAAAAAAAACAACAGAGACTCAAAGATTGATGCGCACGGCTCTTGGAAAATTTTGGAGTTGTGCTCTTGGGATTTTCGGCTGACTTGGGATTTTTGATAGCCCTTGGAAATTTTTGTGCGGTGGCTACTTAGGGTTTTCAAAGGGGAGATGAATTCAATCCGGCCTGCTCCCAATATTTGGAAGAGGCGGCTCTCTTTAGAAAACGAGAATTTTTTTGTTGCTAGTTATTTTTTTTTGATCTGTTATGTGCGTGCGCCGTTTGCTTGGAGATTTTAATGAGGGGCTTTTCATATGTATTTTTCGGCCGGCATAAAGAGATTAGGTTGAGGCTCTCTAATAAAGAAATTGTTTGGCCTTAGGGTTTTGTGAGGACCCTACCAATCAATTCGGCCAGCACTTGTAAATTTCGGCCAGCAGCTTAATCTCATCTTCATTGCTTGCTTAAATATAGTAGGGTATATGGTTTTACTTCAATAGATATGGGTCAACTCAAGTTAGGTTCTTTCCCTTTCTCCTTCGCACATTGACCAAGTCTTTCCGTAAGTTACTCACACGTTCGCCGTTCCTGAAACACTTAACACACACGTTAACCCATTCACACACGTTTGTTATCATCAAACACGAAGTTCATAGATCGTTGCTACCAACAGAACAAAACATCAAAACATGACTTTTTAACTGTTAGGGTAGTCCCGTCAATTTTAGAAACGAACCATACTAGGATTTATTGAAAAACGTGACCTGACAGCGTCGTCGTGACCCTGTTTTAGACGGACTACCACGGACGGGACGCTTGGACGGGACGCTCCGGACGGACGACACACTCGCCACCGCAGGTAAGTGTACTCACTTGTACCTTCGACCGTGTTTAGGCCTTAGACTGTAGAACTGTTAAAACTGTGAACAAAGAGAACCAGACATGAAATGATAGCGTCCGGGACGCCCCTTGACTGCTTAGACTTGACGACGAAGTCTAAGCTCAACAACAACTTTTGACACCTTAGGGTTATACTGTGTATGCGTGCTTGTGGACCCCCTAGAAGAACCATCCCTATCTTGCCACGTCGTGTCTTGTCATACACAGCTTGAGGGCAATAGGACACTCACTCGACAGAGTGAGTGATCCCTTGTATTGATACACAGCCTACGATCAATAGGGCACTCTCCGAGTGATCCCTTGTACTGATACACAGCTTACGGGCAATAGGGCACTCACCAAGCTAGAGTGAGTGATCCCTTGTACGGACTTGTCTTGTGCACTTGGGTTGGGGTAGGGTTGAGCGTGCGTACGGGGAGAGGATCTGATCCCCCTCAAACCGTAAGGCGTAAACCCTTCGAGTCACACGTGTCTTGTCTTGTCCCGTGCACAAGGTTGAGCGTTCCCTCGGTTGAGAAGGTGTTGGCCGCCTTCTAACCGAAAGGCGTGAACCTTAGTGACACACTTCTTGTCTTGTCTTGTTCCCGTGCACAAGGTTGAGCGTTCCCTCGGTTGAGAAGGTGCTGGTCGCCTTCTAACCGAAAGGCGTGAACCTTAGTGACACACTTCTTGTCTTGTCTTATCCAGTGCACAAGGTTGAGCATTCCCTCGGTTGAGAAGGTACTGGCCGCCTTCTAACCGAAAGGTGTGAACCTTTGTGACACACGTCTTGTCTTGTCCAGTCTTGTCTTGTCTTGTCACGTCTTGTCTGGACCCGTTTAGGTTAGTCCCGTAGTCCGTAGCACACGCTACGGCTACTACTTGACGCATTTTACTTTTCCTGCTCCGTTTACCTTCTTTTGTTACTATGTTATAACCCCAACATGCTAATTAACCAGTAAATCATTGCTTAAAGTTTCAGTACACTTGCAGTAGAGTCTAACCCTCTTTTGTAGACTTTACCTGACGTACAGTTCCTTTCTTTTGGGTGTTGTACGTCAAGTGTTGAGCCAGAGTACGTGGACGAGTCAGACTTACCGGAGTACGTGGAGCCCGAGGACGTCGACCCGGAGTACGTACCCGACGAGGACCAGACTTAGACGTTCCGCACCATTGCGGACTTCCAGAGGTTACTACTTTTTAGTCTGGGTGGGTAGCACCACTTTACTCTCTGCCTAGGTTGGGTGCTCCGCACTATTAGTTTCCTTTTTCTGCAGTTTGTTGCCATGCTTTGGCTCCCTTTATTAGATTTGTCATATGCTGGATATCTCTATTTTAAATGAAAGCATTCTTTTTCTTCTGTACTTTTGTTGTTCCGTATTTTATAAATGCAAGAACCTGAAAATTTTAAAATGTTACCCTTACAGACGCTTATTGGGTCCGAGCTTCACAGCTCCGGCCTAAGCGGGCCTTATCACGTTTCGATTCCGTCGTTTTGGGAAGCAGGGCGTGACAACTGATGTTGTAACATTGGATACAACACAGAACGATGTTCTGCAGATGTTATGACACCAGAATCGACATCTCCTCTCAACAATCAATGTGAGCAATCTGCTACAAATTCTTATGAATCTTCCTCCAGAATTATCAGAGAATTACCTTGCCGCTCTTCTCGTCGCTTATCTTCCACCAACACCATCGGATCTTCGCATGTACCCTCTCTAGCACGGTGATCCGTCGTCGATCCAGCTGTCATGGTCTCTTCACCCATTCCGGCTGACTTTCCCAAATTTTGCCCACTTCTATGCTTGTTCCACCGCATCCATGTCTCCAAATTTTGACATGCAGACTGCCGAAGCTTCTTTGTCAGCACCGTCGATGTCTTCAACTCACCAGCTACTATTTTTGGCCTCTCAGAGCTCAACTACTTCACTGTATATCGCTCCATTTTTGCAGTCTACTATCAGATGTGATGTATACTTTTCTTCCTCTTATTCTTCTGTGCCCAAGGATTTATTTTCTCTATTTTATCGAATGAGAGAGACATGTGAGCCTCTTGATGTGCTCGATTTGATTGTTCTGGTTTGATTATTGGAGATGTGGATGTGTCTTATAATAGAGGCCGGCTGGAAAGTATTGGATTTATCAATTTACTATCGTCCACTGAGTCTGATCTCCCATCTTCTTCTGTGGTGTTGACTGAGATTGTCATCTTGGATGACTCAGTTTCTTCCAAGTCTATATGTGAAAGTGGCTGTGCACATTAGACAGATGATATGGATTCTTCAGATCCACGTGGTTCAAATTTTCGAGATCATGTAGGTGGGTTGGATCTTCCAGATGACATTGTGCCAGATTATCGTATTAATGAACATATGGCCCCCTGATGATTGTCATGCTACTGCTGATGTTGCAACACAGACGCTAACATCTCAGGACTATCCAGCTGATTCCTCAACAGTCTTTGTCATGGATCATGTTGTGACACAGGAAGCAATATGCATGTCCACTCCTCCAGTTGATGCTATAACTACTCCTACTTCGGAGTATCCTCTATCTGATCTGGTCCCCATTCCTTCTGATATGTCTGCTGACCTGAAAGTTCGTCATTCTTGTCATCACCGTCGTAGTTCAGCCAAGCGACATGGTGCTCCGTCTAGCTCTCCAACTCCCTCTCCTTCAATGTCGGCTTCTAAGAAAGCTAGTGTCGTTCCTGAAGCATCATCTCCTTCCCTGATATGTTACAGATGATGTTGTAACACATGAGCTGACACCTCAGGACAGTTCAGCTAATTCTCCTGCTGCTCATATTATGGAACATGTTTCGAAACAGGACACTGTAGGATCCTGTCAAAACAACGACGTTAGGATCGAATAATAACGTAGACTTACGTTAGTGTATGCTGCACCGTAGTCTCTGAACTTCACCCTCGGATTCGCCACAACGGTCGGTACTTCGTCACGGAGGATCGAAGCAGCGTTTCACCGTCTAAATCTCTATTTATTAGAGGAATTTAATGGAAGGGAGAAGAAGAACATAAGTTGCCTTATGCAAACTTATGGCATGAATGGAATGGTGTAAAAGCCTTACCATTGGGTCCTATTTATAGGCTTTAGGGGTAGTTATTGTAGGAAATAACTACATATAAGCTTATTAGCCTATATTAGTCCTTTTACTTATTCTCTTCTTCATTCACTTATCAAGTGACTTTATGCACTTATAAAGTGACTTTTTCCACTTATCGAGTGGTCCTTTTCACACGTGAAAAGGTTCCCTTCGTGCACACTTTCATGCATGCGACATCTGAGGTCCGTATACCCTCATACATCCCCTCATGGGTGTATACATGTCGTCCATATCCAACATCTCCCACTCACACTTGAGGGGATTGTAAGGAAACATCTTTTCCTTTAGTTCTTCTATTCATCATACCGAGAAATAGACCGTGTGACAGTCATGCGCATAGAGTCCGCTGTTGTGCACTTGTTAGAGATACACAACACTCTTTGAGGTGCAAAGTTGAGTAGATCAACACATGCTTTACCCTAGATTATTTCTTCACATTTCTTATACTTTATATTCAACAATTGAATCCCATCTGGATTACAATTGGCTGGCCAGCTTTGAATCTCTAAAGTCCAAATGTGAATTTGAAATTAATCTTCCTCTTCTTGCGATCCTTTCGATCTTGACTTGACTTGCTTTTCTAACATGCCCCGCCGGACCGAATTAACCATAGTCCATAAGCAACATGCTAAGATAGCAATCACCCAGTCAAATCTAAAGGAACCAATTAGAGTCCATAAGGGTAATAAGTTAAGACACATGTGGTCTTTGGGTCTCACATAATAGTAAACACAATTACTATTCTAACCCAATGGTCAAAAAGCATACGTAGTATGAATACGTATTAAACATCACACCTTTCCCAGGGAGTGTATGTCTTAATGATGTTGTAAGGATGATGATCAGACACCACAATGTCTGACTTTGAGTCCCTTTTACTACTCAAATAATCTTCTGGACCCACATCCCTCATAAGACAGATATGATTTTAAAAGTCCTCTTAGATCTTTTGTAAGCATCCGTATGCCACAGATCTTTCATACGACCATTTTGTTTAAGTCATGACTCTAAATCATCCGTCTGACGATTTTGACTTTAAACAGGTCTCATCTTTATTTTATCCGTCTGATAGAATAAAGGTGGTTGCTCATGTGAGAGAGCCAACCTCAATCTGTCCGACATACTAGAAAATATAGCTGAGATTTTAAAAAATTGTACACAAACATTTTCAAGAAACGTATATGCAATGTCGAAAAGAACTTATTCTTTTAATAAATTTTATCATTCATAGACATGGGAATATACATTGGTACAACTCAGCTCTTACGCAATCCTTGAGATGATAAGTGTTTATAAAACACATCTCTGGGGATCGCCTTTGTAAGCGGATCCGCTATCATCTCTTGCGTAGATATGTACCTAATGTCTACCTTCTTGGTCTTATCATAGTCTTTTGTAAATTTGTAGCGGATATCAATGTGTTTGGTCTTACAATGGAATTTTGGATCTTTGACATAGGCTATAGATGCTTGACTGTCACTGTGTATTGGTACAGCACCTGAGTCACTTGCATCAATTAGCCTGTCTAAGAACTTCCTAAGCCAAACAGCTTCTTGGACTGCCATGCTAAATGCTACAAACTCGGCTTCCATAGTTGAAAGTGTGATGCAGGATTGTTTCTTGCTACTCCAGGATATTGCACCAGATCCGAGTAGAAAAACATATCCTGAGGTCGATCGTCGCTCATCGAGATCACCCGCCCAATCAGCATCAGTGTAGCCTTCGAGCCTTAAGGCATCTCCTTGATAGCATAAAGCATAGTCTGCAGTCCCTTTAAGATACCGCATTATCCTCTTAACCGCTTTCCAATGTACTTGCCCTGGATTGGATTGGTAACGACTTACCATTCCAATGACAAAACAGATGTCCGGTCTTGTACACATCATAGCGTACATAAGACTACCAACTGCACTGGAATATGGAACTTTTTCCATAATTTCCTTTTCCTTTTGGTTCTTTGGACATGATTTCAGACATAAATTATCGCATTTGCTTATAGGAGTATCAATGGACTTGCAGTCCTGCATATTAAAACATTCTAGAACCTTCTTTATATAAGTATCTTGTGAAAGAGAAAGAAGTTTCTTCGAACAATTCCTGAAATCTTAACTCCAAGGATATATGCGGCTTCTCCCATATCTTTCATCTCAAAAACTGATGAAAGCCAAGCCTTGATATCCATCACAAAGCCCTTGTCATTTCCGGCTATTAAAATGTCATCTACATATATAGACATGATAACATACTTGCTTTTAATCCTCTTGATATATACACAGTTATCTTCATCAAGCATGGTAAACAATTTGATAAGACAAATTCTTGAAATCGTATATACCATTGCCTCGAGGATTGTTTAAGACCATATATGGACTTACGAAGTTTACAAACCTTACGTTCGTTTCCTTCTTTTACAAACCCTGTTGGTTGTTCCATATAGATCTCCTCGTCCAATTCTCCATTGAGAAAGGCAGTCTTTACATCCATTTGATGTAATTCGAGGTCTAAGCAAGCTACCATAGCCAGAATCAGGCGAATAGAGGTAAAACGAACAACAGGTGAGAATGTCTCTTCGTAGTCTATCCCTTCCTGTTGCGTAAAACCTTTCGCAACAAGGCGAGCTTTATATCTGTCTATAGAGCCATCAGCCTTATGCTTGATCTTGAGAACCCATTTGTTCCCAATAGCTCTACGTCCTCTGGGTAAGTCAACCAAGTCCCAGACTTGGTTAACTTTCATGGATTCTAATTCCTCCTTCATCACTTCCATCCATTTATCTTTCGCAGGGCATGATACGGCCTGTTTGAAAGTAGCAGGCTCGTCATCATCTTGTAGTAAAGTTATAAAGGTTTGTGGGAATTCATCCTCAAATCTTAGAGGAGCTAACTTTGTACGACTACTACGTCGTATTTGAGATTCTTCAAGTCCTTATTGCCTCGAATTTAGATCAATTCTAATATCACTCCCACTTGGAATGTCGTTAGAAATGCTCCCACTTGGATCATTATTCCTGTATGGAATAGGATTCGCATCATTCGTATCATCCATTGGTGAAGGTGGAAATGTATTTTCGTCTTCACCAAGAATTCTCCCACTCGAATGAGGTAATCCTTCTTGATCATAAATCTCAAACAGAGATAAGTCCTGACTTATCTCGCCCTGTCTTGGAAACTCATTTTCCAAGAAAGTGACATCCCTCGACTCAAATTCAATTAGTCCCCCATTGTCTTCCTGACCAATGAAAATATAACCTTGTGAGTTTTCTGCGTATCGTATAAAGATACATTTCCTCCCCCTTGGCCCAAGTTTGCCATACCTATGGGAGGAAATATGTGTGTAGGATGCACATCCCCAAGGTTTTAAAATGTTTAAGTTAGGAGAACTTTGGTTACACAACTCATAAGGAGTGGAGCTAACTGATTTCGAGGGTACGCGGTTTAAAATGAAAGCGGCCGTCAATAATGCATCACCCCAAAAGGTGATTGGCAAGTTAGCTTGCGCCATCATTGAACGGACCATTTCCATTAAAGTCCTATTTCTCCTTTCTGCAACACCATTTTGTTGCGGAGTATAAGGCATAGTTACAGGATGAACTATGCCTTTTTCATCACAAAGTTCCTTAAAACTTGTTGATTGGTATTCACCGCCTCTATCGGTTCGCAAGACCTTAATCTTGCGATCTAATTGATTTTCCACCAAACTCATATAGTTTTGAAAGAAGGTTAATGCTTCACTTTTGTGGGATATCAAATAGATATGACCGAATCGGGTGAAGTCATCAATAAAAGTGATGAAATAGGACTTCCCGCGTCTTGTCTTGACATTCATTGGACCACATATGTCCGAATGGATGAGCTGTAATGGAACCTCGGCCCTTGTGCCGGTTCCAAATGGCTTGCGACAAGATTTCCCTACTAGGCAATGTTCGGAAGTCGACAATTCGACCTTTGAAACATTGGATAGAAGGCCACGTTTGGCAAGTCTATCCATTCGTGTTGGTCCAATGTGACCAATCCTTGCATGCCAACAAATTACTTCTGATTCATAATTTGATGAATTTGCAACAAGGAAATTTTCATTATTAAATGAGGAATCATACATTGTATTTAATACAATAAATCCTTTAAATACATACCCAGAACCAATTAGAGTATTATTACAAGACAAGTCCACTTTACAATTATGATAAAACCAGCTATAACCAAGACCCATTAACACGACCACAGATATAATATTCCTTCGAATATCCGGAGCGAAGAGAACATCATGAAGTAGGATAGTGCGGTCGTTGTCCAAGACGAGCTTGCACGTCCCAACGCCTTTCACTTCAACACGTGTGTTGTTTCCTACGTAGATCCACTTCGTTCCTTGGGGTATCCGGTGATACTCCACGAAGGACCGTCTGTCCCTTGCTATGTGGTCGGTGGCACCTGAATCAATTATCCAAAAGGGATTAGATTCTACAAGAAATATTGAACTAGAAACACATATGTAACTAGTATTATTACAAGTTACCTCGTCACCTCCACTCGTACATGAACGAGCATAGTGACCTAACTTGTTGCACTTGAAACACTTGATCTTCTTCAAGTCCTTCTTCTTGTGCCATTTCTTTTGCCCACCCTTATGTTTGGGTTTCTTGGTAGACTCTGGTTGCTTATTACGTTCATTAGTAAACTTCGAACGATTTTTTCGTTTCTTTCCCCCGTGTGAGGAACTAGCAACCATGTGCACTTCTGCACTTGGCTTGGCGGCCACAAGCCGCTCTTCCTCTAACTCGAGGTGCTTAGAAACATCGCTGAAGTTCTTGATGCTCTCATTATGAGTGAGATGCATCTTCATTTGGTCCCACCCATTTGGTAGGTAACGTATGACTGCTTGGATTTGTTGCTCGTCAGTGAGCACATGACATGCATCCTTTAACTCTGAGATGAGATTATCCATATGTCACAGATGTTTCCCCATGGAATGATCTGGACGTTTCTTGTATGAATCAAATCTTATAGTTAAAGAACGAAGTTTGGACACCGAGGTGCCACCAAACTTCTCCTCAAGCTTGGACCATATGTCCATGGCTAGGTCATGTTCTCGGAAGATACACATTATGTCGTCGGCCATACTGGACAACAACGTAATGCGTGCAATCTTGTTCTTCCGAGACCAAGCATCGAAAGCTTCCTTTTCTCTTCTGTGTTGGGTCGTAGTGCCCAACTCTGGTTCAATCATTATGTTCTTCAGAGTTTCGAGCACTTCTTGCTCCTCTAAAACATATTGTATCTTGATGGACCATAGTTTGTAATTATCGCCGTTGAGTTTTTCACCTTTGTTTAACTCAGGGACGATGATTTTTGAAGCGGAAGACATTTTAACTTTAAAATACTGCAAAAGACACAAAACCGAAGGTTCGATCAAAAATCATTGCATAAAATTCTTATACATAGATATCACTCCCACTTGGAATATCCCACTTGGAATGATATTTTTACATTTGATAAGTTACTTTCGAAAAACATTGAAGATGTTGCTCTAGAATCGGAAAGGTCTCTACGATTCCAATCACCATCTAGAACAACTTTCAATATTTCCCCCCTCACTTATCAAACGATAGTACTCTTATAGTACTTGCAGCGGAAAAAGCGATTTTGAAACCGTATTTTTCAAAATTAGGGAATTTCATCGTAGTACCCTTATGGTACTAACAATACCCTTGTTATATTTGAAAAAAATATTCGGCAAGTACTACACCGAATATTTTGACAATTCCCCGGCCATTGCCGAGGTTGTGCCGTGGCCGTGCCAAGGCCGGATTCTCTTCTTCGAAGAGAAAATTGCCATTGCAATTTTGGCCAAGGCCGAACATCCCCTGAGTGGAGTTTTTCTGCAAGTCACCGTCGTCGGCTCCCGTATGGATCCAGGCGCTTCCCCCCTACAGGAGAATTTTGCCGCAGACAACTGCCGTCGGCTCCGTAGAGACCGTCCATGCAAGCCACCACCCATGCAAGCCCCCCCAATCACTGGGATGACCGGGGCTTGGCCCTGGCCGAGGCCAAGGGCCGGCAATGGCCTGGCCCTGGCCACGGCCAGTGCCGGCAGAGGCCCTGGCTGAGGCCAGGGCCGGCCTCAGCCTGGCCCCCTGGCCACTGCCAGAGCCGGCCGTGGCCCTGGCAGAGGCCAGGGCCGGCCAAGCCTGGCCCTGGCCATGGCCAAGGCCCCCTGGCCCTGGCCTGGCCGCGGCCAGGGCCCCCTGGCCCTGGCCGAGGCCGGCCAGGGCCGAGACCATGGCCGGCCTTGGCCTCTTGGCCATGGCCGGCCTCCCCCTTGCATGGGGTTGGCCGCACACCCCCACCGGAGGGGGTGGCCTTGTTTGTTATTGGCCGTAGCCAACCCCCTCTGCATGGGGAGGGGGGTGCATAGCCTCCATGGCCCAAATGGCCATGGCAGTCATGCACCAAAGAGGTCATCTTCTCCGTTGAGAATAACTATCATCTTCTCCGATGAGACAACCGTTCATCGAGAAAGTAGTTATGCTTCAATGGCCGTGTGCCAAAAAAATAACATACCTTCACGACCGAAAACTTCACGCTCCACATGAAGAGAGTTCACATTCCCTATTGAATGGAGACTCAGCATCCATGAAGAGTGCGAGTTTGTCGAGATGAACGGTCAGTTCTTCCCGTCACGGAGAGTTCCTGCCATATCCGTAATGACAGAAGACCCTAACGTGAAAAGAACAACTGCTGTGATTCTCTCCGTCACGATGTGCTCCTACCATATCCATAATGGTAGGAAACTCATTCGTGAAAAAGACAACGCCTCGTTCATCGGTGAGACTGGAGCGAACCCGTATGGCTCTGATACCAATGTAGGATCCTGTCAAAACAACGACGTTAGGATTGAATAATAACATAGACTTACGTTAGCGTATGCTGCACCGTAGTCTCTGAACTTCACCCTCGGATTCGCCACAACGGTCGGTACTTCGTCACGGAGGATCGAAGTAGCGTTTCACCGTCTAAATCTCTATTTAGAAGAGGAATTTAATGGAAGGGAGAAGAAGAACATAAGATGCATTATGTAAACTTATGGCATGAATGGAATGGTGTAAAAGCCTTACCCTTTGGTCCTATTTATAGGCTTTAGGGGTAGTTATTGTAGGAAATAACTACATATAAGCTTATTAGCATATATTAGTCCTTTTACTTATCCTCTTCTTCATTCACTTATCAAGTGCCTTTATGCACTTATAAAGTGACTTTTTCCACTTATCGAGTGGTCCTTTTCACACGTGAAAAGGTTCCCTTCGTGCACGCTTTCGTGCATGCGACATCTGAGGTCCGTATACCCTCATACATCCCCTCATGGGTGTATACATGTCGTCCATATCCAACAGACACGACATCTGTTTTTGCCAGTGAGTGAATTTTATTGCAATTTATCCAGATCAGTTGGAGACTCGCTATCTAGGTGGGCATTCCAATCCTCCTCATCCATGCCTCATCTTTTACCTGCTATTATCTCAGAAACCGAATTAATTTGGTGTCTCTTCTTAGTTGAACAATATCACTGCTCGAACTATTGCTAGTAAGGGGATGATCTTTGCTCCGCTGCCGATGTTTTTACTTCTCCGACTTTAGCTACGACTTCTTGAGGTATCCTTGGGCTTATTGTGGATCAAAGGAGGAGACTGTTTTTTTGTTATTGTTGGTGCACCTTTACCCGTGCTTGTGTTGTGCCACATAATGCGAACGGGGGAGACTGTTGGGATGATTTTTGTTATTATATGTTGGCATTAGTGGCACTAGATCTGGGATGTTCAGGTTGTGGAATCAGAACTATTTTTGAACAGGTTGAGAGGTCATGTTGTGAATAACATCAGTCATGACATGCGGGATCTAAATGCTGGATCGAATGCAGGAATTCTATTTTGGTTTGCACACTGTTTTGTTGATTTCAGATCTGACTTATAGCCCAGAATCTTGGGGGATCCTAAATTGATTGACGGAATATCTACTGGAGATTTTTCTGTTTATTTTTACCCAAAATAGATCCTTAAATGATGGGCAGAGATAACTGATTTAATGGACAGAATTTTCTATTTGATTTTCAGCTCTATTTTGCTGCTCCTCTAAGATCTGATTTGCTTCCCCAGAATCTTGTTGTAATCTTGGTGGTTACAATATTTATAGGGGAAATATCCGCATGAGATTTGATAGAACCATTTACCCGAAGTGGTTAATTGGTTCCTTGATTTATTTGACTATTTACCCGAAATGGTTCCTTAATATATGGCGGAAAATCTGCTTGAGATTGATAATTGATTTATTAACCGAAATGGATCATTGACTTTGGTTTAGATGACATAAAAGCTCTCAAGCAGATCGGCTAGGGCTATTTGAACAGATTGGTTTATTTTCCTGGGAAGAAGGTTAACAGCTCCTGGAGTAGGGATCAGCGGGAGTTTGATTCAGGTCAGATTTTACAAGGGGATCTTGCGGTTTCTACATCTGTGGACGGAGGCTGACGGCTACAAAGGTAGGGATCGAAGGGAGTTTGATCTAGTCGATTTATGCAAGGGGATCTTGCGTGCATGGGGATCTTGCGGTGACTCCATGGGGTTGATTGGGATCACCCATTGCGGTTTGTATTATGGGGGAGTGTGTTCCTCCTAATGAGATTGCAATATTAGTGATTGTAATGAAATTGACAACCCAGAATCACTATAGAAAAACGTGAATTCATATTAGAAGAGTATAGAAATACCAACGATGAAATGCAACATGACACTTACAACATGTCATTAGAAATTAAGGAACTAAAAGGAAAAAGTGTTTCATGTGATTCTACCATTAATTTGTTGGAAAAAGAGAAATCTAGATTGCATGAAAAAGCTGAGTGTCTTATTTGTCCTACTTTGTTGAATGATATTTGCATGTATAAGCAAACAGTGATTAAGCTTGAAACTGCAATTGAATTGCTTAATGAAAAAGATCCGCATGCTAAATAATGAACTTAAAAGAAAAATAATTGCTGAAGAGGACAATAAGAAAGCTTTCATTAATAAATGCATTTTGATTGTGAATGAAAATACTTTATTGAAATCCAAAGTTAAGCACCTAGAATTGTCCATCATGAAATTTTCTATTGGAAAACAATCTTTGGACACCTATTCTTGAAAATCAACTATATATCAATAATAGATGTGAACTTGGATTTGGTTCTAAAAATGTTGCAAAACCTAATTATAAGAGATTTCACAATATGCCAACCAAGGTGAAAAATACTTATGCAAAGTGCTTTACTTGTGATAGTTGTTGGCCTAGTTAGTCTACTAACTAGGTTGTACAATATAATTTTGATGATGATAAACAAGTCGTGTGACAAACGTCTTTCATTAAGTGATTTCAGGAAGCAAAATGCAAAATAAATTTCGTTTGCAAGAGAGAGCGTGTATGTGGACATTGGTGCAAAAAGGGAATTTCAAATGAAGATTTGATTGGATACCCAAGGGATTTTCTACTTGAATTCGAACTCCATGTTCTTATCCAAAACACAACGCACTTGGTCTCCTATTCAATCTCCTTTTCAAAAACTTCATCCCATTATCACGCACCGTATGATCTCAACTGCAAATCTTTTGAATTGCATATCTTGAAGCTTCTTTTATCATTAATGATTTAGTGTGCCTCCTGGAGAAACACAAAAACGCATGGAGATCTTATAGATATTAAGTGGGTTCATTTTCCTGTGAAGTGCTTGGGCTTTTAAAAAAATTTTGTGTAGTGCTTTCAATTAAACACAACAACAAGTGGAACACACAGATTTTTTAAAAGTGTCAACATGATCTTAATTACAATTTCCTTATCATGCTGTTTTTGTTTGGCTCTCATCCAATCATGGAGGTTACGCTCTCTTCCAACAATAAAAGCCAAGCCATGTCTAAAACCTTGGTGCCAATTTTTTCCAAGGAATAATTTTTTGTGCGCCACCTGAAAAGAAAAGAAAGCACCAAATTTCATTTGTCTCTCGGCCTGGTGTTTTTTCTTTAGGCGGCTGTATAAGTCACGCATCCTGAGATTGTTTTTGTATGAGTAATATTTTTGCGACGGCCTGCAATCATTTCGGCCACAATTTCCTCTTGTCAAATGTGATTTCAAAGAAGACAGAGGCCTAAAAATCAGAAGTAGCTTTCAGAACATCATCCACAAGAGGTGCTTACGGCAAGGGGTTCTTCAAGCAAGTTCAAGATTTCAACGTCTACAAATCTGTCTTGATCGCGCATCCGACTTTGTACGCTCATATCTCCTGATCCAGACGTCGGATCGACGACCCGTTTGCGCCCACGCGACCACATCTTCATGCCCTTCGCAACGGTGATAGACTCCTTTGCTCAGTTCTCAGAATTATATACAGTTCGGGCATTTTACTACAGATCAGCCACTGCAGAATTCAGATTCGCGCAGTCATCTTCCGAAGACCATATCTTCCAATCCAGACATCGGATCAGCGAACCGTTTGCGCCCACGCGATCACGATCTCACAAACTTTATCACGGTGATATCTCTCTGATTTTTCATCGCAGTATTAAAACTATTTGAATCTGTTTTATTTGTGAGATTGTATTGTGAATAACTTTACTCTGAAGCTATCTCTGCGCTTTAACTCTTGAACTATATTTGTACGGTGAGATCACTACCTGTAAGTGTGATCAGGTTTATTGAGTGAAATCCTCATAGGTCTTGGGGTCAGAGTATTTGCGGGGAGCCACTCCGTTAAAAATATCTGTGTCCGATTATCTCTGTGATTGTGATTGTTTTTAAAATTTGTGCCACACACCCTATTCACCCCCCTCTAGGGTGTTTTTCAATTGGTATCAGAGCGGGATTCCTTTTAGACTCAAAGTCTAGTGGAATTTCGATCTTATGGCACAAATTCTGCACACATACTCATATGACACGCACAATCAAAGAGAAGGACAGTCGTATCTTAGATCACCTCTATTTGATGGTACGGACTATAGTTATTGGAAACAACGTATGTCCATACACATCAAAGGTATCGATATGGCATTATGGAAAATAATCAGTGAAGGATTTACACTATTTGATAAACCCACTCCTGAGCAACAAAAAGAAAATGATCGGTTAGAAAATCTAAACTTTAAGGCCATGAGCATCTTGTATTGTGGTCTTAGTAAAACTGAATTTAACCGTATTAGTTCTTGTTCTACTGCTAAGGATATTTGGACGAGACTTGAAGTTACTCATGAGGGAACTAGTGAAGTTAAGAAAACTCGTATTAGAATGTTATTACAGAAATATGAAAATTTTGCTATGATGCCTAACGAGTCTATTGATACTATGTTTTCTCGTTTTGCAGATATCATCAATCCACTGAAATCCTTAGGGAAGGACATCCCAGAGGAAGATCTGGTCGGAAAGATTTTATACTCATTATCTGTCGATTGGATTCAAAAGAGGACGGCGATCGAAGAAGCACATGATTTGTCAGATATCAGTTTCGAGAAGTTAATGGGAAAATTAATGGCTTATGTGGTTCAATTGAAGATGGCCAATGATAGCACACCAAAGATGGAAAGAGAAACCTAAGAAGGAGGAAACAAAGGAAAAGAACTTAGCTTTTCAAATCTCCAAAATGCTCAAGGAGGAGATGAATGAATCAGATGATGAAAGCATGGCTCTTGTTACAAGGAAATTTGTGAAATTCATGAAAAACAACAAAAGAAGGACGGGAAGCATTTGGGGAGCCAAGAAAAATGAAGAAAATGATGGAGAAAGTTCTGCACCTCAGTGTTTCAGATGCAACAAGAGAGGGCACATGAAAGTAGAATGTCCACTTCTGAAAGGAAAAGGAAAGGAAAAGACTGGTGATGGAGAAAAGAGAACATCAAAGCGAGGAATGGTGGCTACGTGGGGAGAAAGTGATGCAGAAGAGCTCTCCTCAGATGATGACTGGAACGACAACACTGGAACTTGCTTTATGGATGGAAACGAAAAGGTAAAAATTAGCTCTCTTGTTCAAAGCTTTGATGATGAAATGAATATTAGTGATGATATGTTTTCTAGCATGGAGGAAGCTTATGAATTTCTTGTAGAACTCCTTCAAGAAATGGGTCCTAAATTCCTTAAACTAAAAAAAGTTCGTGATTCATTAAAAGATGAATTAGGGAGCATGACAAGAGAGAGAGATGAGCTATTTGTTAAGTGGAAAGAACAAAAGGAAATAATATATAATTTTGATGAAACCCAACTAGAAACAAAAACCTTAGAGCTAGAAAATACTAATAAAAAATTGGCTACGTTAGAGTTTGACCATGTTAATCTCGCTAAAGAATTAAAAGAGAAAATTAGTATTCTTAGTTCTAAAGATTCTGAAATAAAATTATTGAACCTAAAAGTGGCTAGCTATGAAGAAAAATTGGAAGAACTTGAAAAAGAAAAATCTAATTTAATAAAAGGAAAACACATAGCCATCGATTCTAAAACTAGTGAAAAAGAAAAAAGATATGAGACTAAGATTAGTGAACTTGAGAATGAAAATCAAAATCTTAGCTTGACATTAAAGAAATTCACAAATAGCCAAGAAAGCTTTAATAAGATGATAAATGGGCTCAATGAACAATCTAGTAAACATGGTCTTGGCTTTTAGAAAAAACAACCTAAGAAAAAAACTAGGAAGATCATTGAAAAGAATTTTGCAAGAGACATGAGCTTTGAACATTGCATGCACAAAAATCATATGTCATCTACTAATAAGCATTTCAATGTTACATGTTTTTATTGCAACAAAAATGGGCATGTTATGTATGATTGCTTGGCCAGATATTATCCTGCATATTTCATATGGGTTCCAAAGCATCGTACTAACAATTGTGGATCCAAAATTTGGTTACCAAAGGGTGCATCTTCTTTTGCAGGTGCATCTTCAAGTGGAAAATGACAGCATTTGGTACCTTGATAGCGGTTGCTCGAATCACATGACGGGCAACGAATCCCTCTTCACGACGCTATCAAGGAAAGATGGAGGGACGGTTATTCTTGGAGATGGAAAGAAGTGCAAAATCTTGGGTAAAGGTAACATTGGTAAGCATCCTCTTGTGGTCATTGAAAATGTTAATCTTGTTGATGGTTTAGCACATAACTTGTTAAGTGTGAGTCAGCTATGCTCTATAGGCCTTAAGGTTCATTTCGAAAATGACAAAGTATATATCTTAAAAGGTGATGATATTCTTTTCAAGGGTACATCTTATAATAACATCTATACTATCAAACTTAGTTATTCAAATAATCTAAAATGTTTAGTTGCATCACATGAGACTAGTTGGCTTTGGCATCGAAGATTAGGCCATGCCGGTATGGACCTAATCTCAAAGCTTGCTCGAAAGAAACTAGTAAGAGGTTTACCTCAAATTAGCTTTGATCGGGATAAGCTTTGTGATGCATGTCAACTAGGTAAACAACATAAAAGTAGTTTCAATCCTAAAAACGTTGTAACTACTTCTAAGCCATTGCAACTGATACATTTGGATTTATTTGGACCCACAAAGGTTGCTAGTTTAGGTGGTATGCATTATTGCTTTGTTATTGTCGATGATTTTTCACGTTTCACCTGGGTTTATTTTTTGACACACAAACATGAAACTTTTGACGTTTTCAAAATGTTTTGTAAAAAGGTTGAAAATGAAAAAGGTTTTTCAATTGTCAAAGTTAGAAGTGATCATGGAGGAGAATTTGTTAATACTAGCTTTGATGATTTTTGCATTTCAAAAGGTTATTCACCTAATTTTTCCGCCCCGAGGACACCACAACAAAATGGGGTGGTTGATAGGAAAAAACCGTACTTTGCAAGAAATGGCTAGGACCATGATTCATGATTACAAATTGCCTTTATATTTTTGGGCTGAAGCTATACATACTTCTTGCTATATTTTAAATCGTGTGTCCATTAGACCCATTTTGAAGAAAACACCTTATGAGCTTTATAGAGAGTTGACTCCCAACTTATCACATTTAAAACCATTTGGATGCAAATGCTATATTCTGAAAGTTGGTGAAAATCTGGATAAATTTGATGCTAAATCCGATGAGGGTATTTTTGTTGGCTACTCACCACATAGCAAATCCTATCTAGTATTTAACAAAAGAACTCTTACTATTCAAGAAACTGTGCATGTGAAATTTGACGAGAAAAGTGCTATTAATGAGTCTTCTAGTGCTGCAGAATCTACAGATATTACAGGTGGTTTGGATGGACTGGAGATAAACACTAGCAATTCCAATGATCAAGAGAATAACAATGATGGTGTGCCAAAAGAAGCAGAAGCTACTACGTCATCACAAGATCTCCCTAAGGATTGGCACTTTAAGAAGGATCATCCAAAGAATCAAATCCTTGGAGACACGACGGAAGGTATACGTACTAGAAGTAGCTTTAGTTTGATGGTTAATTTTGCATTTATATCCATTTTAGAGACGAAAAATGTTGATAGTGCTTTAGAAGATTCCTATTGGATTATGGCAATGCAGGAGGAATTGTCACAATTTGATAGAAATCAAGTTTGGGAACTTGTTCCTAAACCAAAAAATCAAACAATTATAGGCACTAAATGGGTATTCAGAAACAAACTTGACGAAATGGGACATGTTGTGCGTAATAAAGCAAGATTAGTTGCACAAGGTTATAACCAAGAGGAAGGGGGATTGATTTTGATGAAATATTTGCTCCCGTCGCAAGATTGGAAGCAATTAGGATGCTTTTAGCATTCGCTAGTTTCATGAAATTCAAACTCTTTCAAATGGACGTCAAGAGTGCCTTCTTGAATGGAGTTTTATCTGAGGAAGTCTATGTCAAACAACCTCCTGGGTTTGAAGACTCCATCCACCCGGACTATGTTTTCAAGCTTAAACGTGCTTTATATGGGCTCAAACAAGCACCTAGAGCTTGGTATGAGCGACTTAGTAAATTTTTGCTTGAAAATAATTTTTACATGGGAAAGGCGGATAAAACTCTATTTGTTAAACATCAAAATAAAGATCTACTTGTAGTACAAATATATGTTGATGATATCGTTTTTGGTGCTACTAACAATCTACTCTGTGAGGAATTTGATACATGTATGTCTAGGGAATTTGAGATGAGTCTGATGGACGAACTTACATTCATGCTTGGGTTGCAAATCAAACAATGTGAGGACGGAATTTTCATCAATCAAGCAAAATATGCAAAGGAGTTAGTGAAGAAGTTTGGACTTGAAAATGCTAAGGAATGCTCTACTCCCATGGCAACGACGGCAACGATGGATAAAGACGAAAAGGGAAAGAAAGTGGATGAACGCTTGTACCGAGGTATGATTGGTAGCCTATTATACTTGACAGCTAGTACGCCTGATATAATGTTCAGTGTATGTTTATGTGCAAGGTTTCAATCTTGTCCAAAAGAGTCCCATCTTTCTTATGTTAAACGAATAATTCGATATGTTAAAGGAACCTTAGATTTTGGTTTATGGTATCCTTGTTCCACATCATTTGAGCTTGTAGGATATTGTGATGCAGATTTTGCGGGAAGTAAGACTGATCGTAAGAGTACCACGGGCACTTGCCAACTACTAGGTATGTCTCTTGTTTCTTGGTTCTCCAAGAAGCAAAACTCCATAGCATTGAGTACAACCGAAGCCGAATATGTTTCAGCAGGTTGTTGTTGTGCTCAAATTCTATGGATGAGACAAACCCTCAGAGACTACGATCTTACTTTCCAACCCACAACCATTTGGTGTGACAACAAGAGTGCTATAAATCTATCTAAAAATCCTATCCTACACTCTAGGACAAAACATATTGATATTCGTCACCACTTCCTTAGAGATCATGTTGATAAGAAAGATATCTCTTTAGGATATATTGATACAAAAAAACAATTAGCGGACATTTTCACCAAACCCTTAAACCAAAAACAATTTTGCTTCATTTGAAGGGAGTTGGGGATTATGTCACTAATTGAGCATTAGCATGCATATCCATGCACATACACATGCTTATTGTACCTAAGCCACACTATTTCATCTTCATGTGGGTTTGGTCATTCTTGGTATGTGCATACATGATCGTCATCACTATTATTGATTTTGGTTGAGAATTTGATATGAACCTTGTTAAACATCTTAGAAACATTAAAATGTTTTTGATGATGATGCACCATATTATTGTAAAATCCCCATGCTTGAATTATTAATAAAAAAAGTGAAACTTGTAAGCATGCCAAATTGTACGAATCAAATAGATTGATCGAGTCTTATAAACTATGGAGACAAATTGAATGTGCTTAGATTCTAAAGTTTCTGAATTTATATTTTATCTTTACATTTTTGTGCGCTTAAATCTCTATGGAAAATTATTTAGTAGGAGTCGAGTATGTGATGCCTTCATGCGTCACTATTCTGAGACACCAACATTGTAATAATAATAAAAAAATTGCTATGAGCATTTATAAAAAAAATTTAGAAAAAGAAAAAGGGAATAGCAAAACATCGTCAAATGTACAAATATACTACATTTGATATCGGCGGCTAGTAACCGGATTTCGGGGGTTTGTTGAGCAATGCGTATGAAATATGGTAGATGAAGCAACCACTTAGCGCACCTCAATTCCAAAGGACCCGAAATTTAACACCATGGTATCCCTTGATTGGTGTCTCCCTACACATTACTTATTGATTATTCCATAGCAACGAAGGCTCACAAAATGTATTAGATAATTTTATATTTTCATCTCTTAAGTTTCTAAGCACCCTTCATATTGTCAAAGTGTTTCATAATACAACATCTTCTTGTTAGATTTCTTACAAACGATCGTATGCTTTCAATGCTCATGATATTTGTTATACTTTAAGTTCGTGGGGAATAAGCATTAATATGGGCATCGTCATCAATTTCTTGTTTCTTCGATTTGTAAACTTGTTTCATGTCTCATTCTTAACCTCTTCAATTTGTGTGATCTTTTCGATTAATGGCAATAGGGGGAGAAGAAGAAAAAATAGCAGAAAAAAATGGGGGAGAGATGGGGAGAGATGCACATTTTAAGGGGGAGCTTGTCACAACTTTTCATGAGAGCACATCGATATGGGGAGCTTTATATGAAGTTTATAATCGTGTGCATTATATGACTTGCTTTTTAATGTCATTTCTAAATTTTTTCCAGACTTTTTTGCCATCATCAAAAAGGGGGAGATTGTTGGCCTAGTTAGTCTACTAACTAGGTCGTACGATATAATTTTGATGATGATAAACAAGTCGTGTGACTAACGTCTTTCATTAAGTGATTTCAGGAAGCAAAATGCAAAATAAATTTCGTTTGCAAGAGAGAGCGTGTATGTGGACATTGGTGCAAAAAGGGAAATTCAAATGATGATTTGATTGGATACCCAAGGGATTTTCTACTTGAATTCGAACTCCATGTTCTTATCCAAAACACAACGCACTTGGTCTCCTATTCAATCTCCTTTTCAAAAACTTCATCCCATTATCACGCACCGTATGATCTCAACTACAAATCTTTTGAATTACATATCTTGAAGCTTCTTTTATCATTAATGATTTAGTGTGCCTCCTGGAGAAACACAAAAACGCATGGAGATCTTATAGATATTAAGTGGGTTCATTTTCCTGTGAAGTGCTTGGGCTTTTAAAAAAATTGTGTGTAGTGCTTTCAATTAAACACAACAACAAGTGGAACACACAGATTTTTTAAAAGTGTCAACATGATCTTAATTACAATTTCCTTATCATGCTGTTTTTGTTTGGCTCTCATCCAATCATGGAGGTTACGCTCTCTTCCAACAATAAAAGCCAAGCCATGTCTAAAACCTTGGTGCCAATTTTTTCCAAGGAATAATTTTTTGTGCGCCACCTGAAAAGTAACGAAAGCACCAAATTTCATTTGTCTCTCGGCCTGGTGTTTTTTCTTTGGGCGGCTGTATAAGTCACGCATCCTGAGATTGTTTTTGTATGAGTAATATTTTTGCGACGACCTGCAATCATTTCGGCCACAATTTCCTCTTGGCAAATGTGATTTCAAAGAAGACAGAGGCCTAAAAATCAGAAGCAGCTTTCAGAACATCATCCACAAGAGGTGCTTACGGCAAGGGGTTCTTCAAGCAAGTTCAAGATTTCAACGTCTACAAATCTGTCTTGATCGCGCATCCGACTTCGTACGCTCATATCTCCTGATCCAGACGTTGGATCGACGAGCCGTTTGCACCCACACGACCACATCTTCATGCCCTTCGCAACGGTGATAGACTCCTTTGCTCAGTTCTCAGAATTATATACAGTTCGGGCGTTTTACTACAGATCAGCCACTGCAGAATTCAGATTCGCGCAGTCATCTTCCGAAGACCATATCTTCCAATCCAGACATCGGATCAGCAAACCGTTTGCGCCCACGCGATCACGATCTTACAAACTTTATCACGGTGATATCTCTCTGATTTTTAATCGCAGTATTAAAACTATTTGAATCTGTTTTAGTTGTGAGATTGTATTGTGAATAGCTTTACTCTGAAGCTATCTCTGCGCTTTAACTCTTGAACTATATTTGTACGGTGAGATCACTACCCGTAAGTGTGATCAGTTTTATTGAGTGAAATCCTCATAGGTCTTGGGATTGGAGTTTTGGCGGGGAGCCACTCGTTAAAAATATCTGTGTCCGATTATCTCTGTGATTGTGATTGTTTTTAAAATTTGTGCCACACACCCTATTCACCCCCCCTCTAGGGTGTTTTCAATAGTGTTGGTCATACATCATATTATTGCAAATTTCGGAACACAACCATAAAGTTTAAGCAAGTGTGGGTTCCTAAAACTTTGATGACTAACATGAGTGGACATTGTTGTATTCCAAGGTCACACATAACATCTACCGTGTAGGTAAGATGGAGATGTCGAGGAACTATGAACTGGATGTCGCATCTTTTAGTTCCTTAGCCAAACGACGACGCGAAAGTATGGTTTTTCTTTTTGAACTTAATGCATACTTTCATAGCATTTTGTTTTCTTTTGTGTGCTTGATTTGATTTTTATTTTGTGTGCTAGTTTGTTTGCATTCTAGCTTGTTTAGTTCTTTATAAAGAAAAATCAAAAAAATGAAAAAGACAAAAAGCAAAAAAATGTGATTAATGTATATCTTTCTTTTGAATCATTCAAGTGATATTAATGAATGATAATCATATCCATGTAGAAATTGATGTATTATTGTTATGGCTACATGTGCATGTTTGATTTCCTCAATTGCCATGACATTTTCAATGATTAGAAGAATTTGATTTCTACACCTACACTTTCACTTCTATACATATTAAATATTGGTGTACATTTGGAGACATCTTTTATGAAATATTGGAAAGTGAATGTAGGATAAAAATAACTGAAAATCTAAGGGATATGATGAGTCTTGCCATGGATAAAAATTGAGCACAAAACAATTGACTATGAAAAAAATAGAAAAAGAATGAAAATAGCTCCGTATGAAAAATGGATACAATCCTTGGCAAGTACACTATCCACGAGTATCCAACATATGCTTTACGGGTAATCTTTAGCGTTGGTGGTATACTCGTTAAGCAATGACATCCCCACATCTAAGAGTCCGTATAGGCTATGTTTTTGGAGTGTGGTATCGTGAACTCATTTTTAATGAGGTGGGAAAATCAATCCTAGTTGATTTCATGTTTAATGGAAAATGTGGATTGGTTTCGGTTGAATTTCTTAAATGTTCCACTTATGTGCTTCATTATTTAATCATCACATTTACACGAAGGTGTTGAATTCTATGTTATAACTTTCATTGAATTTGAAGTGCTTATTATATGAATGTTTACATGCAAGTGCTAGTTGTAATTTATAATACTCTTTAGTTTGCTTGTGGTATGAAACTTGACTGCATGTATACACTTTTGATGATAACAAAAGGGATAGAAAGAATTGGGAAGATTTGAATATGTGCATTAATGCTTACATGTTGTATATATGAATATTGGTTTAAGGGGGAGCTTTAATGAATAATGAATAATGAAAATGTGCTTATTGAATATATGAATATTGGTTCAAGGGGGAGCATGAATAAAGGGGGAGCATGCATACATGTTTGAATTCTTGAACATCATTGTAGCATGCAAGTATGTTGCACATCATTGTTGCACTTGTTACATATTGCATACATCCTCCATCTTCACACTTCACACACACATGTAACGATGATATTATATGAATCGTTATTGCTCAAATCTTATATTGGTTTGTTATCATCAAAAGGATGAGATTGTTGGATGACGTCCCCCTAGTTTGTGGCATGCAAGTGTGCAATAGTATATGATTGGGGGCGTGAGATTTAAACATTTAGAACCACAAGCGCACGGTGTTGTAGTATGGCTTGGGGGTCGAACTAAGGGAGGCGTGGTTGTGCTTGTGTCAGAAAGGACCAGATTCACCCCATGGGTGAGCTAGCCTGAATCGGTAGATGGGTTATTGATTCGGGTTCAATATTACATTTTTAACCCCCCATTTACCCTATTTTGTGCTCATGTGATGCTATATTGTTCTCTAATACATTCGTATTTTCTACACAATCATTTATTAGAGAAAACACCTTATTTGAGCATAAAACAGCAATTAATGGAGTATTTCTGCACTTCTTATAATTTTCCTAGTTTGGTCTCGATCTTACGATTCCAACGACTATTTATTTGTATATTTCTGAGATCTGTGCTAATTACTGTGAATTTTTGAATGCAGAATACCATTTAATTGAAGAAATACAGAAGAAATACATTTTAAAATACGGCGCACGAATCTTGGAGTGCCACGCGGCGTCATCCCCACGTTTCCCCGCCGTATCGGACGGCGCTCAGCGATGCGGCGACGCGGCTATACGTCGGCCGCTCGATCCGCATCCAACGGCTCCCATCACCCATAGATGAAGCGAAGAGCGCAGCTCTGCATGGTAATGTGGCTCAACCGCGTTCCTCGATCCTCCTTCCAACGGTGTACATGCGAGCGGAGCATGCGCAAAACCAAGCGGCGACGTGGGCGACGCTGATGCGTCCGATGGTGATCGGACGACTAAAAATGACCCCGCCCAAACTCGGAGACCGCAACGATTATACGACGACGTGGCGTAAGCAGAGCCCAGCGATCACGATCCAACCGCTGTAAACACTCCGATCCGAATTCGAAGAGCGCGCACGAAAATTGGTGCACACGTGGCGGCTCCTGGGTTAATCCCGCATCGATCGAACGGCCTATATTTGATCCGGCTGTGGGTTTGGTTTTAATTTCTAATGGGTGCGGTTTTGAACCCATTAAGGCTCTTAAACCCGCAAAGTGCCTATTTAAGTGTATTCTAGGGTTTTTGGCCGGAGGGGGCGTATTCTGGGGTATTCTGGGCGTATTGGAGGCTCTAGGAGCCGTATTTCTCCTCTGAAAAATTCTGTAAATTCCAGAGGCTGTTCTTCATTTTTCCAGAGAGTTTTGAGTCTTATATTGGAGATTTGGTGATGAATTCTTAAATTTCTACCCATTTGACGCTTTTCTATCGTATTTGGCTATTAGAATGAAGTATTTTGCTATGATCATTGATTATTCTTGCATTATGAGTAGCTAAATCTTATTTGTGCATGGTATGGAGTAGTTAGGGGATATGATTTGTATTCGTTTGGTTGAATATTCGTTGTGCTTAATCGTTAACGTTGATAAAGTTGTGAACTTTGGTATTAAATCGTCTTTTTCATCTTCCAAAAGAAGTGATTGAGTTGATGATCGCCCCAAAAGGGTGAGCTTTGATCTCTCCAAAAGAGAGTTTCATACCGTAGTTGTAAGATTATAACTTTAGCAACGATTTTATTCATATTATGCTTTAACCCCCAAAAGGGTATCTTCCGATGAATTGCTCCCAAAAGGAGAATTCATTGAGTTATATTGGGTATTTTCCAGTGAATTGCTCCCAAAAAGAGAATTCATTGTGTTATATTCGTCAACCAAATTAATACGAATTATTGATCCTAACAAACCCATACCATGTGCATACTTTTTGTCGATACTTTCATACACGACTTTTCTTTGTTCGTATTGTTCGCACATCACCATCGCGCACTTTCACACCATCGCCATCATTATTGAAGTGGTTAGCTTATTTTCGTTGGGTTTCTATTTGATTTGAGCTGTGGTTTCAACAGATTTTCTCCCGAGGATTCGACATCTGGACTCCCAGATTATATTACTTGTACGGACTCTTGCGCTTGAGAGAAACACTATTTTGGGCATACCATGTTTTTGGCGCCGTTGCCGGGGTGGAATGGTTTGTTACTACGATTTATTTCATTCAGAAGACCTTCGGTGAGATCTTTCCACTTTAATGTACATAAATTTTTGTTTATTTTTGTAAAAAAATGGAGTATATGAATTTCTATTGCACAAACAATCTGTATGATGCAAAGTACGCTAATGCACACAAACATAGGATGGAGAAGCTCAAGATCGTTAATTTTAATCAAACTGACTGTGAAACTTTCTTTCAGGCCTAGAGGAGGTTCACGGACATAATATCGAGCTATCCGCAGCATGGGTACATAAAGAACGAGCTTATGGAGTTCTTTCTAGATGGACTACAACCACAGCTGCAGGAATTCTTGGGAGTCATGACGCCGATAGAGGCGTGGGAATACATGGAGTCTCTGCAAGAAAATGATGAAACCATGGAAGAGACTTCAGAGAGCGATTCAACGGAGCCTTCGTGCCTTGATCAAGAAGAGCAAAGCGTAGACGTACCTTTGCAATCCTTGAAAGAGGAAGTTTACCTGATTATTCAGACACATGAGGCTACATCCCATCAATTCCAAGAGAATTTCCTTGCTCGGAGTCGGTAGATTCAGAAATCCATTGAAGATCTTAATTTGATTGCCACTTGCCTAGAAGAAAGTAATGCTTTTGAAACTCAATTTCAAGAATCTAATACGAGTTTATCTTCTATTGTAGGAAAATCGAGCAAGCCATGTCACGTTGAGGACACGAATAAAAATATCTACTTGGCAGAAAGTGTGTGCAAAAGAGAGGACGAGCTAGCAATTTTGGATGAACGAGAGGAGGAGACAGCTAGGGACAAGGGTTTTGAGATTATCGCCATGGAGTCAGAACCATGCCCTCCTCCAGTTTTGTCCCAAAATCATTTACCCCTCTCCCCATTGATCGAGCATCATACCGAGAGTAGTGCATATCTTTCAGGGAGTAGTCGTCAACTTGCTTTAATTTATTTCAACTATTTTGACGACTACATTTGGAATACTTTTATTGAGAAGAATCGTAGACTAAAATGGATTGACGTGACTCATCTCTTGCAGGATACCAGAGAACATCTTATAGAGACGCTGGGAGTTACGTTGCTGGGATCCAGTTTAGTCATTGGAGAAAAATTACTCGTCGAGGTGCGCAAGGAGCAAATTGAACAACTTCCTCCACCATCAAAGATTCGTGATCCGCCATTTGACCACGGTGTGTTCTTTCCAGTAGTGTAGTTTTCAAATGCTTTCTAGGATGCTTGCTTGAATAAACTCGTACCCCTTTCAACATTGAGGACAATGTCCATCTTTAGTTGGGGGGTGTATGAGACCTTAGGATTTTTTTTTGAGAAGAATAAATCACCAAATCTCATCATTTAAAACTCCTTCATATGCCATAAATGCGGATGATTATACATTAATTGAAGTTCTAAAAATTGTTTATGGCTTGATTAAATTATTTTTCCGTCATGGAATTACCGTTAATATGCTATTCATGAAAATTTTCAATTGCCTTGATTAATATTTCGAAATAGTTTGAATTTATTTCATGCATGCTACTGTGATGAAAAAGCTTAAGTATACATGATTTATTGGAATAGTCTTCAAGTTGAAGAGGAACTTGGCCTTTGTTATTAATGTTTTGTTCGAAGAATGGGCGTTGAGTTGCTTACAAGAAAAAAGAAAGAAAATAAAAGAAAAAAAAATGAATGAAGAAAATGAATGAATTGTTGTGAACGATTATTTACTGGGTTGGTTGAATTATTAGGCCACCCTAATATTGGACCCATATCTGTGAAAGCCCACCTTGTATTCTCCCCTTTGGCTATAAATAAAGACATGAGGGCTCCCCCCTCATTAGTTGATTTATAACATGTTATCAGCACGAGCCTCTAATTATTTTTTCTCCACAAAAATTCATTTTCCGTTCGTTGCGAAGGCGAAGGCGTAGGCGAGACGGGAGATCCACGAGCGCGGTGCAAGGCTTCCTCAATTGAGCGTCTTCATCCGCGTAGGGCTACGCGCAACCGTCGCTATATCTGGAGGACGGATATAGAGGTAAACACACTAAAAACGATATTTTTATCATACGTATGATTGCTCTATCCCTAGATCTCAAAAGATCGTTATAGGGATCTATTGTCGCCTTGAAAACGACAGATTTTCCATTCCAAAAACCAATTTTTTAGGGTTCGTTGATTTTTTTTTCTCAAACCCTAAAAATTTTCCCTCCGGCGACGTTGCCGCCGGCCCCCCTCCCTCCCTGTCGCGCAGTTCCCCCCTCCTTTCAGAGGGGGGGGGGCAGCTGCCGCACCCCCCTACAGAGGGGGGCGGCGGCCCCCGCTGCCGCCGCGCCCCCCTACAGGGGGGGCGACGGCCCCCGTCGGTCCCCCCTGCAGGGGGGCGACGGCCCCCGTTGCCGTCGCGCCCCCCTGTAGGGGGGGGTGGGGGCGGCGGCCCCCGCGGCCACGCCCCCCTGAAGGGGGTGGCGACGCCGCCCCCCCTAAAACCCTAATTCAGACTAAAAAAAACAGTGAAAACCTGTGGGCCTGAAGCCCACAGGCCGGCTATGGGCTTCAGGCCCACATGCCAACTCTTCATTAAAAAAAATCCTGTGGGCCTGAAGCCCACAGGCCGGTTGTGGGCTTCAGGCCCACAGACCGATTTTTCTTAAAAAAAACTGTGGGCCTGAAGCCCACAACCGGCTGCGGGTTTTCAGGCCCGCAGGCCGTTCCTACAAAAAAAAATTTGGGGGGGGGGCATAGGCTGTAAACAAGCCTGAAAAGGCAACTGTTTGGCCTAAAGATCAATCTAAAAGGGGATTTAAGGGCAAAATATTCGTGAAAAATCACGGTAAATTACGGGACAAATATCGGGTAAGCGAGGACTTTTTGGGGAATTTTGGGGGGCTTTAGGGATATTGAGGGAACCACTTTTCCTCAGACAAAGAAAATGTTTATTTTGGGCACTTAATCAATTTAATTGATTAAACCCATTTACTTTACAACCCATGCATCATAATTACTTTTACATGCTTTTCATCTATGGCAAAATTATGTGGATATTATATGCGTGGTTGTGCATTTTATTTAAAACTTAATAATTAGGAAGAACCTGCGACCGCTCTGCCGTTAGTTACCTAACCTAACGGTGTATGACGTTGCCCAGTGGTCCAATAATTATTAAGTGATTAAATATTATTTTATCCACATGTGAATAAACTGCCTGTGATGTCTGTGAATGAAAATGTTGATGAGCACAATATTTCTGCATGAATTGCTAAATATGGTTTTTGGATCGGCCGTTTAGTTCCACAGTTTATTTCCCGCACTTTTCTTTTATTTTTGAGAGAAATTGTAGTGAGGAACTTATGTAAATGTCAAAGAAAGAAGACCAACTTCCATGGAGACGGAGGCCACGCTTGAAGACGGAGATATTATATGGGACCCACGGGGTTTCCAAAGTTGTATTTTCATTTTATTCAAGCTGCAAATTTGTATAATTTGGACTGTGGACTTTTGGACTCTTTCTTGTGGGACTGGCCGATCCACACGTTTTGCTTTTCATTAAATATTGCCTCCGCATGAAAATGTTTTTATTTCTGATTGATTATTAATTCATGCATGTTTGTGCTCTGCTAGATAAATGGCTAAAATTGCAAGCGTTGACTTTGAAGTGCTGGATGCATCAGGTAGAAACTATCTAAGCTGGCAGCTAGATGTTAAGTTTCACCTGCGGGCCAAGTCCCTCATCACTGCTGTGACTAAAAAAGAAAATGTTAGCGATATAGAGAAGGCGCAAGCCATCATCTATATTCGCCGCCATGTGGACAAGACCTTAAAGGCTGAGTACCTTACGGTCGAAGATCCACTTGAGCTATGGACCGCCCTTGAGGATAGGTATAAACATCAGAGAGATGTTATACTCCTAAGGGCGAGATATGAGTGGGAGAACCTGAGACTACAGGACTTTAAGTCCATTACTGAGTACAACTCAGCACTTTTTAGCATCACCTCACGCCTGAAGTTGTGTGGTGAAAAAGTCTCAGAAGATCGCATGCTGGAAAAGACGTATACGTCTTTCCATGAAAAGGACGCGATACTCATGCATCAATACCGTGAACGTAAGTTCACCAAGTATTCAGAGCTGCTGTCATGTCTTCTCATGGCCGAGCAAAATAGAGAGCTTCTTCTCGCCACTCACAATATGCGCCCTCCCGGCACTGCCCCCTACTAGAAGCTCACCATACCTCTTCCTTCAAAAAGAAGAGGGATAATAAAAGAAAAGAAAGACCACAGAAAGGGGGACAACAGAAAAGAGCCAAGGGCCCACCACAGCAGCGCAAGAATGAAGGGAAGCGCAAGTTCACCTGGCGCAGGAATGATAACAAGAAAAATAATGCACCCCCACCCAAGAGGGACTGGTAAGACCAGTGCCACAGCTGTGGCATGACAGGCCACTGGTCTAGAGTGTGCAGGACCCCAGTGCATCTCCAGGAGCTTTATAAACAAAGCAAGAAAAAGAATACTGAATCAAACCTGGTGGCTGCGAATAATGCAGTCAAGTTCACAGCCAAAGACTTCGAGTCAGATGATATGCTTGATTAGCCTGTTTTCATTTATCTTAGCATTTTATTGTATGAACAATCTATTTTATGAGAGCTTTTATGTAATCTGAATTCTGTTGAATAAAATTTAGTTTTTCTAAAATGCAAATGTTTACTCATCTTTTTAGATGGGATGCTCTCATGAATGCTTAGTAGACAGCGTGTCGACACATACGATCCTTCAGCACAAATGCTATTTTCATAGCATAATTCCATATAAGAGCCCTGTAAACACAGTTTCAGGGCCATCGGACATAATTGAAGGTTCTGGGAATGCAACCTTGTTGCTTCCTAATGGAACAGAAATAAAAATAAAAGATGCACTTTACTCTCCGAATTCCAAGAGAAACTTATTAAGTTTCAAAGATATCCGTCTTAACGGATTCCACTTGGAAACAACAAATGTTAAAGAAAATGAATTACTGTACGTAACGTCTCAAGACAATGGAGTTAAATCCATACTTGAACGTTTTGAGAGCCTCTCATCAGGCCTCTACCAAACAAAAATTCGGAGAGAGGAAGCAAACCTAACAGAACACCTGAATTGTCCGACATCGGCCAAATTCTTACTTTGGCACGATAGACTTGGCCACCCCGGATCTGTGATGATGCACCGCATTATATCACAATCCCATGGGCATAACATGAAGAACCAGAAGATTCTTCAGAAGGGAGAATTCCCTTGTGTACCCTGTTTTAAGGGAAAATTAATAACAAGGCCATCACCACTTAAAGTGGACATCGAATCTCCTAGCTTCCTTGAAAGAATACATGGAGACATATGTGGACCTATCCACCCCCCTAGTGGGCCCTTTCAGTACTTTATGGTACTGATTGATGCATCTTCAAAATACTCGTATGTATGTCTACTTTCAACCCGCAACTTGGCTTTCCTAAAGCTCTTGGCACAAATAATAAAGTTGCAGGCGCATTTTCTAGACAACCAAATTAAGAAAATACGTCTGGATAATGCGGGGGAATTTACCTCTCAGTCATTCCAAGAATATTGCCTGGCAACAGGAATTGAAATTGAACATCCAGTGCCGCATGTTCACACCCAGAATGGGTTAGCTGAGTCGCTAATAAAAAGACTCCAATGGATCGCACGTCCATTGCTGATGAAATCCCAGTTGCCGGTGGATGCATGGGGACATGCAATTCTGCATGCTGCATCACTAATAAAAATTAGACCCTCGGGAGGTCAGAGTCTATCTCCAATGCAACTTGCATATGGAACGTCGCCGAACATCTCTCACTTAAGGATCTTCAGCTGCGCAGTTTATATCCCCATTGCACCACCACAGAGGACCAAGATGGGTCCTCAACGTCGCCTAGGTATTTATGTAGGGTTTGACTCACCCTCCATTATAAGATACCTAGAACCCCAAACGGGGGACGCTTTTAAGGCACGTCTTGAAGACTGCGATTTTGATGAGACGTATTTCCCCAAAATGGGCCTAGACATCGAAAAGTCTAGTGCAAAGCAAATGTTAACGTGTGATACAAAAAGCTTGACCCACTACGATCCGGTAACAAAACAATGCGATGATGAGATCCGGAAGATCTTACATATCCAGGACACAGTCCATAGATTACCGGACTCGTTTACTGACAACCAGAAGATTGTCAGATCACACATCCCTGCTACGAATACTCCAGCTAGGATTGACATCCCAAAGGATGGATGCAATCCACCAGCAGCAGAAGTGGCTGCACCTCAACAGAAAAGAGACAGACTACCAGGCTCCAAGGATAAAAATCCAAGAAAAAGAAAAATATCCGGAGACCTTGGGACGATACCCCCACAGAGAAACGAGCTCGTGTCCATACCCTCTCCCCTCCCGGAATCCACTGCAGAGGAACTGCCGGGAGAAACTGAAATATCATTAAATTATGTACGTACAGTGGAGGTATTGGACAGAAAGAGTATAGTCGTCGACGATGACTTCGCGTTTCACATTGCCATTCACGTCGCCGGAAGCGACGATGACTATGAACCACACTCCGTTGCTGAATGCAAACGTAGAGACGATTGACCAAAGTGGAATCAGGCAATAGAAGCCGAGCTGGACTCTCTTCAGAAACGAAAAGTCTTTGGGCAAATAGTCCAGACACCTACTGGTGTCAAACATGTGGGATACAAATGGGTATTCGTCAGAAAAAGAAACGAAAATAATGAGATCGCACGCTACAAATCTAGACTTGTAGCACAAGGATTTTCCCAAAGACCGGGTATAGACTATAACGAAACATATTCCTCGGTCATGGATGCGATCACCTTCAGATTCCTGATAAGTTTAACAGCAAAGGAAGGCCTAGATATGCAGCTAATGGATGTTGTGACTGCATATCTATACGGCAATCTCGACAAAGAGATATACATGAAACTTCCTGATGGCTTTTCCATGCCTGCTGAACTAAATGATAGACCTCGGGACGTCTATTCTGTTAAGCTACAAAGATCATTGTATGGTCTCAAACAATCAGGAAGAATGTGGTATAACAGACTCAGTGAGTTCCTTGTTCAACAAGGATTCACGAACAATGAAGTCTGCCCTTGTATCTTCATAAGAACAAAGGGAAAAGGATTCGTCATAATAGCTGTCTACGTAGACGATCTGAATCTCATAGGATCTCCTGAAGAGATCACTGAGATATCTGTAAGCCTAACAAAAGAATTTGAAATGAAAGACCTAGGCAAAACGAAATTCTGCCTTGGCTTACAGATTGAACATCAAAAGGATGGAATCCTATTACACCAAACCACATATACGAAGAAAATGTTACAAAGATTCCATATGGACCATTGTCATCCATTGAGTACACCTATGGTGGTACGATCGTTGGATGCATATAAAGACCCCTTCCGGCCGCTGGAAGAGGGGGAGGACATACTTGGTCCGGAAGTTCATTATCTGAGTGCCATCGGAGCACTACTATATCTGGCAAACTGCACGCGTCCCGATATAGCGTTTGCAGTAAATTTGCTAGCCAGATACAGTGCAGCGCCTACACAGCACCACTGGACCGGAGTAAATCACCTTCTGCGCTACCTCCAAGGGTCTACAGATTTGGGACTCTTCTACAAAAATGGAACATCCTCTACACTTGCAGGTTATGCTGATGCAGGTTACTTGTCTGATCCCCATAAAGCAAAATCACAGACTGGGTACATGTTTACCTACGGAGGGATAGCCATTTCCTGGAGATCCATCAAGCAAACCTTGATGGCGACCTCATCCAATCACTCAGAGATCATTGCCATCCATGAAGCAAGCAGAGAATGCGTATGGCTACGCTCAGTTGTCCACCACATCCTATCTACGACCGGACTGAAGACTGGAGATCTCGAGCCCACTACCATGTTCGAGGACAACGTTGCTTGCATAGCTCAACTACGAGGTGGCTTCATCAAAGGCGACAGAACAAAACACATTTCACCAAAGTTCTTCTGGACGCACGAGCTACAGAGAGATGGCAAGATCGACATCAGACAAGTGCAGTCATGTGACAATTTGGTAGATTTGTTCCCTAAAGCCCTTCCTACTGCTACTTTTAGAAAACTTGTACATATGATTGGAATGAGACGCCTAAGAGATCTGAAAGCTTGAGAGCTTGTACAGATCAGGGGGAGTTTGGCAGAGTTTGTACTCTTTTCCCTTAACTATGGTTTTTCCCACTGGGTTTTCCATAGCCAAAGGTTTTAACGAGGCAAATCCACCAACTCAGGATCCTGAAGTATCCACCCCATGTGAGACCCATACAGGCTCAGAATCCCAAAGTATTCATGAGCAGGGTCCACACCTATGGCTGGATAAGGGGGAGTGTTGTTAACGGTTATTTACTGGGTTGGTTGAATTATTAGGCCACCCTAGTATTGGGCCCAAATCTGTGTACGCCCACCTTGTATTCTCCCCTTTGGCTATAAATAAAGACATGAGGGCTCCCCCCTCATTAGTTGATTCATAACATGAATAAGCATGTCACTAATAAATAACTTGGTTGGCTCGAGTAGTACAGTCCGCGGGGTCCTTTTTGGCCTAATGCCTTATTATCGTCTGATTTGGGAGCCATTGACCGGAAACTCGCTCATTTGATGGAGCGATCCAAGTTATACTTTTTTCTGTGAATGTTGCTTGATGCGCATTACGCGGAACTAATAAAAGAAAAGAAGTGGCGAATAAACTAAGCAACCTCAATGCCCATGACTTGAACGATCTTTGTGAGATGCCAATTCCTTGGAAACAAGAAAACTAGAGAATATAACGACGTGTTATACTTTCGCTTGCGCAAAACGATGCTTGTATGCTATTTATTCAAATTAAATTAGAGAAAATATCAAATGATTGATCTTGTACATGGATTGTGTATATTGATAGTCTAGATCATGTTGGAAAGCGTATTATTGAGCCATGCCATAAGCGATTGATAGAATTTATTGTTTTATTAATCATCCGTATTAATCTCTCTTTTTGCTAGAGACTAGCAAATCGCTAGTTGGGGGGTGTGATTCGGGTTCAATATTACATATTTAACCCAACATTTAGCCCTATTTTGTGCTCATGTGATGCTATATTGTTCTCTAATACATTCGTATTTTCTACACAATCATTTATTAGAGAAAACACCTTATTTGAGCACAAAACAGAAATTAATGGAGTATTTCTGCACTTCTTATAATTTTCCTAGCTTGGTCTCGATCTTACGATTCCAACGACTATTTATTTGTATTTTTCTGAGATCTGTGCTAATTACTGTGAATTTTTGAATGCAGAATACCATTTAATTGAAGAAATACAGAAGAAATACATTTTAAAATACGGCGCACGAATCTTGGAGTGCCACACGGCATCATCCCCCGCGTTTCCCCGTCGTATCGGATGGCGCTCAGCGATGCGGCGACGCGGCAATACGTCGGCCGCTCGATCCGCATCCAACGGCTCCCATCGCCCGTAGACGAAGCGAAGACCACAGCTCTGCATGGCAACATGGCTCAACCGCGTTCGTTGATCCTCCTTCCAATGGCGTACGTACGAGCGGAGTGGGCGCAAAACCAAGCGGCGACGTGGGCGACGCTGATGCGTCCGATGGCGATCGGACGGCTGAAAACGACCCCGCCCAAACTCGGAGAGCACAGCGATTATACGGCAACATGGCGTAATCGGAGCCCAGTGATCGTGATCCAACGATTGCAAACACTCCGATTCGAATTCGAAGAGCGCGCACGAAAATTGGCGCATACGTGGCGGCTCCTGGGTTTAATCCCGCATCGATCGAACGGCCTATATTTGATCCGGCTGTGGGTTTGGTTTTAATTGCTAATGGGTGCGGTTTTGAACCCATTAAGGCTCATAAACCCGCAATGTGCCTATTTAAGTGTATTCTAGGGGTTTTGGCCAGAGGGGGCGTATTCTGGGGTATTATGGGCGTATTGGAGGCTCTAGGAGCCGTATTTCTCCTCTGAAAAATTCTGTAAAATTCCAGAGGCTGTTCTTCATTTTTCCAGAGAGTTTTGAGGCTTATATTGGAGATTTGGTGATGAATTCTTAAATTTCTACCCCGTATTTAACGCTTTTCTATCGTATTTGGCTATTAGAATGAAGTATTTTGCTATGATCATTGATTATTCTTGCATTATGAGTAGCTAAATCTTATTTGTGCATGGTATGGAGTAGTTAGGGGATATGATTTGTGTTCGTTTGGTTGAATATTCGTTGTGCTTAATCGTTAACGTTGATAAAGTTGTGAACTTTTGTATTAAATCGTCTTTTTCATCTTCCAAAAGAAGCGATTGAGTTGATGATCGTCCCAAAAGGGTGAGCTTTGATCTCTCCAAAAGAGAGTTTCATACCGTAGTTGTAAGATTATAACTTTAGCAACGATTTTATTCATATTGTGCTTTAACCCCCAAAAGGGTATCTTCCGTTGAATTGCTCCCAAAAGGAGAATTCATTGAGTTATATTGGGTATTTTCCAGTGAATTGCTCCCAAAAAGAGAATTCATTGTGTTATATTCGTCAACCAAATTAATACGAATTATTAATCCTAACAAACCCATACCATGTGCATACTTTTCGTCGATACTTTCATACATGACTTCTCTTTGTTCGTATTGTTCGCACATCACCATCACGCACTTTCACACCATCGCCATCATTATTGAAGTGGTTAGCTTCTTTTCGGTTGGGTTTCTATTTGATTTGAGCTGTGGTTTCAACAGATTTTCTCCCGAGGATTGGACATTTGGACTCCCAGATTATATTACTCGTACGGACTCTTGTGCTTGAGAGAAGCACTATTTTGGGCCTACCAGTTATCATAGAAAATAGAATGCGAGGGATAAACAATATAAAGGGAAACCCGGGACTTCGGTTTCCGCCTTTTCGTGCGATTCTCGCCAATACGGCCTACGGGTAGGATAACGATCGGAATTAGGGTCTATTGGTGAGACGTTGCCTCTAAGAGTGATACCGGCGTCCCATGGGCCTGATATTCCGGTCGGTGCCCAGGATGATACGTCGGACTACCCGGGTTCGGTCAGTGGGCATTCCCATGTCCATTAACACTAACCGACTCCGGGAGCACTAAGCTTGCAACGATAACTCCCAACATCTCATCCTGCCGCTCCCGCGTGCTAGGATTCGACATCTACGCTAAGGGCGTGAGCTATGGCTAGGGAGTCAACCGCCAAGTTTATTCTCCCTTGGCCCAACGGTCAAAAGTGGTCTTTTTCCCGCCGATGACAATGAAACACCCCGCGTAACCGATAGATTCCTAATCCCTATCGATTTCATAGTCCTATTAATGCATCGGGGAGAACTCACGAAGGGGTTTCCACCAAAATCCCAGATTTGGGAACTACTCACATATATTTACTAAAAAGCAATCTAAATCAAAATCGAATGTTAAAAACATAATCGGGCAATAGAAATGCGATAGTAGTAATGCAATTACGATAATATCAAAGTTTGGCAAAGATCAGATGACTTACAAATAACTAGAAAATTACAGCCGTCACAAGAGAGAAAAACAGTAAAAAATAACAACTCTCGTTTTCTAGAAACCTAGGGTCTCTATTTATAGAAAACGACATCACCTGATCAGGTGAAGAATCACCCGATCGGGTGATTCGGGTGAAGAATCACCCAATCGGGTGACCTGCTGCGAACTTCGACAGCAATCTTCAGCATTTCACCCGGTCAGACGACACGGTCGGTTGATGGAAGCTGCTCGTCGTTTGGATCTTGAGCTCATCGGGTGAACCGATCGGTTGATAAATCAACCGATCGGTTGGAATTGTTGCCCAAAAAGGCAGACTCTTGTGACATTTTGGCACGGTCAGCCGGCCGTCGGGTGAGCTCTCCGGGTCATCTTCTTCGGGGAAACAGCTACAGGTGAACCGATCGGGTGAAGATCACCCGATCGGTTGAGTTTCAGCTCCAATTTCCAGAGAGAACAGTCGGGTTTAACCGGTCGGTGACCCGGTCGGTTGACACTTTCGTTGCTTCAGCGGCTGACCGAGTCGTGCACGCGTGCATCACCCGATCGGTTGGCCTATCCAACCGATCGGGTGGGGGGCTAAAAGATGGCGATCTTCGTCGTTTGACCCCCTGGTTCACGCGTGACTCCTCCCGTTGCTCCAGGGACTCATGATATCATAGTTTTATGTCCGCTACATTGGCAAACTCCTGCAAACACGTAAAAACACGGAGAAGTGAAAGAAAACAAGAAAATATGAGAAAACGAATACGAGACAGTGGAAAATAGCGGAAAAACACAAAAGAAGACGTGCGTGAATATATGAAATATAAACGCACGTCAAAATCCCCCAAGCTGAACCCTTCCTCGTCCTCGAGGAAGACGAGTGAGAGTAGGAGCTCGGAGGGAGAAAATAGAGAGAAAGAGAGAAAAAGGAGAACTCTAAATCCTAAATCGCCCGTCAGGGCCAACAAAACCAAAAATGACACACCAAGCAAGCAAACGCCAAATCACATCACTAAACCAAGGAATACGAGTTCAGACAAGTGTCGTGGGCCCACGCCGTGAAGCGCGAGTGAGTGTGGTCGTATGCTAGCAGTCGGTGTCACTATCTACATCATGCAATAAGCTCCATATACACAAATCCAAGAAATGACCCAAATATCGATTCGATTCGAAATAAGCTGTGAATATATAGCTCAAGCATGCGTGAGAAGAGTATGAGAATAGAAACACATCATGTGTCAGGGACTCCACAGCTAGGGACTCGGGCATCACCACACTATCGCCTAGGTAATAGATAGAAGTTCCCTATTCCAAGTGTTTTCGAAAGCGATGGGGGTTGAGATGATGTGGAGTAGAACACTCGGTGCAAATTCTCGCCTTCCCTTTATTCTCGATAGGTAGGGAAATATTCACACACATTTTTTTGGGTTTTGGATATATGTATTTTTTTGGGTTTTTGGCTATACATATGTATATATATATATATTTCTTTCTTTTCTCTTGGGTTTCTTTTCTTTTTTGGTTTTTCTTTTCTCTCCTTTTTTGGATTTTTTGGATTTTTGGTTATATACACGTGTGTACTCTCCCAAGTGGGAGAACGGTACACGACGAGGGGATTTGCACCACGTAAAAATAAAAAAGAAGTCGGATTATAAACACTTGGGCAAGGGAGATATTTCGCTAATCAGAGCATAGGCTAAAATGGGTTATCCTAGTTCTAACTGTGGAATCCCGACACATGCGAAATGAAGCATACGACATATATATATTCATGCATACAGAAGTAGATAGGAGAAGCAAATACCGCATATTCAAATCGAAGCATGATAATCTAGGGTTCATTCCTGGACAGGTATATAAATCAAAATCACAAAGTAGAAGCACACCAAACAGCTAGGCACGACACACGACTCACATAAAAGCTAAGTGGACCCACGATGCATGAAATGCAAGAGGACTCGGCTTCCTAGGGCTAGTGAATGTGATTATCGAAGCCATGCTAGGTGTGTGTGTGATTTTTGTGGCAATTCATCATATGGTTCATCTCTAGGAGAAAGAGATAAAAAGAAGAAAAGAAAAAGAAAAGAAAAACACGGAGAAAAACGACTCAAAAACAAAGAAAAAGACACAAATGACGCACGAAGTGTGACCCCCCAAGCTGAAGCTTGCATTGCCCTCAATGCAATAAAAGTGAATGCGGGATGGCAATGAAAATGGGGGGGGTACGCACCGACACAAAAAGACATGAAAAACAAGAAAAACACACAAACGAAACTGAAAAGAAGAATAAAAATAAAAATCACACCACACGACATATAAACAGAAAATAAAAATAGAAAATCACACGACACAACATATAAAACAAACACACCAAGAAAAATATCACATGACAGCACACATAAAAATTTGACATCCCCCAAGCTAGACGTGACAAAGCTAGCGAAATGATGTGATCATGAATATGCAGAGATATGCAAGGGGGAGGTCAGAAAACACCATGAAATCAAAAAGCAGGAGAGGAATCATCCTCATCCTCCTCGGCGGAAGAAGTGGGGGAAGTGATCGAGAACGCATCTGCAATTTCTTGCGGCGCACGTATGGAGTGACGGAATTGAAGGGTAGTGAAGCTGAGGGGGCGACAGTGGAGGGAATGGAAACGGTGGGAGTAGATGAGGTAGTTGGGATGGAAGTAGTGATAGGAGCGAATGGTCGCCTAGGGGGTGATGGTGGAGGGGAAGGGTGTGGTGTGGGAGGAGATGGTCTGTGGACATGAGTGAGATGGCGGAGGATGGTGGCCACATTCCTCTCAAGTACGAGGAAGCGTGGGTGAGAGAAAATCGAAGGGGGTGGGCCCGAGAGGGTGGAGGATGCAACGACAGTGCGAAGCGAAGCCAACTCAGTCTCAAGAGCGAGACGATCGAAAGTGGCACGACGGAAGGAGGAGGAGGAGGTAGTGCGGACCAGAAAGGTGGCGACAGTGGTGATCGGGACAGAAGCTGGGATGACATGACTAGGACCAGCCCCAGGGTCATCACGGTGCACATGGATGTCCTGCTCGCCTAAGTCAGCGGCAGGGCAAGGTGGTCTAGGTGCGCCCGGGATGAATGGAAGGCGAAAACCCCCAAGAAACTCAGCATCAGGTGGGAAAGTCCAGTCTCCCACAAGCTGGATGGTTATGCGAGCGGGGTCGGGGAGAATGGTATATGGAGACGGGGGGGTGCACGTAATGGAACGTTAAGCGGCCATTGGGGCGGGGCTTAATCATGTGAATATGCCGCAGGACGTCGAGATCTAGACGTGAGGGTCTTGCAGCAGCGGGAAGATCTCGGGGGATGACAACATTATACCTAGGAGCAGAAGCTATGATCGTTATAAGGCCCCCGCAACAAAGCTTGCCCTTGCCGGTTCGGCTAATCTCAAGAAGCTTTTGAATAAGCCATTCACCGGTATGGACGGGAATGGTAGGGGCCCTAAAGAAATCCCGTCATCCCTGTGGACTAAGGGAAAGGTCATGGCCCACAGAATGAAGAGATCATGGATTGTCACGGTACCTGACTCATCCCTGGGGGAAAAACGTGCAAGAAATGATACGGTGGGCTAGACGGAAGACGGGGTGAATGATAGAGGAGGCCTTGGCCTTACCTCGGGGGTAGTGAGGGTGCAGGGTGAGGCGGAACCAAAACTGATCGACATCAAATTCGGGGGGATACCCGTAAGAGCGTATAGCGTCGTTCCCCAGGATGGGGAAACCGAAGATGTCATTGATGGTATTCAGGTGGGTGCGAATAGTTCTGTTACGGACCCGAAATATGACGATCGACCCCGACTCATAGACAAGTGTGGATAAAAATTCGAGGGTGAGGGAGGGGTAGGACACAATCGAGGCGTTTAGGAAAGCCAACCAACCTAAATTTGCGAAGAGAGTCTCGATCTCGGTGAAGACACCGAGATCGATAAGCGTTTGGGTATGGGCAAATTTGGTCGATAGATGCCCCCGAGCATCAATTCTATGGTAAAAATCTTTGTGCTCTTGGTTTCTAAAGCGGTAGCCATGCGGGCCAATCAGTGGGTCCTCAACTGGGACGACATGTTGGGGTTGGGGTTGTGCATGCTGTGCGGGAGGAGGACGTGAGTGTGGTGGGCGTGTGGTTTTGCGTCTCTTGCGAGACGAATCCTCCTCTCGCATGATAGCCTTACCCTTATCCTTATATTTGGCCATGTGAGTGTGCGTGTGTGAGAGTATGCAAGATGCAACGAATGCACACTGACACAGGCAAATGAGCAAAATAAAATTCTAGGGCAAAATAAAAATTTGAGCTAAGCAGCGAAGTTACTCAAGCCAGATGAAGATCCTTGCTCGTAGATGTCCCAACACTACGCAATGGGAAGAAGTGTGAAGCCGCGGCAACTCATTCCAGCAAATTTCGAAATAGGGGGGTTTGGGCGAAAATTAGGGTTGGGATGCGGGTGAAATCGAAGAGAAAGAGAGGGAGATCGATGGAAAGATGGAAATGGAGAGTAGAGGGATCGATCTAGGGGGTTTTGTGGTTGGTTGGGGGAGAAATAAGGTCGGGCGAGGGAGAGGAAGTCGAAACGGAGAGAGGGAATCGGGATCAGGCGAGGGAGATGAACGGGTGAGGGGGGCCGGGTTTATATAGATTTTAAGTCGAACCGATCGGGTGAAAACTCACCCGATCGGTTGACTATTAGGTCGAAAATGTTGCTGAAAATTGGCTACAAGCGACCCGATCGGTTGAGAAATCAACTGATCGGGTGGCCGCTTCACACTTTTTTCTCGAAATTTTAGTACAGCTCACCCGGTCATTCACACGACCATGCTTTGCATCAACCGATCGGTTGATCAATTCCCAAAATTCCCGAGACTTCTGCTCAGCTCACATTGTCTGCCACCCGGTCATGCAATGCTTCACCCGACCGGTTCGCATGGAGAGCAGATATGTCCATTGTCTGATACGTCTCACCCGATCGGTTGAATAACCAACCGACCGGGTGAGGCCTTGTTTCCTGCAAAAAATTTACAAATGGCCTTAGTTTCTCGATGGATGATCCCGCGACCGGATTTAATTATTAAAATAAGAAAAATAAAGCTAATAAAAATCCTAAAAATGAAGATAAAAGTTTAGAGCATGGGAATGTCGTTTGCTCGATGCCCGTAGATGGTACTCAAGGTGGACGGGGGTGATGCCCTAAAATCAGCATCACTTCAGACTCAGAGTTGGCGGCCTTCGGTGTCATTGGCGGCGACAAGAAAACTTGCTCGACGATCCTCCCTTCGTTGATGGAATCTGGAGGCTTCTCCCTTAAATTGGCGTTTACCGCCACTCGCTTCAGGATCCGGATCTCATCCCTAGTGAGCCCCATGGGCTCTTTCCCTTTCCTCCTCGTCGGAGGAGCCTTTTGAAATCTGGGAGGCACCGTATGTGCCACATCCGCTTTCCCAGAGACATCATCTCTCATCAGGCCGACTGGTTCTTCTAAGCCCCCCAAGCTATCGGGGGGATTTCTTGAAAGAATCTCCCAGGAGCTCTCTTTCACAGCTCTCTCTTCTTCTAACTCCAGCACATTGCATCTTGAATCATCCGGGGGATCGGGGTGCTTCATTGATAACCCCAAGTCAAACTCGACTTTTTCGTTGCCGACGTTAAGGGAAAGCTTCCCATCTTCACATCAATTAATACGCCGACAGTTGCCATGAAAGGCCGTCCAAGGATGATGGGGGTGTGCGCATCTTCAGGCATGTCCATGACAACGAAGTCCACTGGCACATGCACCCCACTTACGTTGACAGGGAGGTCATCTACAACACCCACCGGATATTTGACTGATCGGTCTGTAAGCTGTAGGGTCATATCGGTGGGCTCCAAGTCGCCCATCCCTATCCTCTTATACAGCGACAGGGGCATTAAACTGACGCTCGCTCCAAGATCGACGAGCGCGTGATGGATCTTTACCTCCCCAATCGTACAAGGGATAGAGAAACTCCCCGGGTCTTTAAGCTTAGGCGGATTTGCTCTCTGAATGAGAGTGCTGCATTCCGCCGTTAATACTACCTTCTCCTTTCTGGATCCTCTTGTCACTAAATCCTTTAGAAATTTGGCGTAGGAGGGGATCGTCTCGATAGCTTCAAGGAAGTGGATTTGCAAGCTTAGATCCGTGACCATGGCAAAGAATTTGCCATACTTTTCGTCTATTTTGGCTTGGGCCAGCCGTTGTGGAAAAGGCACAACGGGCTTGAACACTTTGAGGCTCCCTTCCTCGTTTTTCTTCTTCTCCTCTTTAGGGACTCCCTCCGGAGTCGTTGGTTTTGGCGACGAAGCACCGTCATCATTCAATTTTTCAATTGGTCGCTCTACGACCAACGGTGCTTTCGGTTCCTTGGGGGGGCACTCTAGTGGGGATTTGTGTTCCGCTTCTCAAAACGATAGCGGACACATTCGCATGCTCGTGCGTGAGTGCCAATGTCTGGTTTGCTCCCCTTGGGTTCACTTCAGGTTGTAGCGGCAATAGATTTTGCGACCTTGAAAGCTTCGCCACTTGTAACCCCAGCTGGGTTACTTGGTCTGTGAGAGCCCTCTGCCCCATTTCCAGCTTCAGATTTATCTTCTCCTAGTTGGTTATGTATTGAGTCAAGAGGGACTCAACCGAAGAGATGGCCCTCTGCTGGCCAAATTGCTGTTGCTGCTGAATTGGCTGCTGATTCCTGGGAGCATATTGCTGATACTGTTGTGGGGGCTGCTGCTGCTAAAACTGCTGCTGCTGAAATTACTGCTGCTGAGGCCTAGCCGGCTGATATATTAGCTGCTGCTGCTGCTGAGGAGGCGGCTGCTGACAGGGCGCCCGGTAGCTAAGGTTGGGATGATTCCGGTTATTCAGAGTGTAGGCCAGGTTGAAGCTAGTTCATGGTGGGTACGGTGCATTTCCCATAGGATTGTAGAATAGTGCTCTCGCTTGGTCCAACGGTGGTGAGATGTCACCACCCTCGAAGTCCCACATGACTTCTGCTTCCACCGCCGCAATATGTTGCGTACCGGCACCACCGGCACCTACCATCAGTGCAGAGATCTGGGTCGACAGCAAGTCAAACTTGATGGATAATATGTTGACGTCCTCGACCATGTGGATACCCCCAGATCTAGGTGTGGCTCTCTCGTCACACCACCGCTCATTGTTCGATGCCATATTTTCTAATATGTTCTCGGCATCTTCTTCACTTTTGGACATGAAGGACCCCCCAGCCGCGGCGTCCATCGAAGATTTTAAATCATCCCTCAATCCATTGTAGAACACATTAATTATGTGCCACTTGGGAAGCTCGTGATGAGGGCATATTCGCTGCATCTCTTTAAATCTCATCCAAGCTTCATGCAGGGACTCGTGGCTGGCTTGGGAGAAGGAGGAGATCTCGCTCCTCAGCTTCATGGTCTTCCCCAGAGGAAAGAACTTCGTCAGAAAAGCATTTGAAAGCTTCTCCCAAGTGTTGAACGTATTTGGGTCCTTCCCCCTAAGCCACAGCTTGGCCTTATCCCGCAGAGAGAAGGGGAATAACTTCAGACGGATTGCTTCAGCCGTGACACCATTTATTCGGAAGGTGTTACACTTCTCGAGGAAGGAGTCAAATGTTCGATGGGGCTCTCCATGGGCACCCCAAAGAATTGATCTTGTTGGATCCACGTCACTAAGGACGGCTTGAGCTCAAAGCTTTGTGCCGTAATAGCAGGAGGACGGATGGCAGAGGTGGACTCGATGGATGGCATCGAGTACTCCAGCAGGGACTAGTGAGGTGGGGTAATCTCCCCCATGGTTTTAGGATCTTCTCTTCTTCGCTTCTCTGAGGCAAGACGCCTCAGGGTGGCGTTTATCTCCAGATCAACAAGAATCAAGTCGTCTACACTCCTTGAACTCCTGTGCATGAAAAGCAACAAACACCCGTGAAGCAAAAGTGGGATAGAGACAGACAAAAATAGAAAATAAGAATAAGAAAATAAAAATGAAAAATAAGAAAGAGAAAATTATCGCGAGGTAGGGATGTGAGCTAGACTCAAGGGTTCATGAGACCCTAAAATAAAAAGCACGTTGCCTCCCGGCAACGGCGCCATAAAGCTTGACGTCCCCCTAGTTTGTGGCATGCAAGTGTGCAATAGTATATGATTGGGGGCGTGAGATTTAAATATTTATAACCGTAAGCGCACGGTGTTGTAGTGTGGCTTGGGGGTCGAACTCAGGGTAGCGTGGTTGTGCTTGTGTCAGAAAGGACCGGATTCACCCCATGGGTGAGCTAGCCTAAATCGGTAGATGGGTTGCCACAGAAAATAGAATGCGAGGGATAAACAATATAAAGGGAAACCCGGGACTTCGGTTTCCACCCTTTCGTGCGATTCTCGCCAATACGACCTACGGGTAGGATAACGATCGGAATTAGGGTCTGTTGGTGAGACGTTGCCTCTAAGAGTGATACCGACGTCCCATGGACCCAATATTCCGGTCGGTGCCCAGGATGATACACCGGACTACCCGGGTTCAGTCAGTGGGCATTCCTATGTCCATTAACATTGACCGACTCTGGGAGCACTAAGCTCGCAACGATAACTCCCAACATCTCATCCTTCCGCTCCCGCGCGCTAGGATTCGACGTCTACGCTAAGGGCATAAGCTATGGCTAGGGAGTCAACCGCCAAGTGTATTCCCCCTTGGCCCAACGGTCAAAGGTGGTATTTTTCCTGCCGATGACAATGAAACACCCTGCGTAACCGATAGATTTCTAATCCCTATCGATTTCCTAGTCCTATTGACGCATCGGGGAGAACTCACGAAGGGGTTTCCACCAAAATCCCAGATTTGGGAACTACTCACACATATTTACTAAAAAGAAATCTAAATCAAAATCGACCGTTAAAAACATAATCGGGCAATAGAAATGCGATAGTAGTAATGCAATTAAGATAATATCAAAGTTTGGTAAAGATTAGATGACTTACAAATAACTAGAAAATTACAGCCGTCACAAGAGAGAAAAACAGTAAAAAATAACAACTCTCGTTTTCTGAAACCTAGGGTCTCTATTTATAGAAAATGACATCACCCGATCGGGTGAAGAATCACCCGATCGGGTGACCTGCTGCGAACTTCGGCAGCAATCTTCAGCATTTCACCCGGTCAGGCGACATGGACGGTTGATGGAAGCTGCTCGCCGTTTGGATCTTGAGCTCATCGGGTGAACCGATCGGTTGATTTTGGTTGATAAATCAACCGATCGGTTGGAATTGTTGCCCAAAAGACAGAGACTTGAGACATTTTGGCACGGTCAGCCGTCCGTCGAGTGAGCTCTCCGGGTCATCTTCTTCGGGGAAACGGCTACAGGTGAACCGATAGGGTGAAGATCACCCGATCGGTTGAGTTTCAGCTCCAATTTTCAGAGAGAACAGTCGGGTTGAACCGGTCGGCGACCCGGTCGGTTGACACTTTCGTTGCTTCAGCGGCTGACCGGGTCGTGCATGCGTGCATCACCCGATCGGTTGGCCTATCCAACCGATCGGGTGGGGGGCTGAAAGATGGTGATCTTCATCGTTTGACCCCCTGGATCACGCGTGACTCCTCCCATTGCTCCGGGGACTCATGATATCGTCGTTTTATGTCTCCTACACCGGCAAACTCCTGCAAACACGTAAAAATACGGAGAAGTGAAAGAAAATAAGAAAATACGAGAAAACAAATACGAGACGGCGGAAAATAGCGGAAAAACACAAAAGAAGATGTGCGTGAATATATGAAATATAAACGCACGTCATTGGATACAATGTGTAGTTGGATACAATGATCTATGACTTCGTGTTTGAGGATAACAAACGTGTGTGGACGATTTACTGTGTGTGCTTAGTGTTTTCAGGAATGGCACACTCGCAAATGCTCAAAGAGAGACTAAGTAAGAGTGATGGAGAATTTGCCATGCATTAGCCAAGTGGACTAAGTCAAAGATGGAGATAATGGCTAAAAAATAAACTAAGTCAAAGATGGGAAGATAAGGAGGAAATCAATTCAAATCCATATTTGAATTGATTCAAATCAATTGGTGCAACATTCAAATCCTAATGTCGTGCCAATTGAAGACTTAGTCAAAGATGGAGAGATATGGAGAATCTCATTCAAATCAATGGTGATTAAATGAGATCAAATTCAAATCCTATAGCTACTTAAATTCCATTGTCAGCCATATTCAAACTCTATATCCATGGTGATTAATTCAAATCCTAATCAAGTTAGAATTCCTTCCAATCTCCATCAATTATGGGATTATAATTGATTCTATTATATCTCATCCTCTCCTATATAAACCCATCTCCAAAAGAAGACCTAATCAAGGAGGCCAAAAATACATCTTCAAGGGGGGGGGGGGGGGGGGGGGTTGCAGCCAACACATCCAAGGAGAGCCTAGGCCGCAACTTTCATGCCCAAAATCCCTAGCTTGGGGTAACATTGCCAACCTCAAACTCTTTACATTGCGCAAGCCTCTACAAAAGCCCCTTCATTGCCGCAACCCTCCTTCCTCCTCAAAGCCAAGGGAACTCCATTGCCCATCCTTGGCCGCAAGTTTCAGCCCAAGAGCTCCATTGCCAAAAGCTTGCCAAAGCCCCATAGCCATTGCTCATTCATCCTTGTGCAAGTCCCAAGCAACCAAGGCCTTGAACTCCCCCTTGCCACAATACTTTAAGAGACCTTCATCATATACATTGCGCAAAGAATAAGGGGATAGACATCATTCATTGCACAAGCCAAAGGAGATATCATTGTCGCAAGTTACTTCAAGAGAGCGAGCCATACATTGCGCAACTTCATCCAAGGCCGCAACACAAGAGAGAGGACCATCCAACGCATTGCACAACACATTAACAAGCCATCCATACATTGCGCAACTCTCAAGGGGGGTCAACTACATAGAGCCACAAGTTTTAAGGAGGAAAGCACATAGGCCGTAAGTTTCAGAGGAGGACATGACGTTGGAGACTACATCCTGTCAGATACGATCTAACCTGAGCTGATTGACAGAGACGACTGCCGCTACACAAACTAAGATTCTCTAAACTCTTTATTATTTTATTTGTGTAGTAGTAGCGATCTTTGTAGGGGAAACTTTACCATACTTTTTTTGGGGTCTTGTCTAGTGTGGTACTAGACAAGAGGGACTTGACTAGTTGGACTAGTCAAGTGAGAGCTTATACAAGGATCATTTTTGTTGAACACCGGTGAGGTGGGGTACTGAGAGCTTGGTGAGTGTAGAGATGTGGGTGCTCTAGTTATTAAGGTTGTACCTATTACATTATTAATCTATTTGCTTTCGGGGCTGGATGTAGGTCATGGGGGTGACTGAACCAGGGTAAATCTGCTGCGTACTCTATGATTGCTTATTATTTACTCTGCATCTGCTATATCTGCCTATGTTTGCTCATGGGTTACACGAGAATTTTTATTAGCTTATTCATCCCCCCTCTTGGCTTAGATCCAGATCCAACAATTTTTCCATTGTGGTAGTTGGTACCATCGAAAAGAAGTGGTCAGAAAGTTGAAAATCCATCTCCATGGTGTGAAGTCAACGTCATCTTTTCAACTCAAGCTCTGATACCACGTGCTGGGATCTTGAAAATATCAAGAAAACAATATAGATGGAAGTGCTTAGTGTTTCTTAATACTTAATTCACTAATAAAAATTATACCCTCTAGAATGCTTTAGTCTTTTAGAAGAGTTACCTTCTAAGTACTTAATCAACACAAATAAAACTTACAAGAATGCGAGTCAAAGTTATGCAACAAAATAAAATACACACAAATATTGCAAGTAAGTAATAGAGAGAGACAAAATCAACAATCGCAAACACATAGTATTTTTATCCTGGTTCACCCATCCATGGCCTACGTCTAGTCCCCAAGCACTATGTGATTATCTCCACTAACAAACTCTCACCTAAGAGAGCAACTTGCCTTAAATAAGGGATTACAAATACCTAGCCACACTTACTGGAATTTCCAACCAACCTTGCATAAACAAGGGTTTCCAATACAACAATACCTCTTTCCAAAGAGGACCTCCATTAAGGCTTTTTACAACTCAAATACTACAATAAAAACTTACCACCGTACTTATGGTTTTACAATACCTTTTTGTGTGAAGATGAGTTGGAACACTTTCCAATAACCAAATTGGGTTAAAGCTTTGTGTGAAGTGGCTATCAGAAAATCTTTTCTTTTGATCTTTGCAAGAATGAAATTAAAGCACAAAAAGATTAAAAAGAAATCCTTGATTTACTTTCTGAAATAATTAATTTGAAATTTTTGGAGAAATTATACCAAGAGTGGCCAAGAAAATTGCTTAAAACCTTTTAATGAGAGAAAATAGTTTTGGCCAAAAGAGTTGGAGAAAATGACTTAAAAATTTATAAAACTTATGAAAAATTAATCATTAAATGTTAGTCAAAACTCCAGCCAACTTCAGCTATCCATAACCCAACAGAAAGTTCAAAACAGTTCTCAAAATTGCCCTTAAAATGGTAGAAAAAAATCGCAAGAAATCTGGAGCTGGGTTTTCTTTTTTCGTCAAGTCAAAGTAGACGACTACAGTTCATTTGGTAGTCGACTCCCAGAACAACTGTAGTTGGCTATTTTGAGCAATATGGAGAGAATGCCACTTTTTCTCATTCATAATAGTCGGCTACTATGGTAAGAGTAGTCGGCTACATATTTGACACATGAAATTTTTGCTCAAAAATGTTCAGAAAATCATTTCAAAAATATTCAAAACTTTTTCAAAATCATTTTGTGAGTTTAACTAATCTTTTAAAAACATTTCTCTCTCTCTCTCTCTCTGTGTGTGTGTGTGTGTGTGTGTGTGTGTGTGTGTGTGTGTGTGTGTGTGTGTTTGTGTGTGTTTGTGTGTGTGTTTGTTTGTTTGTGTGGTGTGTGTGGTGTGTGTGTGTGTGTGTGTGTGTGGCTTCAATCCTAAGAGAAGGCCTACAAATATTATAAGAACAAGAATATAAATTACATCAAACAATACCATGTTTTGGCTTCTTTGATGCACTCCATATATCTATCTTCATGCCTTAACATCTTTTTGATTCTTTGGCCTTTGGTTGAGCTCCCACACATCTCTTGATCATCCTTAGATGCTTTTGATTTAGAATTTCCTTTGATCAAGCTTTTGAGTCCTCATTTGAATCATTTCATGGAATGTTGACTTTTGTTAACGTCAATTCCTTGGCTTTTGAATCCAACACACTTGGTCAATGAGATTAATGATAATCATTTGTTTAATCATCATCAAAACATAATTAGAAGTGTCACAATATCCAACAAAAGGTTGCCAATACTCTCTTTTCATTTGTCCCTCATGAGTATGGTGTGGTCAGTTTGCGGTAAGGCATCTCCGTTATGTTTCATAGTGCATAGTTGATAGACTAGATGCAGAACATCATTCTTCTCTTCCAGTAGATGTAGTTGGAACCATGAATAAATGTTATCTTATTGTGGAGTGGAATTATGGGAATTACACTTATTCGTAGGTTGTTGATGCCATCCTTTACTGAGCATTTTTTGGAGATGAAAACTTGCTTTGCTGTGGCTCTGATGCCAAACGTCGGGACCCAAGGGGTATGGTACTTCATTTTGATACCAATTATTGGGTCTGAATCGGGGATGAGATACACCACAGAACAATTATGATTAATGATAATTTAATAATAACCAAATTACAGTATAAATGGCAATAGAATATAATTTAAATATACTACAATTATAAAGTAAGTAGAGACAAGAAAACATGAAAATGATCAATCGTAAACATTGAGAATTTTATTCTGGTTCGGTCTCTCCTACCTCCTCCAATCCCCAAGTTCACAGATTGAGATTTCATTATCACTCACTTGCAACCATACAAGAGAAAACCATGCAACTTGACAAATACCATTGTCAATTGCACACCACAATCTTAACAAACTGAGATTTGAGCCACTCTTAGACCAGAGAGCAACATTTGTTATGTTTTCTATCAAGCATAACAAAACGTATACGCAGCAAAAAAATAGAATCCTACCAAGATCCATGCGTTCGATCAGATTACAAACCTTTGTTGACTATTCGAATGTAACAGACTGCAGGTGCTTCTCAACGAATGACCACCCTCTATTAGTATCCACACATGAACGTCACGAATGGAAATTACAAGGGTTCTATCTCCTTCTATACAACTAGGGTTTCTTTATTGCTCTTTGTTTTTCTAAAAAATGGCAGAGATAGATCGAATGCGTGACTCACTGAAAATCCTCTCTATATCATATATAGAGTCCCACGTTAACGTTGTAATGCAGTTCAGTTACACGATGATATCTTAGGGATAATATCTTAACATGATATTATATCTGTTAACACTTTAACTCGTTTCAGGTATGCAGAGATATTTTAGGGATAATATCTTAACTAGATACAATATATGACAATTAAAATATATCACCTTATTTTGAATTTCAATTCAGATTCAAATTTGAAATCTCATTTAAAACCATATCCCATCCATTACGATCTTCATGTGTGGCCCAATATGCTCATATCAAATTGGTTGTGGGCCTAATCCTATTAAAAGCACACAAGTCATAAGTGGTATCTAGCAATACATTATGACTACCCAATTAATATGAATAGCGTTAGTCCAATATTAACCTAACCAATAGAACATGTTATAATCCTTTTGTCACACGATATCTGATTTGAACATAAGTCATGGAATGTGTCATTCTTATATTGTTCAAACATTTAATTTCTCGATTCTAAGTAGACTGATAACATCAAATGACATTCATTTGAGCACGTCCATGCATTTCTCAGTCCTACTTATCGAGTGGCCCATTAGATATCTCTCTCAAAAGGGTGACAAATTCCATCTTGTTCATTCACTTTCCTCTGCATAATTAACATCATGTTCAATCATAGCCTTTATGGTTTTCTGATTAAAGATAACGTTTGGTTATGTCAAAACATGTTATTCCTTATGTAGGAAACTGTGATAATATCTGATCTAGGGATTCATTGACATAACTATTATGAAATCATAGATGACATTAATCCATGCAATGATCTCATAGCAAGTCAATCCAGTACCTTGTTCTCCAACAAGTACCTACAACTTTGATTTGTATCACCATACATATAATTGTCTCATTATTATCAACCAAAAGTGTAATAGTCTTAATTCATCATTATACATTTAGTGATGAATGACAAGGGATGATTAGAATAACATAAAACAACTATTCAAAAATTATTATAATGAAACATGCAAGCAATATAACAATAACATTAAGAGAAATATTTTATAAATGAAAAATGACTTAACATACATGTCCAAATATTTGGCCTAGGGCATAACCACTAACAATCTCCCACTAGCACTAGGCCAAATATTACAAGTATCGGATACCCATTGACCTCATTTGTTTTTCATGTTTGGCTTGTGAGAGATCTTTGGTAAGTGGACTAGCAACGTTGTCATCTGTTGATACTCTGCATATCTTGACATATTTTTTATAATAATTTCTCGAATGAGATGATAATGCCTTAATATATGTTTGGATCTCTGAAGGGATCTGGGCTCTTTTACCTATGCAATAGCACCATTATTGTCACAATAAAGAACCACAGGATTTGTGATACTAGGAACTACTCCTAGTTCGACAATGAATTTCTTGATCTATACGGCTTCATTAGCTGCATTTGATGTTGAAATATACTCAGCTTCTGTCGTAGAATCTGCAACGGTGCTTTTCTTGGAACTTTTCTAGCTTATAACACCTCCATTTTACATAAGCACATATCCTGACTGCGATCTATAGTCATCTTTGTCCGATTAGAAGCTTGCATCTGTGTAACTATTTACTACCAGCTCATCTTCCAATCCTCCATACAGCACGAATGCATCTTTAGTTATTCTCAAATACGTAAGGATATTCTTGAATACTGTCCAGTGACTTTCACCATGATCTGATTGGTATCTGCTCGTCATGCTCAAAGCATACGATACGTCTTGTCTGGTACATATCATGGCATACATGATAAATCTTATAGCCGAGCATAAGGAATCTTACTCATGCGATCTCGCTCATCAGATGTCATGGAACATTGAGTCTTGCTAAGAAAAATTCCATGAGACATTGGCAAGACTCCTTTTTTGGATTTTTGTATACTGAACTTATTCAACACTTTATCTATGTATGCACTTTGACTTAGACCAATTCCTTTTAGATCTATCCATATAGATCTTAATCCCAAGGATATAAGCAGCATCGCCTAAATCTTTCATTGAGAAAGAACTCCATAGCCAAGTCTTGGTTTTTTGTAGCATGGTGATGTCATTTCCAATGAGTAATATGTCAGCAACATATTGTTAGAGGATGTATGCCCTCAGTTCATTTATATTTGATGCAAATGATTTTTTGTAATAGATGTGGGAATTTTGCATATGATGCAAAGAAAATTAAATGTATCGTAAATTGTTTACGTGCATATTTAATATAATAAATGCGTTTAAATGGTTACTTGGATGACGAAATCACTCCGGTCTAAACGCAGGTTCAAACCACGTCGAAAACGGACTCCAAACGCACAAGTTAGAGCCACAAAAGCACAAAAGGGCATTGCGGGTCGGGCACGCAACCATAGCGGGTCAGGTGCGCCCGACCCGATACAAAGGGGCCCATGCCTGTGTTTGACATGGGCGCGGCCCACGCCCAAACGCAGTGCGGGCGCGCAGCCGCGTGCACAGCGCTCGGGCGCACGCACACATATCGTAGGCAAAGCACACAGCGCGTGCGCTGCACATGTGGCGCGTGGGGTGGGGCCCGTGGGTAGGCCCCAACTGGTGCTAATGTTGTGGGCTTGATGCTATTTATTGTGACGGCTCAGTTTTTGCGAAAAATTTAGTTTTGGACTATCTTTGGAGCCTCGTTTGAGGGGTCAAATGAACTCCAAATGACGTGCTGTTTCTTCCTACGCGTTCATCGTTCAACCCTCTTCGATTTGGTAGATAGTATCACTTACAAAGCTCAACGGTGAGGGAGGAAAAATTCGCTAAAGTTTGGCCTTTGTGAAAGGCAAACTTTAATTAATTTTTCTTCCAAAACTATTAGTCACGCATCGGATATGGAGTGAAGGAGATGGGTCAGCCGCCTAGATAAATAGGGGTCTACTTCCCTCCTTGAAACTCGTCCCAAGCTCCAGATCTGAGTAGCTCCATTAAACATGAGCAAGCCCGAATCTGAGCTTAAATTAATTATTCTCTTTCTCCCTAAATTTCTTCCTTGCTCTTGTTCGGGCTCTAGCAAGGTACGGAGGAGCTTGGATCGGATCCGATGTCTTGACGAAGGATCCACTCAAGGTGAAATCTTCTTCGGTACGTGGTTTGCTCGACAACAAGGGTGTTGTTCGCCTCAGGATGAGGTACAGCTCGGCTTGAGATGAGGTGCGGCTCGGGACACGGTTTGGTTTGGGAGAAGCGATACGGGGCCAAAGAAATGTTGTTGAAAATGATGCTTCGTATTTTGTGGAAACAAAGTGAACGGTATGCAGTTTAAATTAAACATGCATTTATAAATTGCAAATGTTAGATAGATCTATCCTTAGGGGTTAGTCGGTCCCAACCCGGGATAGTAGAGATCTTGGCTAGTGTTTGTCCCTTTTAGGGCTTGATTTAGAAATGTTTTAAATCTGTTTTTCCGCTGCTTATTTTATCTCGTCGTCCGTCCGATTTAGATCGGACGTCGATTTTATAGCCCTACGGACCCAGAAAACCCAACAGTTGTATCAGAGCTATGGTCTACATGATCTTTATAAAATGTATATGATACAGCATGCTTCTCCATCAGATGTATGTTTTATTTAAACTATTTAAATTGTCGTTTTCCTATGCAATAATTTTATTTTCAAAAATTGTTTTTGAAAATTAGATTTAATTTTAAAATCATGTGATACTTTTAATAATTAAATCTATAAAACTATGTGATAATTTTATGATGTAACTTAAAATTATGAGATAAAATTTAAGTTGCATGTTTAGCAAGAAAATTTTATGAGATTAATTTTAATTGATTTGTTATGATCATGCTAAATTGTTTAGTTGATATTTTTAATGGTTATATTAGTTATTTTTGATGATGTGATAATTCAAGAAAGACTTTTAGGATAGCCATTAAAAACCTTTCAGAAAATTATGAGATAATTTTTTGGACATGCTATGATTTAAAAATTGGTGCATCAAATTAAAAATCCTATTTAGGGTAGCCCTCTCATAATTATTATTTTAATTGTTTTAATAATAATTTCGAACAAAAGGCTATGATTTAAATTGTTGCAACTTGAACTTTAAATGCCTAATACATGATTAGGATAGCACCATAATAATCCTTATAGTTGATAAGGACATTAACAAAAGTTATTAACCAAGCCTAATAATTTCGAATTTTAGTATTAAACTAGTTGATATGATTAACTAGTTTTAATGAAGCTAATTTTAATCGATGGGACACATATGAATAATAAGTTTCCTTTATTGGACCATGATCCGGTCTAGTGTTTTTTGACTAGTGTTGTGGATCACCCTAGCTCAAGTTGGGATAGTGCTCCTGGCCTAGCCAGATCCCTGGCCATGTTCTGCTGGATCGCAAGAATGCGAATTATGATTATGTGACATCGTCGATTATATCTAGTCAATTGGGTTAATAATCTTCTTCAAGGTTAGCCGTAGCCCTCCTTGTTTTTGGATTAGGGGACTAAAAGATGCCTGTCATAGTTGTTGAGTCTCCTCAAGCTATGACATGGTCTCTTTTAGAAAACGACTCCATCATACATGAGATGTAGTCTGGTATTAACCAAAACCAATGCGTCGGGTCTCCTCGAGTATTGGTGTAAGTTAATATTAGACATGAACACAAGGGTTCGACTAGACTAGTCATTATGGTTTGTTGAGTCTCCTCAAGATCGTAAGTGACTAGGGGTAAAAACCAATAGTGACTTACATGTGATGTGATTGATAATGAGATTATCTACCAACTGCAGAGTTGATCAACTTGTTGAGTCTCCTCAAGGTTGTGAAGCTCAAGGTGGTTGGGTCCATATCCCATTAAACAACTATATTCGTTCATCTATATGGCTAAAGATGATCGCATAAATAGTGGGAGGATATAGTTGAATAAAACCATTTTAACTATATCTAAAAATCATGAACATTTGCTAAACTAGGGTAATTCTATGTTATACCAAAGTAGAATCCAAAATTATAATATCCTTATAAGTGAATATTTGAGAAACCAAAGTATATTCTCATTGATATTAAAATGTTCTTCCTAGTACTGAGTTACGGGCAAAGATTTCCTTAAGCTCTAAAGTCTAACAAAATGAAAGCAAGCTACTTAACACTCGCCTTTGCGAGCACGGGTAGCTTGAACATACTGATGTTTAAAGCACGTTTCTACGTACAACTTGTTGATTCTTCTCAAGGTTGTAAGGAAAATAGTTTCAATCTGCAAGGTTTGAAACTTCGATCAAACTGTTTGACTCGAAGATGAGTGTAAGAGCCGTGCAAGACACCAAATTAGATCTTGAGACAAGCGACTTGTTGAGTCTCATCAAGATTTCAAAGCTCAAGTGTTTGGATACATGTGATGCTTGCACAGCTAATATTTGTGTTAGGATTTGAAATGTCAAAATATAATTTAGAAATAAGAAGGCACTAAGAAAAAAAAATTCATTGAGAACGAATATTTGGTTTATCGTAAGACAAGGCATAGTAGGAGGAACTGAAAATAAGACATGTTTGATGTATAAAATTTCAGAATAATTGTTATCCAAAGATAATCTCACATATTGGCTAATTAACAAAAGTTGTCTTTAGGCCATATGGAACGTATATCACACTTGGCGAATGTCGTCACATTATTTTAGAAGAAATGTTTTGATGTGATTATACTGTATAACAATGTTGTATTAAGAGTTAATACATGAATACGCAAGTTATTAGCAAATCTTATATGGCAAAATAGACTAGGCATGTACCGAAGAGACTAAGCTTCACAAGTCACATAAAGAGGGGTCTGACCTCTCGTATTATGAGTCGAAAGGCACTTGTGAATCTTGTCTAAAAGGTATGATGGACAAAATTCCATCTGTAAGACAGTGGGAGTTGGTGAACTCGTAGTCTCGTACATACAGATGTACCTGGACCCAAGTCTAATTAAGCCATGATAAGGTATTCTTTTTTTATTACGACACGTGTTCTTGATGAAACATAAGTCTGATAAAATAAAGAACACAATGACAGAAGTATTTGAACTGATTCGATCGGATCGAAGAGTCTAATACTTTGCTATGTAAATCTTACATAACTAAAAGAAAATGAGATTTTCTCTCAGGTCAAGTCTTTTAACACATCGGTGTGTTAGAAAGCATGAATCGTACTCTGCTAGACTTAGCGCGTTACATGACAAGTGACTCTAGGTTACAATCCTCGTTCTAGGTCAAAACCCAAATAATAATGCCTAGGAATTTGATAAGGTTATGTTAGAAACTTATAAATATAATATTCCTCAAATAAATCCTTAGGAAGTCACAAGGATTACTCAAGTTTCGTGAGACAACAAGTCGAGTGAGACAACAAGTCGAGTAAAACATCATAGTTAATGATCACTTAGTCGACTTCCAAGATACCATTCGGAGTTGTGACTCTAAGAAATGGCTTGATGCAATCTAGAAATGGTCTGTGCATGTAAATAAAGTATGGAATTTAGTTTACGTGCCCAAAGAAAGTGTTTCTTATCGGCTGTATGTAAATCTTCAAGACAAAAGATTGGTGTAGAAAGAAAATAGTGAAGTACAACTTAAGTTGGTTGAGAACGGTTATCATCCTAACTCCTATAAATGGATTATGATGAAACTGTCTTGCTAACAGATGTGTACAGATCTACTCGGACCGAACTCGATGTAAATGCTCATGATGACCATGAAAACTGGAGCATTCATGTATAATTTGTTTTCTAAATATGATTTAGAAGAACGAATTTATATGAATCACTAGAGAGTTTTCAAGGTCAGTGGGAGCGAATATAAAACATGCGAGGCATCAAGGAGCCGGAACATATATTTTGACAAAGTGTTCTAAGAGTTTGACACTTTATCAAAAATGATTTTGAACCGTCTAAATGACCAGTAACTTATTTGGATTATTCTCATAAGGTACGATAAGCTGGATGAGATCCAGTCAAGACATTAATTATGGATTCCAAGAGACCTAGGAAATTATTTGGATAAGATTCAAATATGTGGTCTAACATGAACATAGAAACCCATTTAGTCTATACAGTAGACGTTTTAGCAGATTCACTTACGAAGGCTCTGTCACATAAAATCTAGAAAGAGTTATGTGTAAATGCGGCATGAGATACCAGGATATATGGGTCTGGGTGCAAGTGAAAGATGTTAGGAGATAGGTATGCCCTCGAACTCGAGGCAATTTATCTCTTTATAAGTGTACAAACATCTTGTTCGTAATAACAATAAGATGTTTGGTAAGAATTTACCTAACTTTAATAATTGCGTAGTCTTCATTAGAACTTAGGTATATCCATAAGAATTAATGCGAGGACAAATATGTATCAAGATGGAGATCTCGATCATGAAGAAGTGTTTGACCGACTGTATCATAGGTCTAAAAACGTTCATAGTCGTAGATGTTTCGAGAAAAGGATATCGAAACATCAGATAGACCATTGTGTCTTAGTCTTCACCTTCAGTGGTGACGATGATATCATGGTCGTTCGACTTGGCGAAGTCAAAGACAAGACACAGGTGCTCATTCGAGAATGATTTCACTGAATGACCCAACAAGAGTTATCTTATGGTTATGATAGACAAATCTGTCAATGATAACTCTTAGTGATGATAAGTAAGTTGGTCTTTTAACTTGAGGTCATTGTACGAACCTGTGCGTGAATGGTGCCACTTAGATCACTGATCTAGCTTTGGTAAAACCCCGTTGAAAGATCTTTGGCTGGGTGACATTTGAAGCGTGCGAGGAGAGTAATGACTAAGGTATAATTCGTCTCTCTCGGTCAATGGGAGTTAGTGTTACGATGTTAGTTCGATCTTTTAGTGAAAACTCTGGCCAGAGTATGTTGAAAGAAGTCCAGCATTAATTGACTAAAGATCGATGGAGACTAACCAAGTTCAAGCTGGTAGGGTTGACAGTTGACCATACCCTAGGCTTGACTAAGCGGCATAGTTTTGACGAAGAGACTATAACTGTTGTATTCATCACGGACACAGTCAGGGTGGTTCCGACAATACTCATGGCAATGAGTTAACCATATTAGTATGATACCGAAACAGGGATGTCATCTGCTGCTTGTGGTCTTTGCCGTCTGGGTTTTTGAGCCCCACATGTAGTAGGGTGAGACTGTAGGGTCTCACGCAGAGTGAGGCCTTCGTCAAGTAATAGGTAGAAATTAGGGAGAATATGCATTTGATGTAAGTATAGAAAACCGCAAAGAGTTTGCAGTTATCTCCTGCATTCGGGATAAATGATCCTGAGTGCAAGTGGGAGATGTTCGAGGATGTATGCCCTCAGTTCATTTGTATTTGATGCAAATGATTGTTTAAACAGATGTAGGAATTTTGCATATGATGCAAAGGAAATTAAATGTGTCGTAAATTGTTTACATGCATATGTAATATAATAAACATGTTTAAATGGTTACCTGGATGACGGGATCGTACCGGTCTAAACGTAGGTTCAAACCGCGTCGAAAACAGACTCCAAACGCTTAAGTTAGAGCCACAAAAGAACAAAAGGGCATTGCAGGTCGGGCGCGCGACCATAGCAGGTCGGGCACGCCTACCCGATACTAAGGGGCCCGCACCCAGACGTAGTCGGGTGCGTGCCCATCTGTGTAGCATGTGTAATGCTTGGTGCTGCGTGCACTGGGTGCTCCATGCGTGCCCATAACGCAGTGCACCCGTGCAGCACGTGTGCTGTGCGTGTGGCACGTGGGTGGGGCCTGTAGGTGGGCCCCACCTGGCGCTAGGGTTGCGGTTAGATGCTGTTTATTGTGACGGCTTGGTTTTTGCAAAAATTGAGTTTGGGCTATCTTTGTAGCATCGTTTGAGGAGTCAAACGAACTCCAAATGACGTGTCGTTTCTTCCTATGCGTTCATCATTCAACCCTCTTCGATTTGATAGGTTGTATCACTTGCGAAGCTCAACGGTGAGGGAGGAAAAATTACTAAAGTTTGGCATTTGTGAAAGGTAAACTTTAATTAATTTTTCTTCCAAAACTATTAGTTCCACATCGGATATGGAGTGAAATGGAGGGGTCGGCCGCCTAGATAAATAGGGGCCTACTACCCTCCTTGAAACTTGTCCCAAGCTCCAGATCTGAGTAGCTCCATTACACGTGAGAAAGCCCAGATCTGAGCTTAAATTAATTATTCTCTTTCTACCAAAATTTCTTTCTTGCTCCTGTTCGGGCTCTAGCAAAGCTACGAAGGAGCTCGGATCAGATGACAAAGGATCCACTCAACGTGGAATCTTCTTCGACGCGTGGTTGGCTCGACGACAAGGGTGTTGTTTGCCTCGGGACGCGGTGCTGTTTGGCTCGGGACGAGGTGTAGCTCGGGATGCGGTTCGGCTTGGGCGAAGCGGCGCGAGGCCAAAGAAATGTTGCTGAAAACGATGATTTGTATTCTACAGAAACAAAGTGAAAGGTATGTATTTTAAATTAAACATGCATTTATAAATTGCAAATATAGATAGATCTATCCTTAGGGGTTGGTCGTTCCCAACCCCAGGATAGTAGAGATCTTGGCTAGGGTTTGTTCCCTTTAGGGCTTGATTTAGAAATATTTTAAATTTGTTATTCCGCTGCTTATTCAATCTCGTTGTCCGTCTGGACGTCGATTTTATAGCCATAAGGACCCAGAAAACCCTACACATATAACCCAAGAAATACTACTGCGCTCCCACTAACCTTCTTGTACACACAAGGTTCATCTTCATTTTTTATGAATCCAAATTATTTGGCTGTTTCATCAAAATGAAGATTCTAGCTCTGAGAAGCTTGATTTAATCCTTAAATGGATCTTCGAAGCTTGCAAACTTTCATAGAATTCATCGAATCAAAAAAACCTTAGGTTGTGTCATGTACACATCCTCGAGTTAGTTTCCATTTAGAAACACTGTTTTGACATCCATTTGACATATCTCGTAATCATAATACGTAAAAATGGCAATACGAATCCTTATTGATTTAAGCATTACGAGTGGCAAAAAGATTTCATCATAGTCTATCCCATGAGTTTGCTTGAAGCCTTTTGCAACAAGTCTAGCTTTAAAGGTATGCACTTTGCCATCCATGTCAGTTTTCTTTTTGAAAACCCACTTGCACCCAATGGTTTACTTCCTTCAGATGGATCAATCGAGGTCCAAACTTGATTATCATACATGTGTTGCATTTCAGATTTCATGGGCCTTAGCCATTTCATAGATTCTGGACTTGACACAGCTTGTTGATAGGTAGTAGGGTCATTTTGATCTATGAGCATTACTTCACGAGTATCCATTACGAGAAATCCATATCTATCGGGCTCATATCATGGCCTATTAGATCTACATGGTACTTGTGTTACTTTTACAGGTTCTAAAACTGTTTGTGAAACTTGTTGAGCTTCCTTCGTGGGTTCTATGCTATTCTGTTGTTCTCGAAACTCTTCGAGGTGTACTTTTCCCCCACTAGTTCTTTAAGAAATAAATTCCTTTTCTAGAAAGGCACCATTTCAAGCAACAAATACTTTATTCTCTAAGGGATTATAAAAGTAATATCCTTTAGCTTCTTTATGATCTCCCACAAACATGTAGTTATCAGATTTTGGAGCTAATTTATCTGACACTTGTCTTTTCACATAAGCCTCACAACCCCAAATTTTTATAAAAGACAAACTATGTGTTCTCCCAGTTCATATCTCATATGGTGTCGTTTCAACAGCTTTAGATGGAACTCGGTTCAAAGTGAATGCATTTGTGTCTAAGGCATGGCCCTAGAAGGATAATAAATGCTCTATTTGACTCATCATGGATTGAACCATATCTAATAAGGTTCAATTTCTCCTTTCAGATACAACATTCCATTGTGGTGTTCCAAGTGGAGTTAATTGTGAAATAATTCCACAACTTTTCATCAAATTCTTTGTTCAAGTATTCACTACCACGATCAGATCGAAGTTCCTTAATAGGTTTTCCAAGTTGATTTTGTACTTCATTTTGAAAGGTTTTGATCATTCAAATGATTCATGTTTATGTTTATTAGATAGACATAGCCATATCTACTAAAATCATCAGTAAATGTAATAAAGTACTTAAATCCTCCCCTAGCATGGAAGCTTAATGGACCACATACATCAGTAAGTATTAGGCCTAATAAGTCATTAGCCCTTTCACTATATCCAATAAAGGGATTTTTCATCATTTTTCCTAATAAACAAGATTCACAATTTTCAGATGATTCAAAATCAAATGAATCCAAAAGTCCATCTTGATGGAGCTTAGATATGCATTTTTTGTTTATATGGCCAAGTCGACAATGTCATAAATATGTGGGATTCATATTATTGGGTTTGGATTTCTTAGCAGTTATGTTATAGATATCCCCATTGTTGGGGTTGTCTAGATTTAAGACATAAAGGCCATCATATGAATCAACAATACAATAAAGCACTTCATCATAATAAATGGAGCATCTTTTCTTTTTAATAAGAAAATAAAATTGTTCATCATCCAGACAAGAAACTGAAATAATATTCCTACTCAAAGTAGGAACATAATAGCAACTATTCAAAACTAATAAAGGACCATTTGGCAAAGAAAATTCATAGGATCCTACAGCTAAAGCAGCAACTTTTTATCCATTTCCCACTCGTAGGTCGACTTTGCTCTTTTTCAGTTGTCTAATCCTTTTCGACCCCTGCACATTTGTACAAATATAAGCTTCATATCCAGTATCTAATACCCAGGAAGTAGAAATAGATAGATTAATGTCTATAACATAAATGCCTGAAGATGTAGTCTCACTACACTTCCTCTTCATATCTTCCAAATAGAGCTTGCAATTCCTCTTCCAATGACCAGGTTCATTGCAATGGAAGCAAACTCCCTCCTTTGGAATTTTTACATTGGGGTTAGGTTTGGCATTTACCTTATGCTTACCAGCGACTTTTGCTTTAGCCTTTCCATTATATTTCATTCCTTTCCCTTTGTTGACCATAAGTACATGACTAGGCTTTTTCTTAATACTTTGCTCAACAGTTTTGAGCATCGAATGCAGCTCAGCAATGGATTTCTCATGTCATTCATATTATATTGCAGACAAACTAGTCAAAACCATCAGGCAATGAATTGAGGATCACATTTGTAGCCAGTTCTAAACTGAGGGAAAATCAAGTCTTTCAAGATGACCAATGTAGCCTTTCATCTTCAAAACATGAGCGCTCATTGATGCACCTTCAATCATTTTGCAAGCATGCAGGGCTTTGGTAGTCTCATGCATTTCCTACCTTGCATGTTGTTGAAAGGTCTCCTTGAGATGAACACTTAGCTTATAAGCCACCATGTGTTCCTGATCCTTCTGAAGTTCTGGGTACATAGTGGCTAACATAAGACAACTGATCGTGCCCGGGCGTACACCCTAAAGAGCGACCATGTAGTCTTACCGCAAGCGCACGGTGTAGCGGCGAGCGGGTATCGAACACAGGGAGGACGTATGATAGTGCATTCTCCGAACAACCTGGCTATGGGGACAGAAAAGTAGGAAATTGCCTTTCGGTGATGTTGTCACAATCGTCAAACAATGTAAAAAGAGATATAAAATCAAATAAAGACGCCTAGGGAATAGGGAATCCCCACTACTCACCGTATCTCGTCATTGTGATTCATCGGTTTCACAATTGCTAGGGTAGAATGTCAGGTGAACTAGTTGCAACTGAATGTAAAACCTAGCTCACGCTCTCGCGCTGTTGCCGGTCTATAGCAAACCTAGGCTCGGGTCCAATCTCTTGCAAACCCTAGCCTAGGCAAGCTAGCATTAGGATCAACATCATCGTTCAATCGCATCCCGAGCCCACTCTCGTGCAAACTCGGGCTACGACCTAGGTTGGGATAGTTCCTACCCGTCCAATCTCTTGCAAACGGGTATCGGTATAGAATTGCAACCGAGAATCCTAGTATCGGTCTAATCTCTTGCAAACCGATACTAAGGAAACTCAATTTCAACCCAATTCGGATTTCTAGGGTTTCCTATCGAATTGGGATCCAATCTCTTGCAAATCCCAATCGATATGAACACCTAGCTATCTGTATTATATCAATCCCAAACTAACCCTAATCAATCCTAGCAATAGTCCTACCAAATCGTCACAAATCAGAAATTGGTCTCGTAGGGTTCATCCCCACGCCCTAAGACGTTAAAACTACTCACAAATCATGTTTCTAATGGAAGAATAATCAATAGAAACAACAATGGAATTCATAGCAATATTCAAAATAGCAATAAAAATAGGATTTTTAATAGAGAGGGAGACAAACCAATGTAGCTTTCCAAGAATCCAACAAAATAACACTTTTCTCTCCTCTCCAATCACAAGAATTAAACTCTAAAAAATCTAATCTAAAAAGGCTGCCAAAAGCAATAGAAAAAGCTCCCTAAACTAGGTTATAATCTGGGGTTAAATACCCCCCAAAAATGCCCAAAAATTCGTGACCGAACTGCCTCTACGCAGCTCCAAAATCGTGATTTCCGCTACAGGCAGCGCTGCTCACTCGGCCGAGTGAGGGACCCTGACGGATTCCAGTAACTCTGGGGTCTTGGGGGTCGTCACATCGGGCGTTACTCGGCCGAGTGAGTTGTTGTCACTCGGCCGATGGGCTATCTTCACTCGGGCGGACGGCAATTGCCACTCGGCCGAGTCGGGCTTCTGCTGCTCAGACTGACGGATTATAGTAAGTTGGCTCTTTTTGATGGCCGTCGTCTGGGTGCCACTCGGGCGGACGGGATACGTCACTCGGCCGAGTCGGCTTCTGATGCTCAGCCGAGTGCACGCTGATATACTGCTTGGAGCGTGTCCGATCTGGCCAGCCGAGCGGGGTCACGTTGGTCGGCCGAGTGACTCCATCACTCGGCCGAGTGAGATACTGAAGATGCCCAAATTGCGTATTTTTGCCTCCTCATCGCTCCTACGACGTTCTTTCTTCTTCCGCTCCTCTCCAATCTCAAAATACCCCTCAGGGAAGTCGTCGGTGACACTCTGGAGTGGGTGTATCTCGGAATCACTCCAAATCGCTCCAAATCTCCTGAAATACGACAAAAACAACAAATCGTGAAAAGTATCGCAATGTTGCCGAATAAACGTGAAAAACACGATTTGAGCGATCAAAATGGCATGCAAACATGCAGAAAAAAGGTGTAAAATATGGAGTGATCAAAATCCCACAAGCTTACCTCTTACTCGTCCTCAAGGAAGATAAGTAAAAGGCGAACCCGGTGGATTTAGAAAATGAAAACGATGGAAAAACGGAAAACGAAAAAAGAAAGAAGAAAGCGAATAGGGAAGCTGCTAGATCATTTTTCTCAGGACGTGGGTTTTGCTTACTCATATAGCATGCATCGAATGTAAAACATATGTCAAAGATTTTTATTTCGATATCATAGTATAATGGTGCAAATAGAAATAGAAAACCCAAGAATATCGATATAGCATGAAAAATGGAATAATTCTAAGATTAACATCGTCTGAATCAATGAAAGCGGTATACAATATCGCAGATCACACACTTTTCAATTGAATGCTTTCTATGAGGAGTATAGAGGATATCACACAATAGAGTAGGAAGAATAGAGAAGCGTGGATTTCATGAAGTGAATGCTAGGCGTAGATTTCTGGATTTCGTGAAGCTAAAACAATCTCACCGAGTATAGAATATTACTTAGCCTAGGTTGTCATGCACCGTCAGGTAGTCACTCTCTCACACATCATTGGATTCTCTCCCCCAAGCTTATCTATAAGCGTGGTGGCATATACAAAACTATACTTACATTCCCCATCCCTATTGATGCTCCAAAAGTAAAGGAAAATAAAAATGAAAACAAAAAGAGGGAAGAAAGAGAGAAGGGGTATGAGATGGGATCGTTTTGAGCTTCCTTTCTCTTCTCTTTTCTTTTCTTCTCTTTATTTTTTTCTTTTTTTTTTCTTTAATAGCATTTATACACAATGATCCCAAATCAAAGAGAAGGATATACAAGTATTTTTTTTTCTTTTTGGTTTTGGGAAATTTGGAGCTAGGAATTTAGCAACGGGGGAAATGCCAAATACTAGAATCGCTAAGGGGAGATTCACCAATGATTTTGAAATAGAGAATTAATGTTCAAGATACGTGGAGAAAGAAATAAATATGTCTCTCAGCTCACTCTATAGGACGTGCATGACAACTTCAGCAGGGTAATCTAATCTACTCGGTTTTGATCTCAAAAAAGCAAACTAATCCAGATTTATCATAGCTAACATCATTCAATCATCCTGAAGTGAAGTGTACAAGTCATGCAAATAGAAGTGATATAGGAAAAGAAAACAGTACTCCAGATATAAGCATTCAATGCGTGAATCTTGGTGTGTTTTCTACGATAGCATACATATGAATATTCAGACTCAGCTAATAATAGAATTTCATCCATTTTCATACGGAAAAAGTGTGGGTTACTATCTCTAAATGCAAGGCAGATCATAGCATATGATATCAGAAATAAAAGCTAAGACATGACAAATATAGCATGCATATAGAGAAAGCTAACTCCACGCCATCATCATCACAGAAAAGTCATCTCTAGCAAAAGATGAAAGAAATAAAGATAAACGAAAAATAAAAACTATTTGCAATGCAACACACAAGGAAAATAAGAAAAACGTGATGCATGGTAAAAAAAATGAAAAAGTGATGAAAAAGAGGAAAAACGTGGGGAAATTAAAAATAAAGGGTGACAAAAGCAAAAAAGCGTGAGTACTCACTCCCCCAAGCTAAAGTGCACAGTGTCCTCAATGTGCGAAGTGTGGCACACCGAGAGACGTGTAATGGGAGGGGGGGTGGGGATGCATGCATGATAAAAAGAAGTAAAAAGAACAAAATGAAAAATATGATGTGAATGTGATGCATGCAAGGACAAGAGTGATCCAGATATGTGTGTGTCACCAAAAATACTCTCCCCCACTCCCGGAAAAAGGATATAGAATGATATGATCAAAATGTGGGCAAAAATAGTGAGGGGAGGGGGGGGGGGGGTGGGCAAAAATCATCAGGACCAAGCAGAGAATGGGCAGCATAACGACAAAAAAATCGGAGGCATCAAGGGTGTGCCTAAGCTGGTGGTGCTGCACCATCTCCGTCCTGAGGCGGAGGTGGGGGGGGGGTGGTGGTGGATGTGGTGCAGTCTGCTGGGTGGGTGGTGGTCGTGGCAGTCACTCGAGAATCTGGGTCAAGCAATAGTGAATGCTAGGAAGTAGGTCGAGGCGGTGCTGCATGGCGGTGACTGTGGAAGACAAAGCCCTAAAATCGCCCCGGACTCCACTCAACCCCCCCTCAAGAGCGCGAACGCTCTGAACTAAGGCGTCAGGGGGTGGTGGAGTGGAGGGACGGACAGGTCTAGGCTGGGCGGGTCGGGGCTGTCTAATACGGGCGGTGTAGGTGATCGGGACAGCAGGCATGGGTGGTACGGGTGCTGTGCTCACTAGTGGATGCCCAGCCTCAATGCGAGGTTGGGAAGCAGGCTGGTGTGAGGTGGAAGCAGCAGCAGTGGGAGTGGAAGACAAAATCGGTGACGAGGCGGCAAGAGAGGTCAGTGACACAGAAGTGGGGACAGACGTCACGACACTCTCAGATAGAACGGCTACGGTGGAGACAGAAGTGTCAACCGCTGGGGAGGCAGTGTGGGGTCCAAAAGGTGAAATCCCAGCGGAGATCATACTGGCCATGGTCTCCACGACAGCAGCGAAAGAAGGCTCTCCGCTCTTAATAAAAGTAGGTGGGCTCTCGGGTAGCAGAGAAGTGAGTGGCTCAACTGAAAAGGGCACAGCAGTGGTGGTGGTGGTGGTAGACGTGGTGGGTGTAGGCTCAGCAAGTGTACTTCCAACATTGGCAAAAGTGGGGACAGAAGTGTCGGGAGCGGCAGAAAGTGCAGGCTCAGGCTGAGAGAACACAGGGTCAGCAAGTGTACTCCCGACACCGGCAGAAGTGTGGACAGTGGTGTCGGGAGCGACAGAAATCCCAGGCACAGGCTGAGGGGCCACGGGGTCGACTGGTGCAGCGTGTGCGACGTATGCTTGCTCAGCTCCCTCGGCCTCTAGCACGTAGGTGGCGGGGATCAGGAGATCCATCGTCGGGAGCCAGTCGTCGTGTGCTGGTCCTAAGTGTGTACGAGCGGGGCTCGGAAGGATTATGTAGTCAGCACCGTACGGACCGTGCAACCATACCCAGTGTCGCTGACCGTGCGGATGAAGCATCTTCGTTCGGGCCATGACGTCTATCGATAATGCAGTGGGGCCCGGGGCTCGTCGCAGGTCAGCCGGAAGGTCCTCGCCGGTCATCAGGGCTAGCAGAGTGATCAGACCGCTGCAACATATCGGGGAGCGAGCGCCCACCGATACGATGATGCGGTCCAAAAACCAGCTAGCGACGTCGATCTCAACGACGGGGACCAACGTAACTCCATCCCTATCAAGAACTCTGGGGCGAGTCATCGCGTAGAGCATATAGAGCTCAGGCATAGACATCGTCCTAGGCTCGTACCTCGCCAGAAAGGTGGTCGCCATAAGGCGCTGTGCTATGCGGAGGCAGGGGTACACTATGGCCGAGGCCTTGGCCCTACTAGGGTCAAAAGCCGGTGGTAAACCTGTGATCCGGGCCCAGAAGGCATGTGAATCGAAGGATGGGGGAGGGATGTGTGGGGGGGCGTAGGCTCGGTCGGGTGTGGGGATAGCGGGCCACTGAAAGAATGCCCTAAGCATATCGAGAGTGATCTGACACTCTCGATCCATGAGTCGGAAGGAGCATCCCTCAGCGGTCCGGGCGATCGAGCTGAGCACCTTGAGTGTCGGACGGACATAGGTGTCCGCCGACACGGAAAGAAAGTCTCACCAACCCACATTGTCGTACAACGTGAGCAATCCCTCGAGTACCCCCAGGCGGTCTAGGTCAGCAAGGTGTGCGAACCTGGAGGGTACTATCGAGTGCTGGGCGATACGCTCAAAAGCAACGCGATGTGCGTCGTCTCGGAACGTAATACCCAGCGGCCCGACAAGTGGAGCCGGTGGTGGCAGTGGGTCGACTGGGAGTGGCTGTTCGGGGTGAACAGGGTCTGCAGGCTGTGGCTGTGCGGGGTGAACGGGGTCTGCAGGCTGTGGCTGTGCGGGGTGAGGTGGTGTAGGCGGAGGAGAGTCCTCCATCTCGTGGGAGGGGCCGGGCTCATCCGACCGCTTCCACTTGGCGGAAGCCCTCCTAGACCGTGGCCATGTCCGGGGCGGCATAGGTGCCCCGAGTGCTCACCAAAAAACAGAAAAAGTGCGGCGTGCGAAAATAAGTGGAACGAATATACCGGAACACGCCGCTAGAGCAAAATAGTGGATGCATGCGAAGACGCCGCCTCCACAAAGCCAAAAACGCTCCCCGGAAGCTCCCCTAAGCTCCCCTAAGCTCTCCAATATAGCCTGCACATCAAACGAAGATATCAGCGCGTAACATTCAAAATGTATGGGGGGTTAGGGGTATAATAGATAAATATTGAAGTTAATTTGATTTAGGGGTTCGATTAGAACATGGATCGTCGAAAAATACAAGAAATAGGAGAAAATTGGGCGAAATGGGGTTACCGGAGCTCGGCCGACGGTGAGATCGTCGCCGGCGACTCGGGCGGAGGGGCGGCGGCGTCGGCCGGCGGTGGTCGGCCGAGCGCAGCAGCGGCGAGGTGAGATCGGGCGAGTGGGGGTCGCAGCGGTCGGGAGTAAAGGGGCGCGGGCTCGGGCGAACGAAGATTGTGACGCTTCGAATTCCGCGTCGTGCCCGCGTCTCTTATAAAGGAAAAGTTACGACTCGGCCGAGTGAAAGTGTCACTCGATCGAGTGATCGTAACGGAAATATTTTTGAAAATTCCTCCCCGCTTACGACTCGACCGAGCGGCTTTGCCACCCTCCGCCGAGTGGAAAAAGTCCATTCGGCCGAGTGGCACAAGCTACTCGGCAGTTCTCGCCCTAGGAGCGTATCAGTTTCACTCGGCCGAGTGAAGATATATACTCGGCCGAGTGGCAATTATACTGAAATCAAGAAAAGAAACAGAGAGTTGGGTACAGCAGACTTCCCTCGTTTGTGCGCCGCTCGGGCGGACGAACTTATGTACTCGGCTGAGTGGCAATTCTACTCGGCCGAGTGACTCCTGTTTTCTGCTGTTTGGCTCCGTTTGGGCTCTAATCTCTGTTTTTCTTTCTCCAGTTGATTTCTTCCTTCTCCTAAGCATCGAGCGCATTCCTGGAGCGCTCTTCGTCGCCTTGTTCATCCTCCTAATTATAGATATCCCTTTCTCCTCTCCTGTCAAAGAAAAATAGGACCCGTTATCACGAATTTTTCAGGCAAACGACTCAAAACACTAATAATTTCTAAAACAAAAATAAAGAACAAAGCAAAAATAAAGCGATAACCGTCGGGTTGCCTCCCGACAAGCGCTCATTTAAGGTCTTGAGCTCGACCCCCTTGGATTTTCAATTTAATGCGGGATATTGGGTGCATATGAGATGCACCCGTCGAATTTATCGGGAAGAACGCTTGGATTTGGATGTTGTGACGGCGTGTTCTTCCTCAGTGCTCCTTCGTCTCGGGTAGTGTTGGGGGGTGGCTCCCCCAAGCTAGTGCTTGCTCCGGGCCTTGGCTTCACCGGTGACACCGATTTCCGTATCGGTGGAGCTTTCTTCGGAGTCCTCATCTTTGAGAGCTTGCAGAGCTCCCATATTCTTACGACATCAGGTCACCATCATCAATTGCCATGGAGATATTGGGGGAGTGCTCCATCTTCTCTTCTTCGGCCAAGTCTAGGCCTTCTTCGAAGCTATCTTTGTGGGGTGCGCCGATGGAATGGGGGATCGCCTCCTCAATGACCTCGTCAAGGAGGTCCATATAGTCGAGCTCCTCATGATAAGGCATGTGTTTCATTGCTTTGGGTATATGAAGCTCCACTTCGATGTTGCCGACGTTCAATGTTAGAGTCCCTTCACGTACGTCGACAATGACACCGGCGGTGGCGAGGAATGGGCGTCCAAGTATTAGCGACGTTTTGCCCTCCTCCTTGACATCCGTGACCACAAAGTCGCATGGCAAACATATGCCTCCCGGGACTTGTAACGGGATGTCCTCTGCGATCCCTACCGGCCTTGTGATCCGACCATCTGCTAGTTGTATCTGCATGTCGGTAGGCTTCAAATCTGTGCCGGTGTTAAGTCTTCGGAACATAGAGAGAGGCATGAGGCTAACACTAGCCCCTAAGTCTACTAACGCCTTTTGTAAAGGGACGCCGCCTAAGGTGCAAGAAATTCGGAAAATCCCCGTATCTTTGAATTTGGCGGGCTCCTTCTCTTTCCTTGTGAACCAAGTCCCCTCCTCAGCGAGCATGATTTTCTCCTTCCTCTTTCTTCCCGTAATTAAATCATTTAAGAACTTGGCGTATGTCGGGATCTCCACGATGGCGTCGAGGAAGGGGATATTGAGGCTTACCCCTCTCAAATACTCGAGAAACTTGGCTAGCCGTTTCTCCATCTTTGCTCTAGCTAGCCTCTGAGGGAATGGGATCAGTGGTATAAAACGGCGCTCCTCAAGTTACTGCTCCGCTCTGGACTTTTCTTCCCCTTGCGGCTCTTTCTCTCTCTCAACTTCAATGACCGGCTCGCTTGGCTCTACAATCTCCACCACGGGCTCCTCGGTAGGAATCAAGACGGGAGTGGTATCCTTCCCGCCTCTCATAGTAACTGCAACCACGGCGTTGATATGGCCGGTGTTGCGCCGTGGATTTTGCTCGGGTTGAGCCGGCAACTGTTGACTGTTTCTATTGAGCAACGCAAGTTGCTCCGCAATTTGTCCAACGACAGTTGTAAGAGAGTCTTGGCCCGCCTTTAAGGAAGCATTGATCTTCTTCTGCTCGACCATAAAATCCTCCACATTAGCTTCAAATTCAGATCGTTATTGAGCTTGTGGAGGGTTTGGATTTCTCCACCCTTGATTGTATCCAGGCGGCCTATAGGGTCCCACTTGTTGCCTTGGTGGGAAATTCTGTTGCGGTGGCCCCCTTGGTGGATAATGTTGTTGTTGTTGTTGTTGTTGTCGAGCTTGAGGAGGTAGTTGTTACGGGGGGTTCAATGCTCCATCATTGTTGGCATAGGAGAAACCGGGATGGTTTCTAGTGGCCGGATTGGCCCAATATCCTTGGTTCCCCGCGACGTATTGAACTTGCTCCAAAGATCCCTCTCCTTGTTCTCCTCCCAAATACATAGCTTGGGATTGGTCTTGCCAATCACACATTTGATTTGTTGGTGTGGATGTGGAAGGGGTTCCTTGGGGCTCCGTAATATATTTCTCCAGTCTCTCCACACCTTGTGGAGAGAATCAAACTTGTTGGCAAGCTCCGCCACGGCCTTGGCCTCATAGATGCTAGATGGCTTCAAGGAGGACGAAGAGTGTCCTTGCTCGTCGCCCCACTGTTGATTGTTTGAGGCCATCTCCTCAAGTAAGGCCGTAGCTTCGTCGGGAGTCTTCGATAGGATGGCCCCATTTGCCGTGGCATCAATAATCTGCTTGGTCCCCAGTTGGAGACCATTGTAGAAGCTATGGATGAGCTCCCAATCTTCAATGCTATGGTGGGGGCACTGATGCTGTAGGTCTTTGAAGCGCTCCCATGCCTCGTAGAGTGTCTCTTGAGGTCCTTGCTTGAAGGACATGAGAGCACTCCTAATCTTCACCGTCTTGGAGGGCGGATAGAACTTGTCGACAAACGCGCTCGCCAACTCATCCCATGTGGTGAAGACTCCTTCAGCTTGCGTCCTCAACCAATAAAGAGCTTTATCCTTTAGTGTGAAGGGGAAGAGGCGCAGTCTGATGGCATCTAGGGTGACGCTCGGCATCTGGAAGGTGGCACACTTTGATAGGAAGAGCTGGATGTGGTAGTGGGGATTTTCATGGGGATTCCCATGAAAAGGATCCTGCTGTATAAGGACCACTAATCCGGTCTTCAACTCGAAGTTTTTATCGGCCGCCAACTGCGGCATAGCTATGGACGAGGTAGTGGAGGAAGTCTTAGGCCGGATCCTATCTCGAATGGAAATAATCCTTGCCATTCTTGCCGCTAACTCTTCAGGCGTCTCCCGAACGTTCATAAACCTCCCTTCCGTATCGGGTCTCCTCTCCGCTCTGATTCTCCGTAATGTACGCTCGATCTCAGGATCAAACAATATATCTACGGGGTCCGCTGTGGATCTCGTGTACATGCACGGGAAAACAAAGTTTCAAAGAAGTGATTAGCACAATGGAAGGGTTAGATAAAAAAAAATGAAGAAATAAAACAAAAAGAAAGAAATAGCTAGGGTGGTAGGATCAAACACAATCGCCTCCCTGGCAACGGCGCCAAAAACTTGATCGCGCCCGGGCATACACCCTAAAGAGCGACCGTGTAGTCTTACCGCAAGCGCACGGTGTAGCGGTGAGCGGGTATCGAACACAGGGAGGACATATGATAGTGCCTTCTCCGAACAACCTGGCTATAGGGACAGAAAAGTAGGAAATTGCCTTTCGGCGATGTTGTCACAATCGTAAAACAATGTAAAAAGAGATATAAAATCAAATAAAGACGCCTAGGGAATAGGGAATCCCCACTACTCACCGTATCTCGTCATTGTGATTCATCGGTTTCACAATTGCTAGGGTAGAATGTCAGGTGAACTAGTTGCAACTGAATGTAAAACCTAGCTCACGCTCTCACGCTGTTGCCGGTCTATAGCAAACCTAGGCTCGGGTCTAATCTCTTGCAAACCCTAGCCTAGGCAAGCTAGCATTAGGATCAATGTCATCGTTCAATCGCATCCCGAGCCCACTCTCATGCAAACTCGGGCTACGACCTAGGTTGGGATAGTTCCTACCCGTCTAATCTCTTGCAAACGGGTATCGGTATAGAATTGCAACCGAGAATCCTAGTATCGGTCCAATCTCTTGCAAACCGATACTAAGGAAACTCAATTTCAACCCAATTTGGATTTCTAGGGTTTCCTATCGAATTGGGATCCAATCTCTTGCAAATCCCAATCGATATGAACACCTAGCTATCCGTATTATATCAATCCCAAATTAACCCTAATCAATCCTAGCAATAGTCCTACCAAATCGTCACAAATCGGAAATTGGTCTCGTAGGGTTCATCCCCACGCCCTAAGACGTTAAAACTACTCACAAATCATGTTTCTAATGGAAGAATAATCAATAGAAACAACAATGGAATTCATAGCAATATTCAAAATAGCAATAAAAATAGGATTTTTAATAGAGAGGGAGACAAACCAATGTAGCTTTCCAAGAATCCAACAAAATAACACTTTTCTCTCCTCTCCAATCACAAGAATTAAACTCTAAAAAATCTAATCTAAAAAGGCTGCCAAAAGCAATAGAAAAAGCTCCCTAAACTAGGTTATAATCTGGGGTTAAATACCCCCCAAAACTGCCCAAAAATTCGTGACCAAACTGCCCCTGCGCAGCTCTAAAATCGTGATTTCCGCTACAGGCAGCGCTTCGTGACGTTGTCTTTTTCACGAATGTGTATCCTACCATTATGGATATGGTAGGAATGCTTCGTGACGGAGAGAATGCAGCGGTTGTTCTTTTCACGTTAGGGTCTTCTGTCATTACGGATATGGCAGGAACTCTCCGTGACGGAAGAACCGACCGTTCATATCGCCAAGCTCGCACTCTTCATGGATGCTGAGTCTCCATTCAATCGAGAATAGGTGCACTCTTCATGTGGAGCGTGTAGTTTGCGAACTTTAGAGTATGTTATTTTTTCATTTTGGCACACGGCCATTAGAGAATAACTACTTTCTCGACGAACGGGTGTCTCATCGGAGAAGAAGATGGTGGTTATTCCCATCAGAGAAGATGACTTTTGGTGCATGATCACCATGGCCATATGGGCCATGGAGGCTATGCATCCCCCCTCCCCATGCGGAAGGGGTTGGCTACGACCAAATGACAACGAAAACCACCCCGTCGGGGGGGAGCAACCCCATGCAAAGGGAAAACCGGCCATGGCCAAGGGGCCAAGGCTGGCCAAGGCCAAAAAGGGCCATGGCAAGGCCATGGCCGGCCATGGCCGGCCTCGGCCAGGGCATGGCCGGCCTCTGGCCGAGGCCAGGCCAGGGCCAGGGGGCCCTGGCCGGCCGAGGCCAGGCCAGGGCCAGGGGGCCCTGGCCGAGGCCAGAGCCCTGGCCGGCCTCTGGTCGAGGCCAGGCTAGGGCCAAGGGGCCCTGGCCGGCCTCGGCCAGGCCAGAGCAGGCCTCTGGCCGAGGCCAGGCAAGGGCCAGGGGGCCCTGGCCGGCCTCGGCCAGGCCAGAGCTGGCCCTGGCAGTGGCCAGGGCCAGGCCGAGGCCTGCCTTGGCCACTGCAAGAGCCAGTGCCGGCCCTGGCCGAGGCCAGTGCCGAGCCCCGGTTGACCCAATTTTTTTTGATGGGGGGGCTTACGTGACTGAAAGGGGGTAACTTGCATGGCGGTGGCTTGCATGATCATCCCCTACGGGTCCGACGGCAGTACTCTGCGGCAAATTCCCCTGCAGAAGGGGAGCGCTTGGATCCATACGGGAGCCAGCAACGGTGGCTTGTAGAAAAATCCCCTCAGGGGGGATCCGGCCTTGGCACGTCAATGGCACAACCCCGACAATGGCCAAGGATTGCCGAATATTTCCCTAGTATCATAAGGGTACTAGATTAAAAATACACGTTTTGAAAAACACGTTTTCAAAAACGCTTTTCCGCTGCAAAGTACTATAAGAGTACTATTATTTGATAAAGTGATGGTGAAATATTGAAAGTTACTCTAGATGGTGATTGGAAACGTAGTGACCTTTCCGATTCTAGAGTAACATCTTCAATATTTTTCGAAAGTAACTTATCAAATTATAAATATCATTCCAAGTGGGAGTTGAAATTAGAACTATCCAAATGAGATATTCTATTATCATTTCAAGTGGGAATTATATTTTAAGAATTTTTAATGCAATGTTTTTTCACCAAACCTTCGGTTTTGTGTCTTTTGTAGCATTTTAAAAGTAAAATGTCTTCCACTTCAAAGAATATCGTCGCTGAGTTAAACAGAGGTGAAATACTCAACGGCGATAATTACAAACTATGGTCCATCAAGATACAATACATTCTAGAGGAGCAAAAAGTGCTCAAAACTCTAAAGAACGTAATGATTGAACCCGAGTTGGGCACTACGGCCCAACACAGACGAGACAAGGAAGCTTTTGATGCTTGGTCTCGGAAGAACAAGATAGCCCGCATTACGTTATTGTCCAGTATGGCAGATGACATAATGCGCATCTTTCGAGAGCATGACCTAGCCATGGACATATGGTCCAAGCTAGAGGAGAAGTTTGGTGGCACATCGGTGTCCAAACTTCGCGCCTTAACTATAAGATTCGATTCATACAAGAAACGTTCAGATCATTCCATGGGGAAACATTTGCGACATATGGCGAATCTAATCTCAGAGTTAAAGGATGCAGGTCATGTGCTCACAGATGAGCAACAAATCCAAGCAGTCATACGTTCCCTACCAAATGGGTGGGACCAAATGAAGATGCATCTCACTCACAATGAGAGCATCAAGAACTTCAGCGACGTTTCTAAGCACCTCGAGTTAGAGGAAGAGCGGCTTGCGGTCGCCAAGCCAAGTGCAGAAGTGCACATGGTTGCTAATTCCTCACACGGGGGAAGAAATGGAAAGATCGTTCGAAGTTTACTAATGAACGTAATAAGCAACCTGAGTCTACCAAGAAACCCAAACATAAGGGTGGACACAAGAAATGGCACAAGAAGAAAGACATGAAGAAGATCAAGTGCTTCAAGTGCAACAAGCTCGGTCACTATGCTCGTTCGTGTACGAGTGGAGGCGACGAGGTAACTTGTAATGCTAGTCATATATGTGTTTTTAGTTCAATATTTCTTATAGAATCTAATCCATTTTGGATAATTGATTCAGGTGCCACTGACCACATAGCAAGGGACAGACGGTCCTTCGTGGAGTATCACCGGATACCCCAAGGAACGAAGTGGATCTATGTAGGAGACAACACACGTGTTGAAGTGAAAGGTGTTGGGACTTGCAAGCTAGTCTTGGACAACGGCCGCACTCTCATACTTCATGATGTTCTCTTCGCTCCAGATATTCGAAGGAATATAATATCTGTGGTCGTGTTACTGGGTCTTGGTTATAGCTGGTTTTTTCATGATTGTAAAGTGGACTTGTTTTGTAATAATTCCTTAATTGGTACTAGGTATGTATTCAAAGGATTTATTGTATTAAATATAATGTACGTGTCACGACCCGCTTCCCTAAAATGGAGGCGAGTACGTGAAAAGGTCCGCACGAGAGTGGAGCTGTGAAGCCCCAAACCCGATAAGCGTCCACAATACAAAAACAGGTCCCTGTAACCACAACAGAATAGCAATAATAACACAAGGAGAGACTGAAATAAAATTCCACATCTCACAAATTGTCCAACATCAACAAAGAGTCCAACATACAGAAAAGCCACCAGGCTAAAAGAAAAGAGTCTAAAGGCCCAGAACAAGGCCAACAAAAGCAACGACAACAACAAAGCAAAGTATAGGTGCCACGCACCGACAACAAAACAACTGTCTAACAAGAGTAAAACACACGAAGACACTAGGACTGGTCCCCAGTGTCCACGTACTCCCCGTCAAACACAAGCTCGGGCTCGGCGTCAGCAAACACCTCGTCCTCAACGAGGTACTCGGGCTCAGGATCTAACATGTGTCACCCAAAAGAGTAAAGGGGCACATGTCAGCAAGTCTAAAAGACTTGGGCAAGGAAACTGAAGGTGAGGCAACTAGCAACCTAGCAGTTATAGTATTAAGTAATGACATGGCAGTTAAGCATGATGCAACAGTTTAAAAAGAGAGACAAGCATACACAATGTAGCAAAAGCTACCAAATCACTAATCACTTATCATTTAACACTTATCACTTATCACTTAGTGCATAGAGAGTCCACCTGCTGGCCAGCTCGTGGCTCAGGCTGCTTATCTCTACCACTATTAATCACTTGTCACTGGTAAACACTTAGTGCATAGAGAGTCCACCTGCTGGCCAGCTCGTGGCTCAGGCCGCTTATCTCTACCACTATTAATCACTTGTGCACTAGAGAGTCCACCTGCTGACCGGAGTGGCGGATCAGGCCAACTCGGGGCTCAGGCCGCTTATCTCTTACCCCACCCATATGTGTCAAGCGTTGGGGTTTCCAACTCACTAAGCTCGCTTCTGGAACACGAGCCAGGAATATAATATTGTAGCGTGCGCTACGCAATCACGTTGAATAATCACTATGCAAAGACATGAACAGATATTTGCGTATCGTTAATTTAAATTAAACGTGACCGGCAAAATGCAATGACATGGCAATTAAATTGCGTACCGTTAATGGAAGGTAAACATGACATGGTAATTGTGCAACATGCTAAATGTCGGAACTAGCTTCGTTGTCAAGCTAGTTCCCCAATTTGCGCCAGGCGAGTATCATTTCGTCGCCTAGCCTCTTTTACGCCTACAACAAGCAAATGGCCTAAAACATGGCCTAAACCCTAAGTGGCAAGTTTCACTTGCCTAGCACCGGGGATTGACGATCACTTCGTCACACGGATGCTATCTACGGGGAAATCGCTGTTATGGGGGAAACAAACACCAAACACATGAAATTAATTAGGGTTTTCATAAAATTATAAATAAGCTATGAAAACAACGGTAGATCGATTTCTTACCGAGAGGAGACGGAAGAAACACTCCGGGGAACCCTAGGATCAAATCTGGAGAAGATTGGAGAAGTTTGGGGAAACTAGGGTTTTGGGGGATTTGGGGGTTTTGATGAGTTTTGATGGAGATTTGGGGAAGATGAGGGGTAGATAGAGTAGATGGATGGATTGGATGATGGATTTAGGGCTTGGAATGGAGAAATGGAGCTTGGAGGAAGATGGGGGCTGAAGGGGGAAGTTTTTAGGGTTTTGGGTCGTGTTGGAGAAGAAGAAGTCGAATGGGTTGGGTTTAAATAGGCTAGGCTGGCGGCTGCCCAGAAATTAGGGTTTTGACACTGGTTAGTCGGTCAAAGAGCAACCACTGACCGACTAGTTTGGCAACTAGTCGGTCGGTCGATCAACGCAGACCGACTAAGTGCAAACAGTAACTCCTGAACGAAAATAGGATTCTAGAGTTAGTCGGTCCATGAACAAGTACTGACCGACTAGTTTGGCATCTAGTCGGTCGATCAACGTTCTTAGACCGACTAAGAGTAAACAGTAGCTGATACAAAAATAAGATGATAAGTTAGTCGGTTCAAGAAGCATTGCTGACCGACTAGTTTGCAACCTAGTCGGTCAACCAACGTTCTTAGACCGACTAACGATAAACAGTAACTCCTGAGAAATTTAGAAAGCTAACTAGTCGGTCCAAGAAGGATTGCCGACCAACTGGATCGTCATCTAGTCGGTCGGTGGCCCTTCTTACACCGGCTAATGAGCACAGAAAAGTACCGACACGGAGCGCGGGGCCCCGGGATCGATTCCTAAGACTCCTAGGCTTGATCTAACAGTTAGATACGACCGTTATGAAGTCCGTCACGAGTGACTTACTTCGAAATCGACAATCCTAAGGAAGAATCGAGAAAATACGACGAATCGATCGAAAATGAAAACTACGGAGACGAAAACCACACATGAGGAGAAAATCCACCAAAACATATATTATAATATATAAAATCCAGATTCATGAAAAGCAGTCGTTACAGTATGACTCTTCATTTTGTAATGAAAATTTCCTTGTTACAAATTCTTCGACTTATGAGTCTGATATAATTTGTTGGCACGCAAGGCTTGGTCACATTGGACCAACACGAATGGATAGACTTGCCAAACGTGGCCTTCTATCCAATGTTTCAAAGGTTGATATGTCGACTTGCGAACATTGCCTTGTAGGGAAATCTTGTCGCAAGCCGTTTGGAACCGACACAAGGGCCGAGGTTCCATTACAGCTCATCCATTCGGACATATGTGGTCCGATGAATGTCAAGACAAGACGCGGGAAGTCCTATTTCATCACTTTTATTGATGACTTCACCCGATTCGGACATATCTATTTGATATCCCACAAAAGTGAAGCATTAACCTGCTTTAAAAACTATACGAGTTTAGTGAAAAATCAATTAGATCGCAAGATTAAGGTCTTGCGAACCGATAGGGGCGGTGAATATCAATCAGCAAGTTTTAAGGAACTTTGTGATGAAAAGGGCATAGTTCATCAGGTAACTATGCCTTATACTCCATAACAAAATGGTGTTGCAGAAAGGAGAAATAGGACCTTAATGGAAATGGTCCGTTCAATGATGGCGCAAGCTAACTTGCCAATCACCTTTTGAGGTGATGCATTATTGACAGCCGCTTTCATCTTGAACAGCGTACCCTCGAAATCAGTTAGCTCCACTCCTTATGAGTCGTGGAACCAAAGGTCTCCTGACTTAAACATTTTAAAACCTTGGGGATGTGCATCTTACGCACATATTTCCTCCCATAAGTATGGCAAACTTGGGCCACGGGAAAGGAAATGTATCTTTATACGATACGCAGAAAACTCCAAAGGTTATGTTTTCATTGGTCAGGAAGACAATGGAGGTCTAATTGAATTTGAGTCGAGGGATGTCACTTTCTTGGAAAACGAGTTTCCAAGACAGTGCGAGATAAGTCAGGACTTATCTCTATTTGAGATTAATGATCAAGAAGGATTACCTCATTCGAGTGGGAGAATTCTTGGTGAAAACGAAAATACGTTTCAAACTTCACCAATGGATGATACGAATGACGCAAATCCTATTCCATACGGGAATAATGATCCAAGTGGGAGCATTTCTAACGACATTTCCAAGTAGGAGTGATATTAGAATTGATCTAAATTCTAGTCAACAAGGACTTGAAGAATCTCAAATACGACGTAGTAGTCGTACAAGGTTGGCTACTCTAAGATTTGAGGATGAATTTCCGCAAACCTTTATGACTTTACTACAAGATGATGACGAGCCTGCTACTTTCAAACAGGCCGTATCATGCCCTGCGAATGACAAATGGATGGAAGCGATGAAGGAAGAGTTGGAATCCATGAAAGTTAACCAAGTCTGGGATTTAGTTGACTGACCCAGAGGACGTAGAGCTATTGGGAGCAAATGGGTTCTCAAGATCAAGCATAAGGCTGATGGCTCTATAGACAGATATAAAGCTCGCCTTGTCGCGAAAGGTTTTACGCAACAGGAAGGGATAGACTACGAAGAGACCTTCTCACCTGTTGTTCGTTTTACCTCGATTCGCCTGATTCTGGTAATGGTAGCTTGCTTAGACATCGAATTACATCAGATGGATGTAAAGACTGCCTTTCTCAATGGAGAATTGGACGAGGAGATCTATATGGAACAACCAACAGGGTTTGTAAAAGAAGGAAACGAACATAAGGTTTGTAAACTTCGTAAATCCATATATGGTCTTAAACAATCCTCGAGGCAATGGTATATACGATTTCAAGAAGTTATCTTATCAAATGGTTTTACCATGCTTGATGAAGATAACTGTGTATATATCAAGAGGATTAAAAGCAAGTTTGTTATTATGTCTCTATACGTAGATGACATTTTGATAGCCGAAAATGACAAGGGCTTTGTGATGGATATCAAGGCTTGGCTTTCATCAGTTTTTGAGATAAAAGACATGGGAGAAGCCGCATATATCCTTGGAGTTAAGATTTCAAGGAATCGTTCAAAGAAACTTCTTTCTCTTTCACAAGAGACTTATATAAAGAAGGTTCTAGAATGTTTTAATATGCAGGACTGCAAGTCCATTGATACTCCTATAAGCAAATGCGATAATTTATGTCTGAAATCATGTCCAAAGAACCAAAAGGAAAAGGAAATTATGGAAAAAGTTCCATATTCCAGTGCAGTTGGTAGTCTTATGTACGCTATGATGTGTACAAGACCGGACATCTGTTTTTCCGTTGGAATGGTAAGTCGTTACCAATCCAACCCAGGGCAAGTACACTGGAAAGCGGTTAAGAGGATAATGCTGTATCTTAAAGGAACTGCAGACTATGCTTTATGCTATCAAGGAGATGCCTTGAGGCTCGAAGGCTACACTGATGCTGATTGGGCAGGTGATCTCGATGAGCGACGATCGACCTCAGGCTATGTTTTTCTACTCGGATCTGGTGCAATATCCTAGAGTAGCAAGAAACAATCCTGCATCGCACTTTCAACTATGGAAGCCGAGTTTGTAGCATTTAGCATGGCAGTCCAAGAGGCTGTTTGGCTTAGGAAGTTCTTAGACATGCTAATTGATGCAAGTGACTCAGGTGATGTACCTATCCACAGCGATAGTCAAGCATCTATAGCCTATGTTAAAGATCCTAAATTCCATTGTAAGACCAAACACATAGATATCCGCTACAAATTTGTAAAAGACTATGATAAGACCAAGAAGGTAGACATAAGGTACATATCTACGCATGAGATGATAGCGGATCCGCTTACGAAGGCGATCCCCAGAGATGTGTTTTACAAACACTTATCATCTCAAGGATTGCGCAAGAGCTGAGTTGTACCAATGTATATTCCCATGTCTGTAAATGATCAAATTTAATAAAAGAATAAGTTCTTTTCAACATTGCATATGAATTTTTTAATAAATGTTTGTGTACATTTTTGAAATCTCAGCTATACTTTCTAGTATGTCAGACAGATTAAGGTTAGCTCTCTCACATGAGCAACCGCCTTTATTCTATCAGACGGATAAAATAAAGATGAGACCTGTTTAAAGTCAAAATCGTCAGACGGACGATTTAGAGTCATGACTTAAACAAAATGGTCGTATGAAAGATCTGCATCATATGGATGCTTTCAAAAGATCTAAGAGGATTTTTGAAATCCTATCTGTCTTATGCGGGATGTGGGTCCAGAAGATTATTTGAATAGTTAAAGGGACTCAAAGTAAGATATTGTGGTGTCTGGTTATCATCCTTACAACATCGTTAAGACATACGCTCCCTGGGAAAGGAGTGATGTTGTAATATGTATTCATACTACGTATGCATTTTGACCATTGGGTTAGAATAGTAATTTTGTTTACTACTATGTGAGACCCAAAGACCACATGGGTCTTAACTCATTACCTTTATGGACTCTAATTGGTTCCTTTAGATTTGACTGTGTGATTGCTATCTTAGCATGTTGCTTATGGACTATGGTCAATTCAGTCCGGCGGGGCATGTTAGAAAAGCAAATCAAGTCAAGATCAAAAGGATCGCAAGAAGAGGAAGATTAATTTCATATTCACATTTGGACTTTAGAGATTCAAAGCTGGCCAGCCAATTGTAATCCAGATGGGATTCAATTGTTGAATATAAAGTATAAAAAATGTGAAGAAATAATCTAGGGTAAAGCATGCGTTGATCTACTCAACTTTGCACCTCGAGGAGTGTTGTGTATCTCTAACAAGTGCACAACAGCGGACTCTATGCGCATGACGGTCACACGGTCTATTTCTCGGTATGATAAACAGAAGAGTTAAAGGAAAAGATGTTTCCTTACAATCCCCTCAAGTGTGAGTGGGAGATGTTGGATATGGACGACATGAATACACCCATGAGGGGATGTATGAGGGTATACGGACCTCAGATGTCGCGTGCACGAAAGCGTGCGCGGAGGGAACCTTTTCTCGTGTGAAAAGGACCACTCGATAAGTGGAAAAAGCCACTCGATAAGTGGAAAAAGTCACTTTATAAGTGCATAAAGGCACTTGATAAGTGAATGAAGAAGAGGATAAATGAATGTGCTAATATAGGCTAATAAGCTTATATTTAGTTATTTCCTACAATAACTACCCCTAAAGCCTATAAAAAGGACCCAAGGGTTAGGCATTCATACTACACTTTCCATGCCATAAGTTTGCAAAAGGCATCTTATGTTCTTCTTCTCCCTTCCATTAAAATCCTCTTCTAAATAGAGATTTAGACAGTGAAACTCTGCTTCGATCCTCCGTGACGAAGTATCGACCGTTGTGGCGAATCCGAGGGCAAAGTTCGGAGATTACGGTGCCGCGTACGCAAACGTAAGTCTCTACTTTATTATTCGATCCTAACGTCGTTGTTTTGATAGGACTTCGCTTTGGCAGAACCCACATTTTGGTGATCATAGTTGTTGTATCCGTATTTTCCATATTTTTATCGCGCATTTCCATATCATTTTGATCGCCCGAATTCATATTTTCGTATTATATCGCACTTTTCTCGATAGATTTGATTATTGCGATGTTTTGTATACTTTCAGATAATTCGGTGTGATTCGGAGTGATACTGGAATATGGACACAATATTGAATGCCGGAGCTCGTGTCGCCTCGCCACGGCGACTCAAGGGAGCTAAGGGAAGAAAGAAAGAAGTGGAGAAGAGAAGGAGAGGAAGAAAGAGAAGAGAGAAGTAGGAGAATAAAATAGAGGAGCAAATAATTCCTGGATCGCTCGGTCGAGCGCATCAAAATGATTCCCAGATCACTTGTCGAGCACATGATGCACTCGCCTGAGTTATGACTCCGAAGAAGGGGGGCAAAATGGCGAGGGGTCGCTCGGCTGAGCGACCCAGCTCACTCGACCGAGTGATCCCTCTCGCTTGATTGAGCGACATCAGTGCCAACCGAGCGACATCAATTCTCCAAGATGTCGCTCGGTCGAGCGGCTTCCCTGCTCAACCGAGCGGCCCCTTCTCCAGAGCTCAAAGCAAAGCGCTATAGCATGGCACTCGGTCGAGCGACCACTTCGCTGCGTTAGGTCGACAGACTCCTTTTTGGCCATTTTTATCAGGTTTCGGGTTGGTTTCTTTGTAAAACCCGAAACTTAATGGGTTGTATATAAACTAAACTCAGTTTTTAGTTAGGTAAAGCTTTCTTTTAATCCAGAAACCTTTGAGCTAAGTATGGGATAGATTTCTCTTGTGTTCTTGTTCTTCAATTTATTTGTAGGTGAATGTTTCTTGCTCTTTGATTTTTATATACTTTGCATCGCATTCCTTTCTCTACGATTTGATATTAATTTCGTGATGTTTGCTAAGTTTTTGGTGATAATCTATGTTGCATCTATCGTTGTGGCTATTGCCATAGTATAGTAGTGTATTTCTAGGGCTTAGGGATGATCCTTGGTATCCTATGGATTGGATGTTAGGTTAAATCTCAGTTGGACAAATCTAGGGTCTACCTATGGTAGCTTGAACAAGGGTTTCGTGAAAGCGGCTTAGTATCCTATGTAGAATCCACATGGATCTGATTTGGGCTTAGTGGCCGTTTCTAGAACTCGTGATCACGAGAGTGACTCGAGAACTAGGGGCGACCACTAATCCTCGATCCGCTAGTCGATGACTACAAAAGTAGCCCGATTGCTAGAACCAACCATAGCATGGCGTTGCAGTCCATAGATCATGCGAGTGGATACGGAATGCGTGGCGGGACCAAGTGTCAAGCTTAATGCACGCATTACCGTACAAAGCTGATTGCGAAAGCATGGCCCCGCATAGGGATGCATTAGATGAGTGCGACAACGGATGTCAAACGCACGTTCACATCCTCGGTGTGACACTCCAACCCTCATCCATCGTCCAACGAAAGACACCTTGACCTGACATCCATGACTGAAGGCCCTAGCAGGGAATCTTAAATGCCTTAGACCTTTATTATTTAGTAGACCTCATTTCCTATAATAATCCAATTTCACGTGACAACCCCCGACCATGCATTCTCACCCTTTCGAAATGCTAAACACTAAACCATTGCCACCCTAGAGAACGACAATCTTTATATACTATAACCACTGTGCACTTGTAGTGATTTGTGCTCCTGGGCATGAGCACGGGACGTCGATCAAGTTTTTAGCGTCGTTGTTGGAGAGGCAAGAGGTTGTTTTAGCTTTTGGGTTTGAGAGTGCTGGTTTCATCCACACTTTATCTCACACCACTCTTTTTATTTTATTTTATTCTCTTATTACTATTTTTCTCTTTTTGCTAATGAGTTCCATATTTTTCTTGAGTTCTTCTGTTTCGCATGCTTACATGTTTACAGGGAGTAGAGAATCCTCTGCCCTTGGATCCTGAAATAAAAACAACCACGCGGCGACTCGCATCCGAAAGAAAGAGACGAGAGTCAATGGCCGAAATTCCTGATGGACCACCACCACCTCCACAGTTATTAATCCGAGATTTCATGATGCCCGGCACCATCCTAGCTTTCTCCGTGGCCATACCATCAATTCGCGAGGGCAACTTCAAGTTGAAGATGGGGCTTATTGACGTGCGTTTATATTTCATATATTTGCGGACGTTTTCTTCCGTGTTTTTCCGTATTTTACCGTCGTCTTATGTTCGTTTTCTCGTGTTTTCTTGTTTTCTTTCACTTTTTCGTGTTTTCCGTATTTTTTAGGAGTTTACTGGCATATGGGGCATAAAACGATGATATCGCAAGTCCCCGGAGCAACGGGAGGAGTCACGCGTGATCCATGGGGTCAAACGACGAAGATTGCATCTTTCAGCCCCTCACCCGATCGGTTGATCATCTTCAACCGATCGGGTGATGCACGCGTGCACCACCCAGACGCAGCTTGGAGCTCACGAGAAGTCAACCGGTCGGTTCGCAGGCCGGTTCAAAACGCCCAAGTCTCTGGATTTCCACTGTAATTGCCAACCGATCGGGTGACCTTCACCCGATCGGTTCACCTGTAGCTGAATTCCAAAGGCCAAAACACGGTCAGCTCAACCGGCCTCCTCACCCGACGGCACCAAGATCCAACCGGTCACATTCATATGTCAACCGACCGGGTGAAGATGACCGGGTGAAGTTCCGCATCGCGCTGTGAATCTGTGAAGCACGTCACCCGATCGGTGGACTTGTCAACCGATCGGGTGACGTGGTTTTCTATATATAGAACCCTAGGTTTTCCAGAAACGGGAGCTGATTAATTTTTGTTGTTTTCTTCATTTTGTGACGGCTGTAATTTCCCAGTTTTTGTAAGTTTTCAGATCTTTATGAAACTTTAGTATTATCTTAATTTCTTTACTACCATTGCATTTCTATTGTCGGATCATGATTTTTACGGTCGATTTCTGTTTAGATCGCTTTTTCCTAAATATGTGTGAGTAGTTCCCGAATCTGGGATTTTGGCGGAAACCCCTTCGTGGGCTCTTCCCGATGCGTCCATAGGGCTAGGAAATCGATATGGATTAGGAATCTAACGGTTACGCGGGGTGTTTTATTGTCATCGGCGGAAAAAAGACCGCCTTTGACCGTTGGGCCAAGGGGGAATAAACTTGGCGGTTGACTCCCTTGCCATAGCTCACGCCCTTAGCGTATATGTCGAATCCTAGCGTATGGGAGCGGTAGGATGAGACATTGGGAGTTATCGTTGCGAGCTTAGTTCTCCCGGAGTCGATCAGTGTTAATGGACACGGGAGTGCCCACTGATCGAACCCGGGAAGTCCAGTGTATCATCCTGGGCACCGACCGGAATATCTAGCCCATGGGACGCCGGTACCACTCTTAGAGGCAACGTCTCACCATTAGACCCTAATTCCGATCGCTATCCTACCCGTAGGCCGTATCGGCGAGAGTCGCTCGATAGGGTGGAAACCAAAGTCCCGGGTTTTTCCTTTATATTGGCTATACCTTGCTTTCTATTTACCGTGACAAACCCTCATTTGATCCGGGCTAGCTCGCCCATGGGGTGAATTTGATCCTCTTTGACACAAGCACATCCACGCCTCCCTGAGTTCGACCCCCAAGCCACACTACAACACCGTGCGCTTGCAGTTACAAATATTTAAATCTCACGCCCCCATTCGTATCATTGCACACATCTAGCACGCACAGCCGGGGGGCGTCAAGCTTTATGGCGCCGTTGCTGGGGAGGCAACGTGCTTGTTATTTTAGGATTTCATGAACCCTAGTGTCTAGCTCTCATCCCTACCTCGCGATAATTTTCGCATTCTTATTTTTCCTTTTTATCTTCTTATTTTTATTTTTATTTTTTATTTCTTATCTTATCTGTTTCTTTCCCACTTTTTGCTACACGGGTGTTTGTTGTTTTTCATGAGCAAGAGTTCAAGAAGTCTCGACGACTTGATCCCCGTTGATCCAGAGATAAACGCCACCCTAAGGCGTTTGGCCGCCGAGAAGCGAAGAAGAGAGGATCCTGAAGCCATGGGGGAGAACACCCCACCTCACAAGTCCCTGCTGGAGTACTCGATGCCATCTATCGAGTCCACCTCCGCCATCCGTCCTCCAGCTATTACGACCCAAAGCTTCGAGCTTAAGCCATCTTTGGTGACGTGGATCCAGCAGGATCAATTTTTGGGTGCACCCATGGAGAGCCCGATTGAGCATTTAGACTCCTTCTTGGAGAAATGTGACACCTTCCGGATAAACGGTGTCACAACTGAGGCGATCCGACTGAAGCTGTTCCCCTTCTCCTTGCGAGATAAGGCCAAACTGTGGCTTAGGGGAAAGGACCCGAATACATTCAACACCTGGGAGAAGCTCTCAAACGCCTTCCTGATGAAGTTCTTTCCTCCGGGGAAGACCATGAAGCTGAGGAGTGAGATCTCCTCCTTTTCCCAGGCCAGCCACGAGTCCTTGCATGAAGCTTGGACGAGATACAAGGAGATGCAGAGAAGATGTCCCCACCATGAGCTCCCCAAGTGACAGATCATAAATCTATTTTATAATGGGTTGAGGGACGATTTAAAATCTTCCATGGATGCCGTGACTGGAGGGTCCTTTATGTCAAGAAGCGAGGAAGATGCCGGACAGATTCTGGAAAATATGGCATCTAACAATGAGCGGTGGTGTGACGAGAGGGCCACACCTAGATCTGGGGGCATCCATAGATTCGAGGACGTCGACAAATTGTCAAGCAAGTTTGATTTGCTATCGACCGAGATCTCCGCATTAATGGTAGGCGCCGGTGGCGCCGGTTCACAACAGATTGCTGCGGTAGAGTCCGAAGTTTTTGGAGAGTTCGACGGTGGTGACATCTCACCACCGTTGGATCAGGCGAGCGCATTATTTTACAATCCTACAGGGAATGCGCCTTTTCCACCACGAACCAACTCCAACCCGGCCTACTCTCCAAACAACCGGAATCATCCCAACCTTAGCTACCGAGCACCTTATCAACAGCCGACTTAGCAACAACAGCAGATATACCAGCCGGCTAGGCCTCAGCAGCAGTTTCAGCAGTAGCAATTTCAGCAGCAACAACCTCCACAACAGTACCAGCAGTACACTCCAAGGAATCAACAGCCCATCCAGCAACAATATGGCCAGCAAAGGGCCATCTCTCCGGTTGAGTCCCTCTTGACTCAATACATAGCCAACCAGGAGAAGATCAATCTGAAGCTAGAGATGGGACAGAGAGTCCTCACTGATCAGGTGACCCAGCTAGGGTTGCAAGTGGCAAACCTTCAGAGACCGCAGAATCTTTTACCGCCACAGCCTGAGGTGAACCCAAGGGGGTAAATCGGACCTTGGCACTCACGCATGAGCATGAGTACGTGTCCGCCATCGTTTTGAGGAGCGAAACGCAAATTCCTACTAGAGTGCCACCCAGGGAACCGGATGCACCACTGGCCGTTGATCGGCCAATTGAAAAAGCTAATGACGACGGTGTCCCGTCGCCAAAAATTGTGGCTCCGGAGGGAGCCCCCGAAGAAGAGAAGAAGAAAGAAGAAGGGAATTTGAGGGTATTCAAGCCCGTTGTGCCCTTTCCATAACGTCTGGCCCAAGCGAAAATCGACGAGAAGTATGGCAAATTTTTTGCCATGGTCAAGGATTTAAGCCTTCAAATCCCCTTCCTAGAAGCTATTGAGACGATCCCCTCCTATGCAAAATTCTTGAAAGACTTGGTGACACGGGGATCTAGAAAAGAGAAGGCCGTGTTAACGGCGGAGTGCAGCGCCCTCATTCAGCGTGCAAATCCGCCCAAGCTCAAGGACACATGAAGTTTCTCCATCCCTTGCTCTATTGGGGAAGTGCGAATCCAGAGGGCGCTCATCGATCTAGGAGCGAGCATCAGCTTAATGCCCCTATCGTTGTACAAGAGAATAGGGATGGGAGACTTGGAGCCCACTGGCATGACATTACAACTTGCTGACCATTCGGTGAAGTATCCGGTGGGAGTAGTGGATGATCTTCCCGTTGATGTGAGTGGAGTACAAGTGCCGGTGGATTTTGTGGTGATGGACATGCCAGAAGATAAGTACACCCCTATTATACTTGGACGAACCTTTATGGCAACCGCCGGAGTTTTGATAGACGTGAAGAATGGGAAGCTTTCCCTCAATGTCGGCCAAGAAAGAGTCGAATTTGACTTAGGCTTGTCGATGAAGCATCCAAATCCCCGGACGATCCTAGTATTAGTATGCTGGAGAACGAAGAAGATGGAGCTGTTGAAACAAGTGCCTGGGAAGTACTCTTGAGGAATCCCCCCGATAGCTTGGGGGACCTTGGAGAGCAAGTTGGCTCCCCAAAGAATGAAGTTGCTGACGAGGCGGTCGCGTGACGTGTGACCCCTCCCGGATTCCCTAAGGCTCCTCCTACGAGGAAAAAAGGGAAAGAATCCATGGACCTCACCGGTGATGAGGTCCGGATCCTGAAAAAGATGGCGGTAGATGTAAATTTGAGGGAGAAGCCCCCGGATCCTATCGATAAAGGGAGGGTAGTTGAGGAAATCTTCTTACAGCCGCCGACTACACCAATAGCCACAAGCTCTGGAGTTGAAGAGATGCCGGATTTTGGGCATCGCCCGTATCGCCCACCATGAACATCATCAACGGGCGTCGAGCTAAACGACGTTAAACAAAAGCGCTTCATGGGAGGCAACCCATGTTCTAAACTTTTGCTTCACCTTTTAGGACTTTTTCTTAATTTTATTTTATCTATTTTTATAAATAAATCCAACCGAAACAACTTCCTTGAAGGAACTTAGGCGATTTGTGGGTTTTTGCAGAAAACAAGGCCCCAACCGATCGGGTGAGAACTCACCCGATCGGTTGGGATGTATCAGCTAACGGCCGTGTCTGCCACTGAATGAACCGACCGGGTGAGAAAAGAAGAGACCGGTTGGCAGACTGGGTGACCTGGGGAAACTCTCGGGAAAATTTCAGGGATTTGTCAACCGACCGGGTGACAAGAAGCGAGACCGGTTGAGGGACCGGGTGAGAAACCCTAAACTTTCGGGAAAATCTGTGGAGCGGCCAACCGATCGGGTGAGTTATCATCCGATCGGTTCGCCTGTAGCGCTTTTTCAGCTTAAAATTTCCACCTAAAGTCAACCGATCGGGTGACTTTTCACCCGATCGGTTCGACTTAAACTCTATAAATATCCCCCGATCCACCCGTTCATAGCCCCTTGCCCGATTGCCTCCCCCGCCGTCGTTTCGCCTTCCAACTTCTCCCAACGGCCAAAAACTCCCCCCCACTTCCTCCACTCCTCCATTAGCCTCTCTCTCCACCTTCCCCTTGCATCTCTCCATCTATTTCTCTCTCTCTCTCTCATATTTCGCATTCTTCTAGCCCTAATCCCCAACATCCACCCCCACTTTCGAATTTTTGCTGAAAAAGGGTGCCGCGGCTTCACACTTCTCCCATTGCACGGCATTGGGTCATCTACAAGCGAGGAACTCGAATTTCTACGGGGTAACTTCGCTCCACTTCTCAAATTTCAATTTTTACCCTAAATATTTAATTTGCTTGGTTGTTCGTGTGTGTGCACATTGATAGTATTTTGCACTCATTTGCACCACTCACACGCACACATGGCCCGGGAGAGAGATAAAGGGAAGGGTATCATGTGGGAGGAGGAACCGTCCCGAAAGAAACGTAAACAAACACGTCCTCCTCCCCACACACGTGAACTGACACTAGCCCCTCCCCCCACCTATTATCCCCCCTGTGGACCCCATGTTGGGCCCGCATGGGTACCTATTTAGGAACCAAGAGCAGAAAGACTTCTACCACAGACTAGATACTCGGGGGCATCTATCAACCAAGTTTGCCCACACCCAATCACTCGTCGACCTCGGTGTTTTCACCGAGGTCGAGACTCTTTTTGCTAACCTAGGTTGGTTGGCCTTCCTGAATGCCTCTGCGGTATCCTACCTGTCACTCACCCTAGAATTCCTTTCCTCCCTCGTCTGTGAGGCGGGGTCGACCGTCACTTTCCGGGTGCGTAACCAAACCATCCGCACCAACCTGGATACCATCTGCGATATATTTGGTTTCCCTATTCTTAGGAATGACGCTATCCGACACTACAGATATCCCCCGGAATTTGACGTCGATAACTTTTGGTTCTGCCTCACCATACTCCGTTGCTATCCCCGTGGTAAGGCCAAGGCCTCCTCCATCATCCATCCCATATTTCTCTGGCCCATAGGATCATATCCTCTGCATTTTTCCTGCAGGATGAGTCATGCACCGTGACTATTCCCGATCTTTTTATTCTCTGGGCCATGACTTTCCCCTTTGTTCGTGATGATGATGGAGTTAGCTTTAGGGCCCCGACTGTCCCTGTCCATGCTGGCGATTGGCTTGTTTACAAGCTTCTCGAGATTAGCAGGGTCAGGAAGGGCAAGATCTGTTGTGGGGGCATTATCACTATTATTGCTTCTTACCCCAGTTTAATATCCATATCCCCGTGGTCTTCCCATCGCCGCAGGACCCTCACGTCTAGATCTTGACGTCCTGTGGCATATTCACATGATTAAGCCCATTCCTGATCGCCGTTTTGAATTCAATTACAGACACCCCCCTCGCCCCTACACCATTCTCCCCAACCCCGCTCGCATGACTGTTGCTATCGTGGCGGATTGGACTTTTCCGCCCGATCTCGAGTTTCTAGCGGGGTTGCACCTTCCTTTCCTTCCCCCGAACACACGCAGATCACCCTCCCCTGCCGCCCACTTAGGTGAGCAGGATATTCCTGCGTCCCGGGGAGATATCGGGGCTGGCCCGAGTCACCCTGTTTCTGCTCCTGGCCCCATCACTTCTGAGCACCTTTTTACGGCCATCTCTGGCCTTGTGTCCAGTGCCGGCATGACCACTACCGCCGGCACTACTTCCACTTCACTTGTCGGCACCACTTCCGCTTCACGTCAGTCCACTTCCTTTGGTCGCCGCCAAGTCTCTGTCCGTCTTGCTCTCGAGAGGGAGGTCGCTGCCCTCCATGATCTTGCCATGTCCTCTGCCCCCTCGGACCCATCACCGTCCTCCTTTCTCACTCACCCACGCTTCCTCGCACTTGAGAGGAACGTGGCCGCCATTCTTCGCCTTCTCACTCATCTCCACGGACCACCACCACCCACACCACCACCCACACCACCACCTTCACCACCTCGACGATCTTCTCCTCCACCCTCCCACACATCCCCACCACCATCACCTCCCCTGTCACATTCTTCTCCTCCACCATCCCACCCATCCCCTCCACCTTCACCTCCACCTAGGCGATAATCCCCCCTCCCACATCTATTCACATCCCCGTATCCACTTCTCCTCTCACGACCACTTCTCTCGCCCCTCCACCACCTCCTCCCTCCTCCAACGTCACTGGTTATGTGCGTCGCAAGAAATTGCAGGTGCGCTCCAGATCTCTTCCACCGCCACCCACTACAGTCACCATCACGTCTTCTCCCCCCATTTCTATCCCTTCTACCACAGCCTTGATCGTCGTACTTCCACTACCACCCACCACCACCGACACTCCACCCATCATTCACACCACCACTGCACCTATTCCTCCACCTCTTTCTCTGCTTCTACGCACACCCCCAGCCTCCCCCGACCACCCATCCACACCCTCTTCCGAGGAGGGCGAGGATTCGCCTTCTCCTAATTTTTGATTTCACTTTGTTTTTTTTGACATCCCCCTTGCATATCTCTGCACTTTCACGTTCATATTTCTTTGCTAGCATTGTCATGTCTAGCTTGGGGGAAGTCTATTTTGTTGTGTTGTCGTGTTTTGTTTCCTTTGTGTGTGTGTGTGCTTGTTTTATTTATTGTGTGTCGTGTCTTCTTTCTTTCTTTCTTTCTTTTTCTATTTTCGTGTCGTGTGGTTTGATTTTGATTTTTTCTCTATTTTCAGTTTCGTATCTGTGTTCTCCATGTTTTTCATTTCTTTTTGTGTCTTTGCGTATTCCCCCCATTTTCATTGCCCTCCCGTACTCACTCTTATTGCATTGAGGGCAATGCAAGCTTCAGCTTGGGGGAGTCGCACTTTGTGCGTCGTTTGAGTCTTTCTTTTTCGTTTTTGCGTCGTTTTCATCGTGTTTTTAATTTTTCTTTTCTTCTTTTTATCTCTTTCTCCTAGAGATGACCCCATATGATGAATTGCCACAAAATCACACACACCTAGCATAGCATCGATAATCACACTCACTGGCCCTAGGATATCGAGTCCCCCTGCATTTCACGCATCGTGGGTCCACTTATCTTTTTGTGAGTCGTGTGTCGTGCCTAGCTGTTTAGTGTGCTTCTGCTTTGTGATTTTACTTTATATACATGTCCAGGATTAACCCCTAGATTATCACGCTTTGATATGAATAATGCGGTATTTGCTTCTCTTGTCTGTTTTAGTATGCATGCTATATTTATATCGTACGCTTCATTTCGCATGTGTCAGTCAGGATTCCACAATTAAGGACTAGGATAACCCACTTAGCCCATGCTCTAATTAGCGAGAATAGTTTCCTTTGCCCAAGTGTTTAGATTCTGATTTCTCTTTTGTTTTACTTGGTGTAAATCCCCTCGTCGTGTACCGTTCTCCCACTTGGGAGAGTACACGTGTATATACCCCAATATCCAAAAAAAATCCAAAAGAAAAGAAAAATCCAAAAAGAAGAGAAAAGAAAAGAAAAAAAAATTTGTATTGCCAAAAGGCCAAAAAATACATATATCCAAAACCCAAAAAAATTCCCGTGTGAATATTTCCCTTACTTGCCGAGAATAAAGGGAAGGCGAGAATTTGCACCGAGTGTTCTTCTCCACACCATCTCAACCCCCATCGGTTTCGAAAACACTTGGCTTAGGAACTTTTTAGCTATTATCTAGGCTTTAGTGTGGTGATTTCCTTAACCCTAGTTGTGGAGTCCCTGACGCATGATATGTTTCGATCCTCTCTCTATTCTCATGCATGCTTGAACTATATATTCACTGCTTTATTCAACCCGAATCGATATTTGGGTCATTTCCTGGATTTGTGTATATCGAGCTTTATCGCACATCGTAGATAGTGACACCGTCTGCTAGCGCACGATCACACTCACTCGCGCTTCACCGCGTGGGCCCACAGCACTTGTCTGGACTCGTACTCCTTGATTTAGTGATGTGATTTGGCGTTTGCTTGCTTGGTGTGTCGTTTTTGATTTTGTTGGCCCTGACAGGCGATCTAGGATATAGAGTTTTCTTTTTCTCTCTTTCTCTTTATTTTCCCTCTCTGAGCTCCTACTCTCACTCGTCTTCTTCGAGGACGAGGAAGAGTTCAGCTTGGGGGATTTTGACGTGCGTTTATATTTCATATATTTGCGCATGTTTTCTTCCGTGTTTTTTCGTATTTTACCGCCGTCTTATATTCATTTTCTCGTGTTTTCTTGTTTTCTTTCACTTTTCCGTATTTTCCGTATTTTTCAGGAGTTTACTGGCATATGAGGCATAAAACGACGATATCGCAAGTCCCCGAAGCAACGGGAGGAGTCATGCGTGATCCAGGGGGTCAAACGACGAAGATTGCATCTTTCAGCCCCCCACCCGATCGGTTGATCATCTTCAACCGATCGGGTGATGCACGCGTACACCACCCGGACGCAGCTTGGAGCTCACGAGAAGTCAACCGGTCGGTTCGCAAGCCGGTTCAAAATGCCCAAGTCTCTGGATTTCCACTGTAATTGCCAACCGATCGGGTGACCTTCACCCGATCGGTTCACCTGTAGCTGAATTCCAAAAGCCAAGACACGGTCAGCTCAACCGGCCTCCTCACCCGACGGCACCAAGATCCAACCGGTCACATTCATATGTCAACCGACCGGGTGAAGATGACCGGGTGAAGTTTCGCATCGCGCTGTGAATCTGTGAAGCACGTCACCCGATCGGGTGACTTGTCAACCGATCGGGTGACGTCGTTTTCTATATATAGAACCCTAGGTTTTCCAGAAACGGGAGCTGATTATTTTTTACTGTTTTCTTCATTTTGTGACGGCTGTAATTTCCCAGTTTTTGTAAGTTTTCAGATCTTTGTGAAACTTTAGTATTATCTTAATTGCTTTACTACCATTGCATTTCTATTGTCGGATCATGATTTTTACGATCGATTTCTGTTTAGATCGCCTTTTCCTAAATATGTGTGAGTAGTTCCCGAATCTGGGATTTTGGCGGAAACCCCTTCGTGGGCTCTTCCCGATGCATCCATAGGGCTAAGAAATCGATAGGGATTAGGAATCTAACGGTTACGTGGGGTGTTTTATTGTCATCGGTGGGAAAAAGACCGCCTTTGACCGTTGGGCCAAGGGGGAATAAACTTGGCGGTTGACTCCCTTGCCATAGCTCACGCCCTTAGCGTAGATGTCGAATCCTAGCGTGTGGGAGCGGTAGGATGAGACATTGGGAGTTATCGTTGCGAGCTTAGTTCTCCCGGAGTCGATCAGTGTTAATGGACACGGGAGTGCCCACTGATCGAACCCGGGAAGTCCGGTGTATCATCCTGGGCACCGACCGGAATATCTGGCCCATGGGACGCCGGTACCACTCTTAGAGGCAACGTCTCACCATTAGACCCTAATTCCGATCGCTATCCTACCCGTAGGCCGTATCGACGAGAGTCGCTCGATAGGGTGGAAACCAAAGTCCCGGGTTTTTCCTTTATATTGTCTATACCTTGCTTTCTATTTACCGTGACAAACCCTCATTTGATCCGGGCTAGCTCTCTCATGGGGTGAATTTGATCCTCTTTGACACAAGCACATCCACGCCTCCCTGAGTTCGAACCCCAAGCCACACTACAACACCATGCGCTTGCGGTTACAAATATTTAAATCTCACGCCCCCGTTCGTATCATTGCACACATCTAGCACGCACAGCCGGGGGGCGTCACTTATCTTATTGGTGCAACAGGACTGCTTCCACGGGGTTTTACACGAGAACCCCAGTAATCATGTAGAGGCATTTTTGGCAAAGTGTGCCACATTCCAGATGCAGGGAATCAGTGACCAGGCGATCAGATTGTGGATCTTCCCCTTCACCTTAAAGGAGAAGGCCCATTATTGGCTGAAGTCCCAAGGGCCCAATACGATCACAACATGAGAGCAGCTGGCGGAGGCCTTCTTCACAAAGTACTTCCCTCCTTCGAAGATGATCCGTCTTCGGAACCAGATTACAAATTTCAAACAAGGAGGGCATGAGACATTGTATGAAGCCTGAGAGTGCTTCAAGGACATCCAACATCAATGTACGAACCACCACATACCTATATGGGACTTGATCTTTTCATTCTACAACGGTATGTGTTAAAACACAAGGATGATTGTCGATGCCACGGTAAACAGAGCTATAGCATGGAAGGAGCCAGCTGAGGCCATGAGAATTCTTGAAGATATGGCGCACAACAACCAACATTGGGGTGACGACAGGTCTACCAAAACTATTGCCAAGGCCTCGGGAGGAGGCAGGTACGAAGTCAGTGAGGCGACGAATTTTGATGGTCGTCTCGATTCCCTCACTCAGCAGATGACCCGTATGGAGCACAAACTAAGTGTTAGGCCCAGCTCACCCCCCGCCAAAGTGTACACCATTTGTGACAAGTGCATTGAACAAGGATCTCATGGCAGGAATTGCTTGTACACCACACCTCATGTAACAACAGAGGAGGCCAATTACACCTATGATGATAGAGGAGGCAACAGAGGGGCATATGGGAACCTGGCTTGGAGAAATCACCCTTGTTTCCTATACAGGAACATCAATGGAGCCCATCAGTAGCCCCATCAGCAGCAAGGTGGGCAAAGGCCATTTGCCCCATACATACCACCAGGGTACCAGTAGCAATGTCAGCAACAGTTAGCATTACCTCCAACGCCACTGGTTCAGATGATGCTAACGAAAGAATAAGAAGCCATTATCTCTGGAAAATATCATCATCCCTTGCTTCTTCTAGGTCCTGATAGCCCACGCTCTTATCTGTCTGTAGAATGGGACATCTCGAAGCACATAAGAAGCTAATGTATTCTCCCATCTACTAACAGCTTCATCAATAACTCCCTGCGGAAGCATGGCAATGGCTACCCCCTTATCATCAACAACAGGCAGGATGAAGTTCATTTCCAAAGAATCCGCAATTTTCTGCCTGTTTGTACAGATCTCCAACCAAGATTGTTTGGTCGCTAACGGATTGATCTTGATCTTAACAAGGGGGCCTCAGCGATCTTCTCTCAAACATCTTCTTAGTCCCTGAGAAATTAGTGCCCTCCTTCGGAGGATCATCAACATAAGTTTGCCTATTGAATCTAACTTCCTTCACTTGAGCGCCCTGATCACAGGGTCTATACTCAGCTCTAACAGCCTTCCCTTTATCAGCCATATTGATAGGCTTCTTTCTATTTATTGTATCCAGCCACCAATATTATCAGGATTCTTCATTCCATTTTTCTGTCTATCAGAACCAGCATTCAAATCAACCGTTCCCGACATCAATCTGAGCAAAGGAGATTAGATTTTAGTTCAAGATAGAAGGAATAACTGGTAAGATTCAAGAAAAACAAGGACTCACCATTGGATTAAGATCTCAGACTGAGATCTTGATCCATCCAATCTATGCAAGATTGAACGACACAGTTCGTCAAGTGATCCTCGCTGTTGGTAAGCAATCAGCGACAGCCAGAGATTCAAATATATCAAGGACTGATCACCAGTCGACTCCGATCCAACACAAAGCCAAAAGAAAATAGCTCTGAATTAGGATCAATCAAGAACGAAAAAAATCCGATGCAAATAAAAAAGCGAAGACTCACTGCCAGATCAAGATCTCTGGTCGAGTCTTGATCCGATCAGTCAAAGCAAGACTTGAATTCAACTGGACTCCTTCACCACCCTCGGAGCTCACACCACCTCAGATTTGATCGCATCGATTATGATCAAGCTTCAAACCTCAAATCTCTCCGACAATCAAGCCGCTCATTGATCAGAGACCAGAATAGACACCTGAACGATCACTCTTCTCCGACAGGCCGTCGGAGCCAGCCACAAAGGCGACCAGAATATATATATATATATTTCTTTATATACACGAGATAAACTCAATATATATAAAAGGCGGCATATGCATCCCAGACCAGACAATCTTAGGGCATTGGGTTACGAAGAACAACTCGGGCCTTTTATTGATGAAATTTTTTAATATGCTTTTTGGGATTTTTGCAACCTCACGTGAACGCAATGGAATGCAAAGCACAATCAAAGATTGTTATTGGCTATATACAAAAATAAAAAGAAAAAGATAGAATTCGGGACATGGCTTAGGATCAGAATCTCTAATCAATGCTACTCGAGTTTCGTGGGTTATCCAAATACTATTGAGTTACCATTCATTATGAAAACGTATCTTTATTTACGCAATCATGCAATTAGTCATTCAATCTTCAATTAATCACGCAATTTAAGCTTAATTGTTTCGAGAATACTCATTGTGGAGAAATGAAATAAGATCATGAAATAGCATATTAAATCACATTCTAATAAAGGAAGTATCTCTAATTCATCAAGGTGTGGAGTTCAAAACAAAATCCATTCTATATTTTCAACGAAGCACAATAGACTTAGAAAAATTCTATGTGAGCATGTAGAGAGATCAGTTGAGCGTGCGTTGCTTATATTGCTATCATAGGACATCTCTAGTCTAAAAATAAGAGAAAAGAGAAACATGCAAGCAAGCACATAAAAGAGAGAAATTAAATGATAATCCTAAAAAAAGAAAAATGGGCAGGTGACGTGCGTTTATATTTCATACATTTACGCACGTTTTCTTCCGTGTTTTTCCGTATTTTACCGACGTCTTTTATTCGTTTTCTCGTGTTTTCTTGTGTTTTCATGTTTTCTTCCAGTTTTTCGTGTTTTCCGTGTTTTGCAGGAGTTTGCTGGCATTTGGGGCGTAAAACAATGATATCATGTGTCCCCGAAGCAACGGGAGGAGTCACGCGTGATCCAGGGGGTCAAACGACGAAGATTGCATCTTTCAGCCCCTCACCCGGTCAGTTGGTCATCTCCAACCGATCGGGTGATGCACGTGTGCACCACCCGAGCGCAGCTTGGAGCTCACGAGAAGTCACCCGGTCGGTTCAGTGACCGGGTCAAAAGCTCAAAGTCTCTGGAAATTCGGAGCTGATTGCCAACCGATCGGGTGACCTTCACCCGATCGGTTCACCTGTAGCTGAATTTCGACAGCCAAGACTCGAAGTTCCAACCGGTCTCCTCACCTGGTCTGCACCAAGATCCAACCGGTCGGCACCAAGATCCAACCGACCGCATCCAGATCCAACCGACCGGTTCATACTGACCGGGTGAAAACCCCGCTTTGCACTGTAGTTTTGTGAAGCGGCTCACCAGTTCGGTTGACTTGTCAACCGATCGGGTGATGTCGTTTTCTATAAATAGAACCCTAGGTTTCCCAGATTCGGGAGTTGGTTATTTTTTACTGTTTTCTTCATTTTGTGACGGCTGTAATTTTCCAGTTTTTGTAAGTTTTCGGATCTTTGTAAAACTTTAGTATTATCTTAATTGCTTTACTACCATTGCATTTCTATTGTCTGATTATGATTTTTACGGTCCATTTTCATTTAGATCGCTTTTTAATGAATATTTGTGAGTAGTTCCCTAATCTGGGATTTTAACGAAAACCCCATCGGGGGCTCTTCCCGATGCGTCCATATGGTTAGGAAATCGATAGGGATTAGGTATCTAACGGTTACGCGGGGTGTTTTATTGTCATCGGCAGGAAAAAGACCGCCTTTGACCATTGGGCCAATGGGGAATAAACTTGGCGGTTGACTCCCTAGCCATAGCTCACGCCCTTAGCGTAGACGCCGAATCCTAGCGCGCGGGAGCGACAGGATGAGACGTTGGGAGTTATCATTGCGAGCTTAGTGCTCCCGGAGTTGATCAGTGTTAATGGACACGGGAGTGCCCACTGATCGAACCCGGGAAGTCCGGCGTATCATCCTGGGCACCGACCGGAATATCGGGCCCATGGGATGTCGGTACCACTTTTAGAGGCAACATCTCACCATTAGACCCTAATTCCGATCGCCATCCTACCCGTAGGCCGTATCGGCGAGAGTCGCTCGTTGGGGTCGAAACCAGAGTCCCGGATTTTTCCTTCATATTGTCTATACTTTGCATTCATTTACCGTGACAACCCATCTTTCGATCCGGGCTAGCTCGCCCACAAGCACATCCTCGCCTCCCTGTGTTCGACCCCAAGCCACACTACAACACCGTGTGCTTGCGGTTACAAATATTTAGATTTCCGCGCCCCTGTTCGCACCGCGCTGGGGCGCCGGTCAAGTTTATGGCGCCGTTGCCGGGGAGGCAACGTGCTTATTATTTTAGGATCTCATGAACCCTAGTGTCTAGCTCTTATCCCTACCTCGCGATAATTTTCGCATTCTTCTTTTTTCCTTTTTATTTTCTTATTTTTATTTCTTATCTTATCTCTTTCTTTCCCACTTGTCGCTTCACGGGTGTTTGTTGTTTTTCATGCGCAGGAGTTCAAGAAGTCTCGACGACTTGATCCCCGTTGATCCAGAGATAAACGCCACCCTAAGGCGTTTGGCCGTCGAGAAGCGAAGAAGAGAGGATCCTGAAGCCATGGGGGAGAACACCCCGCCTCACAAGTCCCTGTTGGAGTACTCGATGCCTTCCATCGAGTCCACCTCCGCCATCCGTCCTCCAGCTATTACGACCCAAAGCTTCGAGCTTAAGCCGTCTTTGGTGACGTGGATCCAGCAGGATCAGTTTTCGAGTGCACCCATGGAGAGCCCGATCGGGCATCTAGACTCCTTCTTGGAGAAATGTGACACCTTCCAGATTAACGGTGTCACAACTGAGGCGATTCGAGCCCCTTCTCCTTGCGAGATAAAGCCAAGCTGTGGCTTAGGGGGAAGGACCCGAATACATTCAACACCTGGGAGAAGCTCTCAAATGCTTTCCTGACGAAGTTCTTTCCCCTGGGGAAGTCCATGAAGCTGAGGAGTGAGATCTCCTCCTTCTCCCAGGCCAGCCACGAGTCCTTGCATGAGGCTTGGACAAGATACACGGAGATGCAGAGAAGATGTCCCCACCATGAGCTTCCCAAGTGGCAGATCATAAATATGTTTTATAATGGGTTGAGGGACGATTTAAAATCTTCCTTGGACGCGGCGGCTGGAGGGTCCTTCATGTCAAGAAGCGAAGAAGATGCCGGGCAAATTTTGGAAAATATGGCATCCAACAATGAACTGTGGTGTGACGAGAGAGCCACACCAAGGTCTGGGGGCATCCATAGAGTGGAAGACGTCGACAAATTGTCAAGCAAGTTTGACTTGCTGTCAACCCAGATCTCCGCATTGATGGTAGGCACCGGTGGCGCCGGTTCACAACAGATTGCTGCAGTAGAATCTGAAGTTTTTTGAGAGTTCGACGGTGTTGACATCTCATCACAGTTGGATCAGGTGAGCGCATTGTTCTACAATCCTATGGGGAATGCGCCATTTCCACCACGAACCAACTCAAACCTGGCCTACTCTCCCAACAACCGGAATCATCCGAACCTCAGTTACCGGGCACCTTACCAACAACTGGCTCAGCAACAACAGCAGATATATCAGCCGGCTAGGCCCCAGCAGCAGTTTCAGCAGCAGCAATATCAGCTACAACAACCACCACATCAGTATCAACAGTATGCTCCTAGGAATCAGCAGCCCACCCAGCAGCAATACGGCCAGCAAAGGGCCATTTCTCCGGTTGAGTCCCTCTTGACTCAATACATCGCCAATCAGGAGAAAATAAATCTGAAGTTGGAGATGGGACAAAGAGTCCTCACTGATCAGGTAACCCAGCTGGTGTTGCAACTGGCAAACCTTCAGAGACCGCAGAATCTCTTACCGCCACAGCCTAAGGTGAACCCTGTAATGCCCTACCAGCTACTGCACAAGTACTAGAGGGGGGTGAATAGTACTTTAAAATAATAAGGAGTATAATTCCAAATTAAATTGCACACAACTACCAAATCAATTTGCGGAAGCTTAAATTGAATGACAACACAAAATTAACAATGCAAACAAACGATGTTAATGGGTTCGGATCCACCCAAGTCTCCCCGACTTGTTCCCGGTGATCCTACGTCCCAACCACCCGGATCCCCTCCGGATACTTGAGTTAGAAACCCTAACTCAAGATTTCCACTATGAATATCTTGTGAAAAACCTTCACAAGATCAAATCATACATGCAATGGCAAAGTGAATCCCACAACCCGGGATCACAAACTTCTCTCACAACCGAGAGAATCACAAGCAATATAAATGAGTTATATTGAAATAAACAAATCTTACCACAAAATCCTATACCTTGAGTTTTTCTTACCCAAATGGTGAAATGAAGGATTTGAGGAAGATGAAGTCACCAAGACCTAGCACCAAGGAAATGACCAGCAATCGGTGCCTAGGAAAGAGTTGGAGACTTGGATCAAGCAATAGCTTGAAGAGCTCACCAAGAACAAGCTTCTCTCTAGATCTAGAAATGAGAGAGAATGGGTTTCTTGTGAGGAAGAGAGCTTTAGATTTGAGGGAGAATGGCTATCTCTTTAGAACTCAATGAATCTCTTAATGGCAGCTCTAACCTAGATAGAAATGACCTAGGTTCGTATTTATAGGGTCCCATAAAAACAAGTTAGGTCATTCACCAACGGATAGAAATCTGTGAGACTTAGTCGGTCAAAGAACAATCACTGACCGACTAGTTCATCAACTAGTCGGTCAGCCAAACAACGTGGACCGACTAAGAGTAGATCTGAGAAGAGATAGAATTTCAGACCTAGAAATCTAGTCGGTCCAAGAAGACTGTCTGACCGACTAGTTTCACAACTAGTCGGTCAGTCAATGAACGTAGACCGACTAAGAGGCAAAATGACAAGTCTGAATACAAAGTGACTTAGTCGGTCCAAGAACAAAAGTTGACCGACTAAATTGTCAACTAGTCGGTCACCAAACGTTCTTAGACCGACTAACGATAAACAGTAGCTTAGGAGAATTTTAGAGTGAACAGTAAGTCACAACTAGTCGGTCAAAGAAGCATCACTGACCGACTAGTTCACAAACTAGTCGGTCGGTGAGTCAACGTAGACCGACTAACTGTAAACAGTAAAGTCCAAGAAATTAAGGAATCAAACTAGTCGGTCCAAGAACAGTTGCCGACCGACTAGATCACCATCTAGTCGGTCAGTACTTGTTCTTGTACCAACTAACATGCACATACAAATCCGAATCGAAGCGCGACGCTTCGAGGAAGTTAGAATGAACTTGTGTAAGGATCCTAGAGCTACAAAATGAGCGTAATGAAGATAGAAACGTAAGATATACTCAAGGCTTAACAATCTATCAATCGAAACTAAAAGACTATAAATAAAACCTTAATAAACGGTCTTCGAGATCTTCGATTGAATCTTCATAACTTCCAAAGCGTTGCAAGAGCTTCAACGAAGCTTTAGGCATGAATATGAGCTTTGGGAAGTGTTGAGATGTCGCTTTGAATGTTCTCGTGAATTTGGCGACGATCTCCAAAACTGCGCTCACAAATTGTTAGTTCATGGATTATTTATGTTTGCTCATCATCAAAACCAAATCCGGGGAGTCCAATATTCAACATTCTCCCCCTTTTTGGTGATGACAAACCAACATAAATAATAATCAAAAATAATAATTCAAATGTAAAATACTTACTCCCCCTGCATTGATGACACGTTAATTCCAAAATGAATATATATGAATTGCATCAATCAGACGAGTAAGATATATAATGAGAATCGTTTTTTGAAATATCGGATTTTGAAAATCCTTATATGTATCTTAACTCCCCCTGAATCTAACATATCAAACTAGATTCTTGGAAATTGAGTTAAATTTTCATTTGCGCTATTTATTATCATTATCTCTCCCCCTTTGGCATTATCCCAAAAATGGGGGGCATACAACGACAACAACTAGGAAATGGAAAATCCAACATCGGGAGTCGTAGACAAAGACAATGGACCAAATTGACACCAAGGGAAAAGTGTGGAAATCAAAACAAGGTGTGCCAATTATTCCATTATCAATAAAAATCAAAATCATCAAAAATAATAAATAATTATTCATTTCTTGAATAAAGAAACATACTCTTCAATATTCAATATTTGTGGCTAAATTTGTGCATGGAAAACAATTCTATACAATTATAGAATTTAAATCTATTTAACCAAGTTTTTAATCGTCGAGCGACGAATTCACATTTCAAATGCATTCAACGAATATAAAAAAAAAATTGTACGACGAATAAATGACAAAGTGAATGACGATGAACATATATATATATGAAGAGACAACATGAGTACATCCAAAAAGATATCACATCGAATATATGAGGTACATCATATGAAGCGCTACATATCATCAAAAAGAAATACATCATCATCAACAACATCATCAAAGTGTATCAACATACATCAAAACATAATATCCAACTCCGACATCCAGAAATCACAAAAATACATCAAAACATCTCTCAAACCCCATCCTAACCCAAAATACTCTCACTAAGATATATCATCCAAAGCGAAGTGGAGAGTCCTCGAAACAAGCGATCACGAGGAGGTGGCAGGATCTGCAGTCTCCGTGGGTCCAGTCGACGGAGTGGACTCAGGCTCTGCAGGGAGTAGAGGTGTCTCAACAGATGGAATCGTCGGGGCAGGAGTGGAGATCTCAGCAACAGGCTCATCAACGGGAATCTCAACAGCAGCAAGGGTCTCGACAGAAGCAGCAGCAGCAGTGTCAATAGCAGCAGGAGATACATGAGCAGGCTCAGAAGACTGGTCAGCAGCAGGCTCAGAAGGCTGAAGAGCTGAAGCAGTAGGCTCTGGAACACCGGTAGTGGTGCCAACTCCAGGAGCAGAAGTGGAAGTACCAGCAGCAGCAGCAGTGGCCTCATCGCCACGGGCAAAAGAAGTGACAAGCTCGTCAAGCTCCTCATCGTCCATCTCCTCGGCCTCAGACACTGACGGAGGAAGATCAATCCCCATCATACGAGCCATACGGCAGACTACCTCCTCAGTACGAGCCAAACGGGAGTCGTGCTGACGAAGTAGGCGTACGACATCATCCAAAGTAGCAGGGGAAGAGGAGGCTGCAGCAGCTGACGGAGTAGACTGGGATGCAGATGCGGTAGACCTCTGCACGTGACGAAGTGCCGCTAGAGATTTCTTCACGGCCGTCGCGTTCAGAGGCGTACCCAAAGGACGCTCATCGTCAGGAGGGAGAGGGACTCGGAAATGACGGAATACGAGAGTCAACAGGCAAGGGTATGGAATGTGCGCAGACTTATTGGTCTTGCGTATACACTCGAAAGAATCCATCTTATCGAGTATCACGCGAGCCCAATTAATCTCGCACCCCAAGAAAAGAGCGTAGATCAATTTCAAGAACGGCTGGGATGGGAGTGGAGAGGATCCATACTTAGGGAGGAGACATGACTTCAAAATCAGGTTAAGAACCCACGCATTCGGCTTAAAAGATTTCGATGGAACACCAATGAATGCGGAGGGGATAACCTGGAAAATCTCAGAAAGAATAGACTGATCCAAGGAAGAAATGTCGTCTACGGAAATGTCCGAAGGGAGGAGACCACACGACGAGCAACCAAGAATCTCCCCCAAGATTTCTGCCGTGAGAACTATAGGAGTTCCCAAGACAGTCGTCTCAATGGAGTGGCTGGCGTCGTACTGGCCTCGAATGCGATTGGCATAGAACAATTTCACGAGGCGAGGATACGGTTTGGGATTGGCCTTGGGGTCGTATCGGAGATAATCTAGAAGGCCACTATAAGACAGAAGATCAGCAAGGCCGAGAAAATCAGAGAACTGAACGTAATGCTCTAACAACAGTGGACAGTGCTCTATACGGTTGTACGCTGCGAGACACTGAGGGTCATCGCGGCACAACGATATGTCTACACCGCCGACTGGCATAGGAGCTTTACCCTTAGCCTTACGGGTCTTCGGAGGTGGAGTGGGTTCCCTAGTAGGCTCATCCTTTGGGATAAAATCAGTGTCGGAATCGGGAGGAGTAGCCGGAGTCTGAAGAATAGGCTTTTTGGTCTTGGATTTGCATGGTTTAGCTATGGCAGTCCTAGGCTTCTTAGGAGGAGGCGAAGATGGAGAGCCTTGGGTTGACTTGGCACGACGCTTAGGCTTCGGGGGATTCCTAGGGTCGGAAGGCCCTACGGTCATAGGAGAAGCCCCGGAAGAGGCGATAGGAATTCTAGTCTTAGCCATAGCACTACGAGCACAAGCACACGACGATAAGATCAAAAACAACCTAGAGATCACAAGCTAACAAACCCTAAGATTCGAAAAAAAAACACAAGCCCTAGGTTAGAAATTGAAACCCTAGGAGCTAGAGCTTGAAATCAAGGAGAGACAACCCTAGAATAGGAAATCGACACCTAGGAGAGGGGATTTTACCTAGGAGAAGGAGTCGACGGCGGCGGACGGCGGCGATCGACGGAGAACAGGCCGGAGTCGACGGAATTTGAAGGGGCTCGAACGGGGTTTGGGGGTTTTCGGGCTTGAGCTGGAGAGAAGACCGACTAATAATGAAATTAGTCGGATGAAAATGAGTATAAGTCGGTCGGGATACGAAAAGACTCAACTGCCCTAACACACTTAGTCGGTCACAGTTCAAGCACTGACCGACTAGATTACGATCTAGTCGGTCGGTCAATGAGCTTGAACTGACTAAGTCGAAACAGAGGCACAGAGGGATTTTTAGGGCAAGAATTAGTCGGTCGCAGTATATTCACTGACCGACTAGTTTTCAATCTAGTCGGTCGGTAAGTGTACTATGACCGACTAACGAAAGAAAAAGGTAGGAGTTAGATATAGGCTTGATCTAGTCGGTCTGAGTTCACTTGCTGACCGACTAGATGAGCATCTAGTCGGTTGACAAGTGAACTGAAACCGACTAGAAGAGTCCAAAAATTGAAATTTGATTTCTCTTCACAAACCACTTGGATGAAATATCATAACTCACTCATTAGTCATCTAAATTACCCCATAAATCGTCGAAATCTTAAATACGACATTGAAATACGAATTCGAGCAATAAATTCGAACAAATCACATAAAATTCCCAAAAATTCAATAAATCTTAGCATGAATGAAATATCGCGAAATATAATAGCATGCAAGATATTTGAATGAAATATGAATCCTATATCTCGGATTCACTCATAATCCCCAATTCTCGACGCAACCGCACAAAGGAGTCCTCCTTTAGGGGTTTCGTGAAAATATCGGCGATTTGCTTTTGGGTTTCAACGTACACTAATATGATGTCCTTTTTAGCAACATGATCATCTAAGAAATGGTGTCGGACATCTATGTGTTTCGATCGGAAATGGTGCACCGGATTCTTTGAAAGACAAATAGCACTTTGGTTATCCACCATGATAGGGCTAGTATCACAATGAATACCAAAATCCTTCAAAGTGTGTCTCATCCAAAGAACCTGGGCACAAGCGGCACCGGCGGAAATATATTCCGCCTCGGTGGTTGAAAGTGATACCGAATTTTGCTTCTTGGAAAACCAAGAGACAAGAGAATTTCCTAGAAAATGGCAAGTGCCACTAGTACTTTTCCTGTCGGATTTGCATCCCGCATAATCAGCGTCACTATATGAGACTAACTCATATGTGCTAGATTTCGGATAAAGTAATCCAAAATCTAAGGTGTAACTTAGATAACGGAAAATACGCTTTACCGCTACTAAGTGAGAATCCTTAGGTTGAGACTGATAACGAGCACATATACATACGGCAAACATAATATCGGGCCTACTCGCGGTAAGATAAAGTAAACTACCTATCATACCTCGATATAGACGAATGTCTACATCTTTTCCGCCCGTATCTTTATCAAGATGCGTTGTAGTGCTCATAGGAGTCTTTTTCCCGGAGGCATTCTCCATTCCAAATCGCTTTAGCAACTCCACCGTGTACTTTGTTTGGTGGATGAAGATTGCATCGTTCAATTGGCGAATTTGGAGACCTAAGAAATATTTGAGTTCGCCCATGTGGCTCATCTCAAATTGTTCCTTCATAACATTAGAAAACTCTTCGCAAAGAGCAAAGTTAGTAGCACCGAAAATGATATCATCAACATAAATTTGAACTAATAAAATATCATTACTCGCATGCTTAATAAAAAGTGTTGAATCGGCTTCACCCATTTTAAAATTCAAATCCAAAAGAAAATTCTTTAGGCGATCATACCAAGCTCGAGGAGCTTGTCTCAACCCATAAAGAGCTTTCTTTAGTTTAAAAACATGATTTGGAAATTTTTCATTTATGAAGCCCGGAGGTTGAGAAACGTAAACTTCCTCAACGACATCTCCGTTTAAAAATGCACTTTTAACATCCATTTGAAATAATTTAAAATTCTTATGGCATGCAAAAGACAATAATAATCTAATTGATTCTAATCTAGCTACCGGAGCGAAAGATTCTTCGAAATCGATACCTTCCTCTTGTCGATAGCCTTGAGCTACTAACCGAGCTTTGTTCCGGACGACGACTTGGTTTTCGTCGGTTTTGTTCTTGAAGATCCACTTTGTCCCTATGACGGTGTGGTTCTTCGATGGCAATGGAACAAGCTCCCATACCTCATTCCTCTCGAATTGAATGAGCTCCTCCTCCATGGCTAAGTTCCAAGCGCTATCTTCGCATGCTTCATTAATATTCTTTGGCTCTATCGATGAGGCAAAGGCACAATTTGCGAAGTGGTGGACTTGCGATCTCGTCTTGACACTATCATAGATATTGCTAATGACTTGCTCATGGGGATGGTCACGAACCGAATGAAGCCGTTTGGGAATACCTTGATCACTAGGAACATTCTCAACAACTTCATTAGTTGGGTTAGTCTCAATAGAATCATTAGGATCATTAGACTTAGAATTATCAAACGAATCACATAAAACATCCATAGAATCATTATCATTTGAAATTCTAGTTGGAACAAATCCTTCATTAAATGAGACATGAAGCGATTCCTCGATCGTTGAGGTTCGTTTGTTGAATATCCGGTAGGCTTTGCTACGCGTAGAATATCCAACAAAAATCCCCTCATCGGATCTCGGATCGAATTTGTCCAAACTACCATATGTGTTCTTAATAAAACATTTCGAACCAAAAACACGAAAATGTTTAACTTGAGGCAACCTACCAAACAACAATTCATAACAAGTTTGTTTAGTGCCGGGCCTCAAAAGTATTCTATTAAACACATAGCAAGCGGTGTGTACCGCTTCCGCCCAAAATTGATGGCCAAGTTGGCTATCATCAAGCATAGTGCGAGCACACTCCACTAGCGTCCTATTCTTTCTCTCAACTACACCATTTTGAGGAGGTGCACGAGGGAAAGAGAAGGTGTGAGTAATACCAACTTCATCACAAAATGTCTCAAAAGACTCATGCTCAAATTCACCTCCATGATCACTACGAATAGTGACAATGGTGGTTCCTAAGAGATTTTGTACTTTCTTAACAAAAATTGTGAAGTTTTCAAAAGCTTCATTTTTATTACACAATGAAAATACCCAAGTAAATCTTGAATAGTCATCTACGATGACAAGTCCATACCTTGCATTTCCTAAGGAAGCTACTCTAGTTGGCCCAAATAAGTCTAGATGTAATAGCTCTAGTGGCCGTTTAGTAGAGATGCTTTTCTTAGGTTTAAATGAAGATTTAGGAAGCTTGCCACGTTGAAAACAATCACAAAAACTTTTCTTTTCAAAAACAAGCTTCGGAAAACCTTTAATAGAATTTAATTTCGAAAGCTTATAAAGTGTTCCAAAGTTCACATGTCCAAAGCGTCGATGCCATAAGTGTTGTTCACTTGTGTTGGCAACGAGACATTGTTCATATGACTTAGGAAGATCCAAAATATAAATGTCTTTATGACGTGTTCCGGAAAATAATAATTTATCATTATCTTTTCTTAAAATATGACACAATCCTTTCGCAAAACTAACTTTGTAACCTTTGTCACAAAGTTGGCTTATTGAAATAAGATTATGATTTAAACCACTAACAAGATAAACATCACTAATTAAGGGTTTAGAGGGGTTACCGACTTTACCAACACCTATGATGGTTCCGCTCTCGTTGCCTCCAAATACGACGCGGTTTCCATTCGCAATGGGAACCACTCCGGAGAGCAATCGAGCGTCACCCGTCATGTGTTTTGAACACCCGCTATCGAGTATCTAATTCCCTTTGGAGCTAAATTTAAATTTGTTGCTCCTCTTCTTTTTCTTTTCCTTGAGTACCTAAAGATAGAGACTTTCATATCATGGTACCCAAGGTCATTGGGTCCAAGGGATTAGACCTTTGGAAGCCAAGTCCAAGTGGACTTAGACTTCCCCACATAATTCTTACTATGCACAACATCCGAAAAATAAGCATTCATATACATTTGTTTTTCGTCCATGCTTGTGTCCTTTGGGCTCCAAATAGTGAAAATTTTGGGAGCCATCATCCTATTGGGTGCATGCATGCGACGTTGATTTCTACGTGATGCATGTTGTGGATAGGCATACGGGACATGATGGAATGGTGCACGACGAGAATTATTCATATGATGAGGTGGGTGTACATATGCATGTGTGGGAACACGTGCGTGAGGGTGTCTCACATGGTGTGCACGTGCCCGAGAATGTGTTGCATAAAAATCATCATATGTGTGAGATGGTGGAGTAGGACGTGTGTTCCTACGTGGCATGTTATTGGTGTACATGTAGGCATGCCCCTTCTTTGGAGGTCCACCCAAAGTTGGTTTCTTTCCGAAAGAGGGTGTGGACGAGGTGGAAGCACCATTGGTAGATGAACTACCAATAGAGTGTTTGCTCCCACTCGTTGAGGCTTCGGAAGTTGGCCTTACAAAAGTAGTGATCGACTTGGATGAATTTCCCATCATATACCCCAAGCCAATGTGGTGTTTGGCCGGAAGTAAATCTTTTAGGATATTATCCAAATGGCCCTTACCCTTGTTGAATTTGTTGATTCGGTCCAATGTGTCCTCATATTTCTCTTTGAGAGAACGCAAAGAAGTATCCAAAGTGGATATTTGCGATGTGAGTACATAAACACGAGATTTAAGATTTTCGTTCTCAATACTCAAAGTCGAGTTTTGAGAAGTTAAATCCGCTATCTCATGTTCTTCCGCATCCTCAATGCTAACATGTTCAAGCTTAGATTTGAGATTCACAATCTCATTTCTTAACTCTTCAACAACGGTGTCGTTGTTGGTGATGATATTCTTAGGCGATGTTTGAATGCTAGCTAGGTCATCTTTTACCTTAGTATATCTATTTACTAACTTAGTGTATTTTGACCAAAGTTGAGAGTTAGCATTTCTAAGATCATCCATCGTTACCTCATCGCTTTCTTCATCACTATCATCGGAAGAGGAGGATCCTTGATCTTGCTCCTCTCTTGCCATGAAACACATGTGCGCTTGCTCCACGTGCTCATCGTCCGACTCACCGCTTGACGAATCATCGGATTCTGTGAAGGTAGCTCCGACAAGTCCCTTCTTGTTTCCTTTCGTGTACTTCTTGGACTTGTCATACTTTGGCGCCTTCCACTTCTCCTTTTGCTTATTGAGGGGACACTCCGCTTTCATGTGTCCCGGCTTATTGCACTTAAAACACAAAGGAGAGGAAGAGGCGTTAGAAGAACCAAATTTACCTTTGGTCTTGAAGTTACCTTTTCGGAAGAAACGGTTGAACTTCTTGGCCATGAGTGCCATGGATTCCAAGTCCAACTCGTTTTCCGATTCTTCATCATCGGTTGATGTGGATGTGGATGGAGCGGCTTTGAAGGCAATAGCATTTTTCTTTGGCTCGTCTTGCTTTAGATAAGACTTCATCTTTTCTTGCAATTTGAGCTTGCTATCCTTGCGTACCTCGTACGACATTAAAGTACCCATTAGTTGAACTACGGTGTACTTATTCATGTCATTACCTTCCTCGATGGCGAAGGTGCGTTTCTCCCAAGAAGAAGGAAGTCCTTCGATAAGCTTTGAGCACTTCTCCTTTTGAGTGTAGGACTTGCCGAGGGCCTCTAACTCGTTTATTATGTCAACAAAACGAGCGTAATATTCCTTCATCTTCTCGCCCTGTTGCATATGAAACATTTCGTAATCTTTGTTTACGACTACGAGTTTAGAGTCTCTTACCCGACTCGTCCCTTCATGTAGTATGAGGAGAGAGTTCCAAATTTGATATGCACTCTTACATGTGCATATCTTATTGAAGTCCTCGGGCTCCAATGCGCATTGCAAGGCGTTCATTGCCTTGGCATTGCTTACCTCCGCGGCGACCTCCGCGGTTGTCCATTTCTCAAAATCTTCTTATTCGGGCTCGATGTACTCCTTCATTGTAGTTCTCCATAAGGATGCACTTCAGAGGAAGGTTTCCATCCGACATTTCCAGTACCCGTAGTTGGTACCGTTGAAGAATGGAGGCCTCGTAGAGGAATGTCCTTCCATCACCGAAGATGCTCCTTCACGGTTCCTGAAGGTGTCATAGTTGGAAGGTGGACGCACGGTCTTGTTGTCGTTGGCAGACATAGCTGAGTATATGGCTCTGATACCAAATGTAATGCCCTACCAGCTACTGGACAAGTACTAGAGGGGGGGTGAATAGTACTTTAAAATAATAAGGAGTATAATTCCAAATTAAATTGCACACAACTACCAAATCAATTTGCGGAAGCTTAAATTGAATGACAACACAAAATTAACAATGCAAACAAACGATGTTAATGGGTTCAGATCCACCCAAGTCTCCCCGACTTGTTCCCGGTGATCCTACGTCCCAACCACCCGGATCCCCTCCGGATACTTGAGTTAGAAACCCTAACTCAAGATTTCCACTATGAATATCTTGTGAAAAACCTTCACAAGATCAAATCATACATGCAATGGCAAAGTGAATCCCACAACCCGGGATCACAAACTTCTCTCACAACCGAGAGAATCACAAGCAATATAAATGAGTTATATTGAAATAAACAAATCTTACCACAAAATCCTATACCTTGAGTTTTTCTTACCCAAATGGTGAAATGAAGGATTTGAGGAAGATGAAGTCACCAAGACCTAGCACCAAGGAAATGACCAGCAATCGGTGCCTAGGAAAGAGTTGGAGACTTGGATCAAGCAATAGCTTGAAGAGCTCACCAAGAACAAGCTTCTCTCTAGATCTAGAAATGAGAGAGAATGGGTTTCTTGTGAGGAAGAGAGCTTTAGATTTGAGGGAGAATGGCTATCTCTTTAGAACTCAATGAATCTTTTAATGGCAGCTCTAACCTAGATAGAAATGACCTAGGTTCGTATTTATAGGGTCCCATAAAAACAAGTTAGGTCATTCACCAACGGATAGAAATCTGTGAGACTTAGTCGGTCAAAGAACAATCACTGACCGACTAGTTCATCAACTAGTCGGTCAGCCAAACAACGTGGACCGACTAAGAGTAGATCTGAGAAGAGATAGAATTTCAGACCTAGAAATCTAGTCGGTCCAAGAAGACTGTCTGACCGACTAGTTTCACAACTAGTCGGTCAGTCAATGAACGTAGACCGACTAAGAGGCAAAATGACAAGTCTGAATACAAAGTGACTTAGTCGGTCCAAGAACAAAAGTTGACCGACTAAATTGTCAACTAGTCGGTCACCAAACGTTCTTAGACCGACTAACGATAAACAGTAGCTTAGGAGAATTTTAGAGTGAACAGTAAGTCACAACTAGTCGGTCAAAGAAGCATCACTGACCGACTAGTTCACAAACTAGTCGGTCGGTGAGTCAACGTAGACCGACTAACTGTAAACAGTAAAGTCCAAGAAATTAAGGAATCAAACTAGTCGGTCCAAGAACAGTTGCCGACCGACTAGATCACCATCTAGTCGGTCAGTACTTGTTCTTGTACCAACTAACATGCACATACAAATCCGAATCGAAGCGCGACGCTTCGAGGAAGTTAGAATGAACTTGTGCAAGGATCCTAGAGCTACGAAATGAGCGTAATGAAGATAGAAACGTAAGATATACTCAAGGCTTAACAATCTATCAATCGAAACTAAAAGACTATAAATAAAACCTTAATAAACGGTCTTCGAGAGCTTCGATTGAATCTTCATAACTTCCAAAGCGTCGCAAGAGCTTCAACGAAGCTTTAGGCATGAATATGAGCTTTGGAAAGTGTTGAGATGTCGCTTTGAATGTTCTCGTGAATTTGGCGACGATCTCCAAAACTGCGCTCACAAATTGTTAGTTCATGGATTATTTATGTTTGCTCATCATCAAAACCAAATCCGGGGAGTCCAATATTCAACAAACCCAAGGGGGTAAATCGGACCTTGGTGCTCACACATGAGCATGAGAACGTTTCCGCCATCGTCTTGAGGAGTGGAACTCAAATACCTACGAGAGAGCCCCCCAAAGGACCAGAAGCACCATTGGTCGTGGAACGACCAACTGAGAAATTAAATGACGACGTTGCTTCGTCACCTAAGACAACTACTCCGGAGGGAGTTCATAGGGAGGAGAAGAAGAAGGACGAGGAAGGGAACCCAAGAGTGTTCAAGCCCGTTGTGCCTTTCCCACAACGGCTTGCCAAGGCCAAAATCGATGAGAAGTATGGCAGATTCTTTGCCATGGTGAAAGATATGAGCTTACAAATCCCCTTCCTCGAGGCCATCGAGACAATCCCCTCATATGCGAAATTTCTGAAAGACTTGGTGACACGGGGATCTAGAAAAGAGAAGGTCGTGTTAACGGCGGAATGCAGCGCACCCATTCAGCGTGCAAATCCGCCCAAGCTCAAGGACCCCGGAATTTTCTCCATCCCTTGCTCTATTAGGGAAGTGCAAATCCAGAGGGTGCTCGTCGATCTTGGTGCGAGCGTCAGCTTAATGCCCCTATCGTTGTACAAGAGAATAGGGATGGGAGACTTAGAGCCCATCGGCATGACATTACAACTTGCTGACCGTTCGGTCAAGTATCCGGTGGGAGTAGTGGACGACCTCCCCGTCGATGTGAAAGGAGTACATGTACCGATTGATTTTGTGGTAATGGACATGCCGGAAGACAAGCATACCCCTATCATCCTTGGACGGCCCTTTATGGCAACCGCCGGAGTTTTAATAGACGTAAAGAATGGGAAGCTTTCCCTGAATGTGGGCCAAGAAAGAGTCGAATTTGACTTAGGCTTGTCGATGAAGCATCCAAACCCCCCGGACGATCCTAGTATTAATGTGCTGGAGAATGAAGAAGATAGAGCTGTTGAAACGAGTGCCTGAGAAGTGCTCTCGAGGAACCCCCCCCCCCCCCCCCCCCCGATAGCTTGGGGAGCCTTGGAGATCAAGTTGGCTCCCCTATGAATGAAGTTGCTAGTGAGGCGGTCGCGTGACATGTGATCCCTCCTGGATTCCCTAAGTCTCCTCCCACGAGGAGAAAAGGAAAAGAACCCATGGACTTCACCGGTGATGAGGTACGGGTCCTGAAAAAGATGGCGGTAGACGCCAATTTGAGGGAGAAGCCCCCGGATCCTGTAGACAAAGGGAGGGTAGTCGAGCAAATCTTTTTACAGCCGCCAGCTACGCCAATAGCCACGACCTCTGGAGCTGAAGAGATGCCGGATTTCGGGCATCACCCGTATTGCCCACCATGAACAACATCAACGGGCGTCGAGCTAAACGACGTTAAACAAAAGCGCTTCATGGGAGGCAACCCATGTTCTAAACTTTTGCTTCGCTTTTTAGGACTTTTTCTTAACTTTATTTGCTCTATTTTTATAAATAAATCCAGCCGAAAAACCTTCCGTGAAGGAACTTAGGCGATTTTTGGGTTTTTGCAGAAAACAAGGCCTCAACCGATCGGGTGATTTCTCACCCGATCGGTTGGGATGTATCAGCTTACGGCCGTGTCTGTCACCAAATGAACCGACCGGGTGGAGAATGATGAGATCGGGTGAGCAGACCGGGTGACCTGGGAGAACTCTCGGGAAAATTTCAGAATTCGTCAACCGACCGGGTGGCAAAATGCGAGACCGGTTGAGGGCCCGGGTGAGAAACTCTGAGTTCTCGGGAAAATGTGTGGAGCTGCGAACCGATCGGTTGAGTTCTCAACCGATTGGGTCGCCTGTAGCGTTTTTTCAGCATCAAATTTCGACCTAAAAGTCAACCGGTCGGGTGATAACTCACCCGACCGGGTCGACTTAAATCCCTATATATAGCCGTCGCCGCCCGTTCGTTCCGCCCTGGCCATTTTCGAATCCCCAACCGACGTTTCGCCTCCTCCTCTTGCGCCTGACCTCGTTCTCCCCCCTAATTCAACCCCAATCGCCCCCCCGTCTCCCTATCCATCTCTCCATCGATTTCTCTCCATTCTCCTCGATTCCACCCGCACACAAAACCCTAACTTTCACCCATCCTCCCTAAATTTCGAAACTTGCTGAAGAAATTGCCGCGGCTTCACAACGTGCTCCTATCGAGTAACATCGGGGCGTCTACGAGCAACGATCTTCATCTCATTTGGGTAAACTCGCTCCTTAGCTCAATTTTAATTTTGCCCCAAATACTCCATTTGCTCGTTGGTCGTGTTTGTGTTTACTCATTGTATTTTGCATACACACACACACACACGACTCCTGCACAATGCCTCCCCACCGTGCTAAGCCCACCGACGCCAGCTCTTCCAACCCCAGGCCCAACCGTCGCGCTCGTCGCACACAACCCCCCGCTCAATCCACCACCTCCAATTCATCTACCACACCACGCACCACTCCCCCCCCTCACGTTGACGATCCCGCATACGGGATGTCATTCCAAGACGACGACCAAGCCGACCGATTCACGGCCATGATCCTCCTAGCTGGACAGGGTGGTCGGATAACTCAGGAGTCTGTCGACCGAGACCTCCCCTTTCTTCAAAATTTCATTCGCCACATCCGTGAAGACCCACCCGATGTCTCCGAGCTCCACATTCCACCCCCCACGACTCCTGGTCCCCAGCACAGGCCCCCATCACCACCCCCAGAGGGTGGTGCCCCTGCTTGATTTTTCCCTTCCCGCTTTTGTCCCCCCTATGTTTGTGCCCATCTGCCTTTGCGGGGCCCTGCTTTGTCACTGTCAGGGGGAGGACCCATTCACGTGTCACATCACTTCCTTTTTATTTCTTTTCTTTAACTTTTTTTGACATCCCCCTTGCATATTTCTGCACTTTCACGCTCATATTTCTTTGTCTAGCTTGGGGGAAGTCTGTTTTGCTGTGTTGTCGTGTTTTATTTTCTTTGTGTGTGTGTGTGTGCTTGTTTTCCTTTTTGTCGTGTCGTGTCGTTTGCTTTTTGATCGTGTCGTGTCGTGTCATCTAGTTTGTTCATTTCCCTTCTTTCTTTTTCTATTTTCGTGTCGTGTGGTTGATTTTGTTTTTTTTCTTTATTTTAAGTTTCGTATCTATGTTTTTCATTTCTTTTTGTGTCGGTGCATATTCCCCCCCCCCATTTTCATTGCCCTCCCGTACTCACTCTTATTGCATTGAGGGCAATGCAAGCTTCAGCTTGGGAGAGTCGCACTTTGTGCATCGTTTGAGTCTTTCTTTTTCGGTTTTGTGTCGTTTTCATCGCGTTTTTAATTTTTCTTTTCTTCTTTTTATCTCTTTTTCCTAGAGATGAACCCTATGATGAATTGCCACAAAATCACACACACCTAGCATAGCATCGATAATCACACTCACTAACCCTAGGATATCGAGTCCCCTGCATTTCACACATCGTGGGTCCACTTAGGTTTTTGTGAGTCGTGTGTTGTGCCTATCTGTTTGGTGTACTTCTGCTTTGTGATTCTACTTTATATACCTGTCCAGGAATGACCCCTAGATTATCATGCTTCGATTTGAATATGCGGTATTTGTTTCTACTGTCTGCTTCTTCTGCATACTATATATATATATATATATCGTGTACTTCATTTCGCATGTGTCGGGATTCCACAATTAAGGACTAGGATAACCCATTTAGCACATGCTCTAATTAGCGAGTAGAGTTTCCTCTGCCCAAGTGTTTAGATTCCGACTTCTGTTTTGTTTTACTTGGTGCAAATCCCCTCGTCGTGTACCGTTCTCCCACTTGGGAGACTACACATGTGTATAGCCAAAAAACCCAAAAATCCAAAAAAAAGGAGAAAGAAAAGAAAAACCCAAAAAGAAGAGAAAAGAAAAGAAAGAAAAATTGTATATCCAAAAATCCAAATCCAAAAAAAAATACAAAAACCCAAAAACCAAAAAATTTCCTGTGTGAATATCTTTTCCTACTTGCCGAGAATAAAGGAAAGACGAGAATTTGCACCGAGTGTTCTTCTCCACATCTTCTCATCCCCCATCGGTTTCGAAAACACTTGGCTTAGGAACTTTTTAGCTATTATATAGGCTATAGTGTGGTGATTTCCTTGTCCCTAGCTGTGGGGTCCCCGATGCATGATACGCTTCTATTCTTATACTCTTCTCATGCTTGCTTGAGCTAATATTCACCGTAATTTCAAATTCGAATCGGTATTTGGGTCGTTTCCTGGATTTGTGTATATCGAGCTTTATTACTCATTGTAGATAGCGACACCAACTGCTAGCGTACGACCACACTCACTCGCGCTTCACCGCGTGGGCCCACGGCACTTGTTTGGACTCGTATTCCTAGGTTTAGTGATGTGATTTGGCGTTTGCTTGCTTGGTGTGTCGTTTTTGATTTTGTTGGCCCTGACAGGCGATCTAGGATATAGAGTTTTCTTTTTCTCTCTTTCTCTCTATTTTTCCCCTCCGAGCTCCTACTCTCACTCGTCTTCCTCGAGGACGAGGAAGAGTTCAGCTTGGGGGATTTTAACGTGCGTTTATATTTCATACATTTACGCACGTTTTCTTCCGTGTTTTTCCATATTTTACCGCCGTCTTTTATTCATTTTCTCGTGTTTTCTTGTGTTTTCTTGTTTTCTTTCACTTTTTCGTGTTTTTCATGTTTTGCAGGAGTTTGCTGGCATTTGGGGCGTAAAACGATGATATCATGTGTCCCCGGAGCAACAGGAGTAGTCACGCGTGATCCAAGGGGTCAAACGACGAAGATTGCATCTTTCAGCCACTCACCCGGTCGGTTGGTCATCTCCAACCGATCGGGTGATGCACGTGTGCACCACCAGGGCGCAGGTTGGAGCTCACGAGAAGTCACCCGGTCGGTTCAGTGACCGGGTCAAAAGCTCAAAGTCTCTGGAAATTCGGAGCTGATTGCCAACCGATCGGGTGACCTTCACCCGATCGGTTCACCTGTAGCTGAATTTCGACAGCCAAGACTCGAAGTTTCAACCGGTCTCCTCACCCGGTCTACACCAAGATCCAACCGGTCGGCACCAAGATCCAACTGACCGCATCCAGATCCAACCGACCGGTTCATACTGACCGGGTGAAAACCCCGCTTTGCGCTGCAGTTTTGTGAAGCGGCTCACCAGTTCGGTTGACTTGTCGTTTTCTATAAATAGAACCCTAGGTTTCCCAGATTCGGGAGTTGGTTATTTTTACTGTTTTCTTCATTTTGTGACGGCTGTAATTTTCCAGTTTTTGTAAGTTTTCGGATCTTTGTAAAACTTTAGTATTATCTTAATTGCTTTACTACCATTGCATTTCTATTGTCTGATTATGATTTTTACGGTCCATTTTCATTTAGATCACTTTTTAATGAATATTTGTGAGTAGTTCCCTAATCTGGGATTTTGGCGGAAACCCCTTCGAGGGCTCTTCCCGATGCGTCTATAGGGTTAGGAAATCGATAGGGATTAGGTATCTAACGGTTACGCGGGGTGTTTTATTGTCATCGGCGGAAAAAAGACCGCATTTGACCGTTGGGCCAAGGGGGAATAAACTTGGCGGTTGACTCCCTAGCCATAGCTCACGCCCTTAGCGTAGACGTCGAATCCTAGCGCGCGGGAGCGGCAGGATGAGACGTTGGGAGTTATCGTTGCGAGCTTAGTGCTCCCGGAGTGGATCAGTGTTAATGGACACAGGAGTGCCCACTGATCGAACCCGGGAAGTCCGGCGTATCATCATAGGCACCGACCGGAATATCGGGTCCATGGGATGCCTGTACCACTTTTAGAGGCAACGTCTCACCATTAGACCCTAATTCCGATCGCCATCCTACCCGAAGGCTGTATCGGCGAGATTCGCTCATTGGGGTCGAAACCAGAGTCCCGGATTTTTCCATCATATTGTCTATACTTTGCATTCATTTACCGTGACAACACTTTTTTGATCCGGGCTAGCTCGTCCACGGGGTGATTTTGGTCCTCTTTGACACAAGCACATCCTCGCCTCCCTGTGTTCGACCCCCAAGCCACACTACAACACTGTGCGCTTGCGGTTACAAATATTTAGATTTCCGCGCCCCCGTTCGCACCGCGCCGGGGCGCCGGTCAGCAGGAAAATGGAAAGAAATGAGAATAAAAGGTGAAAATAAAAAGAAATATAAAGCGATAACCCTCGTCCCCAAGCTAAACGCAGCAGTGTCCTCACTACTGAGAAGCTGCATGTAGAGACGGAGAATGACGCTAAGGGTGGGATGGGTGGGATAAAGGTAAAAATAGAAATCCTAGAATATGAAACAAAAGATGCAGATGCATGGTGATGATGCATATGTACATTGTATGCAAATGATGATGATGGTGGTGATGATGGACACCTCAAAATGTGTCTCCCCAAGCTAAAAGAAGCTGGGCCCGTGAGGACAAATGGGCACCAAAATAAATGGGGGAGGCATAGAAACATCGAGAAGGGATAATCAGACATCACTACTACCTGGTGGGGGTGGGGGTGGTGCCTGAAGAAGCTGAATGATGCGATCAAGCTTCTTTCTGTTCTATTGCGCAAGACGCTGAAGAGCCTCAATGGATCTGCGCAGCTCTACAACAGCATGCTCAACTCCATACACTCGAGTAGATAAATCAGGAGTGCGAGAGCTGCTGGACTCACCCCTCAAAGTGGTCTTACGTGTGAGGAAAATATGATGCAAGGGGAGTGTAGGCTGTGCAGAAGTAGGAGCTGTGGGGATAGGAGCAGTAGATACATGGTCGGAGGTGATAGGGGCTGATACGGCAGAGGTGATGGTAGCAGAAGTAAGGACTGAAACCACCACGCTAAGGATGGCAGACACAGTGGTGGAGATAGCTGTAGATAATGTGGCAGTAACTGACGTGGTTATGGAAAGTGGTGATATGGGGACAGAGGGGTCGACACTTATGTCAGAAACAATGATCTAAGCAGATAGTGCAAGGTCCTCAATAGAAGTGGGGACAGAAATGGCCGCTGCTAGCTTAGATAGGGGATCACTGGGGTGTGGCTCCTCAATGTATGGTGGGGCGGTGCCCGGCTGTGGAGCAGGCTGCTTGGCAGCCTGCTCGTCATCGGGCTCCAGCTCATAAATGGAAGGAATGCGTTTCTCCATAAGGATGATCCAATCAACGTGTTGGGGGCAACAGAAGTCTGCTCTGGGCTCAGAAGGACCATGTAGTCGGCGTTATAATGCCCATAAGATATACCCAGTGACGGTCACCGTAGGCCCTAATGATATGCATGCGAGATAGCACGCTAAGTGATATGGTGGTAGGGGTCGGTGCCTCTAATAGGTCGTCGGGGAGGGCAAGATGGGCTCGCTAGGAGATGAGGGTAAAGAGCCACCACAACAAATGTGGCCCTTCTACAGGGTAGCAGCGAAGAGCAGCCGATCACTGAAGACATGGGCATGGTCTATAGAATATACAGGAAGGTAGGTGCCATCCAACCGCTCCTCAGTGGAAAGAGTGAGGGCCCACAAGAGGACGAGCTGGATGGTATACATGGTCCCGGCCTCAGACATGCAAATGATGGTGGTGGCAAGGTGGCGTTGGGCAAATCGAATGCAGGGATGGATAATGGATTATGACTTGGAGCGGCTGGTGCTAAAAACGGGTAGGCCAGAGATCCTCTCACAGAAGTAAGTGGAGTGAATAGTGGGGGGAGAATCCTTATCAGGATGATAGGTCAAACCATCAACGGGGACAGCGGGCCACCGGAACAGCTTACAAAGTCCTCCGTAAGTGAACTTTAGCTCATCGTCCAGTAGCCTAAACGATATCCCCCTATCGATGTAATGCCAGGAGCTGAGGGCTTCTAGGGTGAGGCGAGTGTAGGTCTTTGCCTTCAACCCTAAGAAGTGCTCCAGGCCTAAGTTTCGATACAGCTGCCTAACCCCTGGCAAGAGACCTAGCTACTATGTGGCTCCTAAGTCGGTAAATTTGGTGGAAATGACTTGGCACCTAGAGAGTTCGACAAATTTGTCTCGATGTGTGTCGTCCATGAATTTGATGCCTTAAGTCTCTAGGGGTGACCTCTCGGACTATGTCGGTGGGGTGGAGGGGGTGGTGGTAGTGGTGGAGCGGTCTCTCGTGTGGTGACTCGTGTCCTAGACGAGGAAGCAGGGGCCGTGTGCTTCCTCATAGCAGGAGGGTGTGTAGGTGATGAGTGTGGTGAATGTGTGGGAATGCATGTGGTGGTGCGTGCCCTAATGAGCATGCCCTTCTTCTTTTTAGGTGGTTGTAGTAGAGGGGGAGGAGGAAGAGGAGGAGGAGATGGTGGTGGCAGTGTGGGAGAAGGTGTGCAGATGCATACCCTGCGTGTCATGGTGTACATGCCCAAGCAAATAACTACTAAACCACAAACGATAATGATATTTAATTATAAATGTGAGTGTGGAAAGAGTTTACACAAGCGACAATTAGCGAAGTCCCAAACCCGCGACCTCCGCATGCCTTAGTGTGCGATGTCTGCCAAGCTTGTCGATGATCTCTCGTGAGCTCCTCGATCCCTTCGTAATTCGAAATCGGGGTTCAATTTTGAAGTTATTTCGAATTGGGGGGTTGGATGGCTTGGGGAGGACGAGGAGAAGGAGATAGGGTAGGGAGGTGGGGATGAGGGAGGGAGATTGGAGATGGTGGAGGACCGGAATCGGGAGGAGGGAGGGGGTTTTTGTTGGAGTAGTTGATGGAGGAGTTGCCGTGCTCGGTCGAGGGAGAATGGAGGAAGGGGGGCGCTCGCTCGAAGTTCTTCTCAGAACATCGAGCGAGCAGCCCTAGCCTATAAATAGGGTGCCTGACAGTTGGGCGCTCGGTCGAGCGACTAAGCGCTCGGTTGAGCATAACTAAGGCATAGCCCCTGTTGGCTTTGGATCAGGCTCCAGTTTGGGTCGGTCGCTCGGTCGAGCACGCCAAGCGCTCGGTCGAGCGAATTGAATTTTCTTCTTTGGCTGTGCTCCTCCTGATGGGGACATGCTATGTCGAGTAGTGCGCCTGCTCGATCGAGCGGCTGCTACAGGCAGCATGTTACTTCCTCTCGTCGTATTCTTCCTTGTTCATCGACATTAGCTCAACGTGCATGCTTCCCCTCTTTTGTTTGACGTCGTGTTCATCAAGTTCCTGCGATATTTATGAGTTATAAAATTTTTTTTCGTAAAAACAAAGATTCAACTAGAATCAAAATTGCGAGAAAATAGGTCAGGTCACGTCCCCCCAAGCACTTGTTTATGGTCGTTAGCTCGACCCATGATACTTAATGAGGCTAAATATTGGGAGCACACAAGATGCGCCTGTCGGTCATGCCGACTAACCCATAAGGAGCTGGTTGGTCAAATTCCTCCATTGGACCCTCAGCGGTCATCTCATCCTCTTTCGCCTTTGATCCTTACTTCTCTTTGTGGCGCCCTGAGGGCACTGCAACAACCATTCTTTAATCCTCCCGACATCGAGGTCATGGTCCTCTAAGGCAAGCATGGCGTGCTTTTGCATGATTAATCCATCATCTGGGTCCCCGTCCAGCACTTGTAGGTATGCTGCCACTGCCCTGTCATGCAACGGGTTTACACTTTGATCCTCGCTCTACAGCAAGGGGTCAAAAAAGATCTCCACGAACGTGAACTCTTCAACGAGCTCATCTTCTAGCAACTCCAGATATCTGACATTTGTAGAAGGTGCTCTCTCCCTCATCGGCTTGGATAGCCGGAATTCCATCTCAATTTTCCCACATTGAGGGAAAGAGTGCCCTCTCTAACATCGATCAGCACCCCAGCTGTCACCATAAATGGGTGACCAAGTATGATCTGGGATCTGTCGTCCTCCGACATGTCCATGGAGACGAAATCCACCACCACGCTCACCCCATCGAGAATCTGTAGTATGACGTCCCTGGCCATACCAACTGGTCGTGTCACTGATCTATTAGCCAGATGGATCATCATCGCCGTCGGCTTTAGCTCCATCTTGGTATTGAGGCGCTTGAAGATGGATAATGACATCAAGCTGATGCTGGCTCCCAGGTCTACTAGTGCTCTTCTGATGGGGATGCCGCCAATGGAGCATGGAACATTGAAACTCCCCAGATTCGGTAGCTTCTTTGGCAATTTGTTGCTCCTCAGAAATGACAATGGCTCCTCCGCCAACATCACTTGTTCAGCCTTCCTTTTCCTGGAAATTAATCCCTTTAGGAACTTGGCGTATGAGGGTATCTCTGTCAGGTGATGTGTCCATATTTTACATCTTTTCATACATCATTCGATTGCATTTCATATCATATTCGCATCCAAATCCCGTATTTTCCTACAATATTGCAATTCTAACGCCATATTTGAGTTTCATAGAGTTTTGTTGATCATTAGGGATTTTGGAGCGATTTGGGACCCATTTTAGATATGGACACATCCGACATGCCTTGGAGCCCATTGGAAAAGCTCTACATGGTTTCGCCGAGTTTTGGAAGCCATGGGAGGAGTAGAGGAGAGTGCAAGAATAGAGGAGAAGCTGTCAGGAGCTTCAGTTGAGATTTTCCCAGGTGACTCGATCGAGCAGAGCAGCTGCTCAGTCGAGCAGATGCATGAAGAAGAAGCAGGGCAGATACGCAAGCGGCTCAGACCGAGCATTATGGTGCTCGGTCGAGCAGCTCCTATTTTCGAAGCCTAGCCAACCTCCTACTCAAGACGAGCAGATCTAATGGCCACGGAGTCAGTTGGCTGCTCGACCGAGCACGGATGACTCGGGCCGAGCAGACAGAGTGGCAATTTTTGGAGAGCCCCGACTCCCTGACGTGCTTGACCGAGCAGGAAGGCTGCTTGACCGAGCAGCCCGACCGAGCAAGCCTCTGCTCGACCGAGTCACTGACTCGGTCGGCGACAATTAAGGCTATTTTTGGAATTTTCTCGCGGCCGTCTGATGCGTGCAGGGGAGTGAAGTATGGATCTGGGTGTTGCGTTTGAGAGGTGGTTCTTTTTGTAACTTTGGAATTACTTTTGAGAGAAAAAAGGGATTAGAAAATATTTTTATTAGATCTAAACCTAATTTTTGGGAGATTATTGAATTGTTTTTGGAGATCTACTTTTCTTCGTGTTTTGGAATCTGGGGTTCCTTCGGATTATTATTGGATTATCGTTTGCTGCTATCCTTCTTCGTGTTTGGTACGTAATCTTTTCAATATTTATTCAATTAATTTGCTACGATGTTTTCTCCTATAAAAACCACATTTTTATTTGTTAAAATCGCTATGTATGAGTAGTCTCCTCTAGGGTTGATGGGTTAGCCCTAAGACTTTAAGGGGGAGATGTAGATCTGGATCTCTAGGTTGAATTGGAAATAAAGGGGAGTATTTTGGTCGATCCTACTGGATCCCTAGGATAACCCACATGAGATCATACCCACGGTCTGTGGAATTGATGAGCTTAAGGGGTATCCTCGGGATTTGAATAAGGAAATCGGTGGATCCAACCAAGGCTCGTGACCATGCCCGGCTCCTGCCTTAAGGGGATCCACCGATGAACTATATCACTACATTGACGGCTACCGCCATTGTGTCAATGAGAGCCATCGAAATACCTCGCAATTCTAGCCCACGAGAGTGGCATGAATTGAGAGATTAATCCCCTAAACCTAATGCAACGTAAGGATCCTATTCCAACATCGATCTCTGACGGTCTTAGCAGTGATCCCTAAAACCCTAGTCTTTTTATTATCAAGTCCACACCGACATCAAAACCAAACTTTCTCAATCGATAGCTATCTCACTCCAAGATATAAAAATAACCTGAGGCTGCAAATACACTATCACCGTCCCTGTGGGATCCGACATCTTTTATACTATAATTTGACAAAGTCCGCTTGCGGATAGAGCCTGTAATTGACACCTAGGGCCATACTACGCCTAGCGACCGTGACACCGCTAGGCGGAATCTAGGTGTAGGTTCCGTGTGCGTCATCTGGGCGTCCATGAATGGGATGTTGAGCTGAACTCCCTTCAGCATCTCAATGAACTTGGCATACTTCTCTTCCATCTTAGCCCTTGCCAATCTGCTTGGGAATGGTACTGAAGCGGGGCGAGCCTTTTCCTTCTCAGCTGGCTTCATCTTCTCCTTAATCACCTCCTTTCCCACTAGAGGGTTGTCTTTCTCAACGTTCACAAGCTGCTGCTCAGCCTCATCGTCACCACCATTAGCAGCTATTGGTTGCTCATCTATCATCTCCTCTGGTGTTGAGGTGATTGGAATCATTACTGGAGGCTCTGGGTCCTTCGTCGATAAGCCGCTCCAAGTAGTAATGGTGCATGCGCTCTCTCTTGTGATTCTTTTCTGGCTAGGCCGGAAGCTTGCCTTGAGCCCTTGAAAGTTGGCTCAGCTGCTCCTTCAGTTGTTCCACCATGGTAGAAAGCTCCTTGGTGTGAGCTGTGTTGTCACGGTTGAGCTTTGCCTGCTCTTCTATGAACTTCTCCATGGTGGACTCCAAAGAGGATTTCTGTTGAAGTGGTAGTGGTGGGGTAGTGGCTGCTGGTGCTGCTGATATCCGGGTGGTCTGTAAGGGAAAAACGACCTTTGCCCGCCTTGCTGCTGTTGCCGATGAGGCTGCTGTTGAGCTCTCCTACTATTTTCGTATGGAAAACCGGGGTGGTTCCTCCAATTTCTGCCGCCTCCTCTATCATCGGAGGTGTAATTGGCCTCCTCTGTTGGTGCAGGAGGTGTGTGGCAGGAGGAATTTCTGCCATGGAACCATTGTTCGACGCACTTGTCACAAGTGGCGTATGCTGTAGGGGGGACTAGGCCTAGTGCTGAGTCTATGCTCCATCCGGGCCATCTGCTAAGTGACAGAGTCGAGATGGCCATCGAAGTTTGTCGCCTCGCTGACTTCAAATCTGCCTCCTCCTGAGGCCCTGGTAATAGTCAAGGAAGACCGGTCGTCTACCCAATGTTGGTTATTGGCTGCCATATCTTCTAGGATTCTCAAGGTCTAAGCCGGTTCCTTTTCAGCAATTGCACCATTCGCCGTGGCATCGACGATCATCCTAGTGTTCGACCGCATTCCATTGTAGAACGCCAAGACTAAGTCCCATGGTGGGATGCGATGGTTTGGGCACTGATGTTAGAGGTCTTTGAAGTGCTCCCAGGCTTCATACAACATCTTATGACCTCCTTGTTTAAAGTTCGTGATCTGGTTCTGAAGACGGATCATCTTCGAAGGAGGGAAGTACTTGGTGACAAAGGCCTCCGCAACTGTTCCAAGTCGTAAACGTGTTGGGCCCTTGGGACTTCAACCAATAATGGCCCTTATCCTTCAGGGTGAAGGGTAAAAGCCGTAGCCTGATTGCATCGCCGTTGATCCCTTGCATCTGAAATATGGCGCACTTCCCCAAGAATGCTTCAATATGAAGACTGGGGTTCTCATAGGGAGCCCGTAAAAGCAATCTTGCTGCACCAATAGAATAAGTCATGTCTTCAGTTCGAAGCTTCCTTTGCGGATTGACGGTACGACCACGGAAGAAGAAGAGATGGTGCCGGGCCTCATGTAGTCTCGGATCAACATCGGATTTGGAGGTGGAGGAGTGAGCCGTTGAAATCATCAGCCATTGATTCACGGTCCCTTCTTTCTACTGCGAGTCACCGCAAGATTGCCTCGATCTCAGGATCCAAAGGTAAGAGATGCTCTGCTCCTTGCGAACGTGTTATCATGCAAAATAGAAGAATTCAAGACAACTAAGGAAATCGTCAACAAAAAGAGAAAAAATAGTAACAATAAAACAAAATACAAATAAAACAAAAAGAGTGGTGGGAGATAGAGTGTATGGTGTAACCAATACTCTCTAACCCAAAACTAAAACAAACGGTTGCCTCCCTGACAACGGTGTCAAAAACTTGTACCGTCCTCCGGGCTCACATCCAGGGGCGCAAATCACAGCAAGTGCATAATGGTTGTAGTATCTAAAGATTGTTGTTCTCTAGGGAGGCGGTGGTTTAGTGTTTAGCTTTTTGGAAGGGTGAGAATCCGTGGTCGGGGGTTGTCACGTAAAATTTGGTTGTCATGAAAGTGTGTTAACGAAATAATAAAAGACTATGGCATTCGGGAGTCCCTGCTAGGCCCTTTGGACCCGTTCATGGATTTCAGGTCAATGGTCCTTTCCTTGGACTATAGATGAGGGTCAGAGCATCACATTCGAGGATGAGAACAAGTACTTAACTGTCATTGTCCTACTCGTCTAACGCATTCCCGTGTGCAGCTCTGCTTTTGCAATTATCTTCATACGAGAATGCATGCATTATGCTTGACATTGGTTCTTGCGTCATAATCCATATCCACTCGCGTGATCTAAGGATTGGGACGCTACGCTATGGTTGGGCCTAGCAATCGGGATACTTTCATAGTCACCGACTAGCGGATTAGGGATTAGTGATCACCCCCAGCGCTCGAGTTACCCTCGTAATCATGAGCCCTGAAGACAACCACTAAGTCCTAATCGGATTGATGGGGATTCTCCCTAGAATGTGGAGCTACTTTCGCAATCCTCCAATTCTGAGGCCAATCCCCCAAAACCCTTGTTCAAAATACCATAGAGCAACCCTAGATTGGTCCAACTGAGATTGACCTAACATCCAATCCCTAGGGCCCTAGGGTTCATCCATAAGCCCTAGAATCACACTACTCTAGCATTGCAATAGCCATAACAATGGGGGCAATGGAGAAATTCATCAAAAACTGGGCAAGCATAACAAAACTAATATCAATACGAAGAGAATGAAATGCAAAAATAGAATATATAAACATTGAGAAGTTCAAACCGTTCAACAAGAAATAGATTGAAGAAAACCCACATTAAAGCTCTCTTCCCCCAATGGTGGCTCAAGCTCTGGTAATTAAAAGCCTAACCTAATCTAATAAAATCGTTTACTTATACGCAAAAACCAGTAAGTTGCGGGTTTCCCAAGAAATCCGCCCCGAATCCCATTAAAAATCCTTTTCTATAGGCTGTCAACGACGTGCTTGGTCAAGCAGGTTAGCCGCTCAGTCGAGGGCATCCCTTGCTGCTTCCCGTTGGGCCCTTGGAGAAGGGGCCACTCGGTCGAGCGATGTGAGTCGCTCGGTCGAGCGGCATCTTGGGGCTTCAACTTCAAGATTGGGGAAAGGATGTCGATCGGTTAAGCGGGGTAGGCCGCTCGACCAAGCATAGTGGGCAGAAAATGGCCTCCTTTTGTGGCTCGTCAGAGAGGGAGGCCGCTCGGTCAAGCGGGGAAGCCGCTCGACCAAGCATAGTTGGCAAGAAGTTCCAAGGCAAAATGGTGGTCGTCTGCAGAGGGGTGCTCGGTCGAGCGAGGTGGGTCGCTCGGCCGAGCGGCCCTTTGCAAATTTTTCCCAATCCTTTGGGGTCACAGCTCAATCGATCGGGATAGCCGCTCAACCGAGCGATCTGGAAACCCTCCTACTTTTCCTTCTTTCTGCTTTATTTCTCCTTCTTCTTTCCTTCTCTTCTCTCCTTCTTCTTTCCTTCTCTTCTTAGCATCTTCCTTAGCTCCTATGAGTCGTTGAGCGTGGCGACGTGAGCTCCAGCTTCCAATATCCATGTCCATCACCCGTTATCACTCCAAATCGTGCCAAAGTTCCTGAAAATCCACAAAACATCGCAAGAATCAAATATATCGTGAAAAGCATAATAGAATATAAAAATGTGAACTTCGGGCGATCGAAATACTATGGAAATGCACGATAAAAATATAGAAATTATGGACACATTAATGATCTTCCAAATATAAGGTCCTTTATCACTTCTCCAGGTAAAGGACTAACCTACACCTTCTGCCACTAGACATCTTCTGTTGACACTCAAAGTATAGTAACCATACATAAGTATCTTTGGCAAGTCGTTTTGTGAATTGTTCTCTTAACAAGCACATATGCATTATCTAACGATTTCTCCACAATGGGTGACTCTTGAGGCCATTCACTACCACCTGATGGAATAGAATAATGCACACTAGTCTAACCAGAATATCGATGTCCAGTCTCGATATTCCTCTAACCAAGAATAGCTCTAGACATATGATTGACGGACCCATTGGCCTCATTATCCCATCATGATCACAATGTTCCTATCATAAGTCCTAGGACTTTATCCATGCATAATATAATCTTAATCATCAACCATAGAAGTGACATAAAGGATATCTTTGTAATGCCCTACAAGCTACTGCACAAGTACTAGAGAGGGGGGTGAATAGTACTTTAAAAATAACAAGGAGTATAATTCCTAATTATAGTGCAAACAACTACCAAATCAATTTACGGAAGCTTAAATTGAATGACAACAACAAAATTAACAATGCTAACAAAAGATGTTACTGGGTTCGGATCCACCCAAGTCTCCCCGACTTGTTCCCGGTGATCCTACGTCCCAACCACCCGGATCCCCTCCGGATACTTAGGTCAGAAACCCTAACCCAAGATTTCCACTATGATATCTTGTGAAAAACCTTCACAAGATTAAATCATACATGCAATGGCAATAGTGAATCCCACAACCCGGGATCACAACCTTCTCTCACAACCGAGAGAATCAATAAGCAATATAAACAAGTTTATAATGAAATAAACAATCTTACCACAAAATCCTATACCTTGAGTTTTCTTACCAAATAGGTGCAAGGAGGGATTTGAGGAAGATGAAGTCACCAAGACCTAGCACCAAAGAAATGACCAGCAATGGGTGCCTAGGAATGATTTGGAGACTTGAATCAAGCTAGAGCTTGAAGGGCTCACCAAGAACAAACTTCTCTCAAGATGGATTCTAGATCTAGAAAGTGAGAGAATGGATTTCTTGTGAGGAAGAGAGCTTTAGAAATGAGTGAGAATAGCTATCTCTTTCAATCTCAATGAATCTCTTAATGGTAGCTCTAACCTAGAGAGAAATGACCTAGGTTCGTATTTATAGGGTCCCATAAAAACAAGTTAGGTCAAGTCCCAACGGATAGAAATCTGAGGCAACTAGTCGGTCAAAGAACAACCACTGACCGACTAGTTCATCAACTAGTCGGTCAGTCAAACAACATGGACCGACTAAGTGAGGAACTGAGAAGAGATAGAAATTCAGACCTAGAAATCTAGTCGGTCCAAGAAGACTTTCTGACCGACTAGTTTCACAACTAGTCGGTCAGTCAGTGAACGTAGACCGACTAAGAGGCAAAAGCAAATAGTCTGAATATAAATTGACTTAGTCGGTCCAAGAACAAATGTTGACCGACTAGATTATCAACTAGTGGGTCACCAAACGTTTTTAGACCGACTAACGATAAACAGTAGCTTAGGAGAAATTTGGCATGTACAGTAAATCACAACTAGTCGGTCAAAGAAGCATCACTGACCGACTAGTTCACAAACTAGTCGGTCGGTGAGTCAACGTAGACCGACTAACTGTAAACAGTACTGAACAAGAAAAGATTAACTCAAACTAGTCGGTCCAAGAAGCTCTTCTGACCGACTAGATCACCATCTAGTCGGTCAGTACTTCTTCTTGTACCAACTAATATGCACAAACAAGTCCGAATCGAAGCGCGATGCTTCGAGGAAGTTAGAATGAACTTGTACTAAGATCCTAGAGCTACGATATGAGCGTTATGAAGATAGAATCGTAAGATATACTCAAGGCTTAACATTCTATAGATCGAAGCTAAAAGACTATAAATAAAACCTTAATGAATGGTCTTCGAGAGCTTCGATTAATTCTTCATGACTTCCAAAACGGTCCAAGAGCTTCAACGAAGCTTTAGGCAATGAATACGAGCTTTGAGAAGTCTTGAGATGTAGCTTTGATTGTTCTCGTGAATTTGGCGACGATCTCCAATATTGCGCTCACAAATTGTTAGTTCATGAATTATTTATGTTTGCTCATCATCAAAACCAAATCCGGGGAGTCCAATATTCAACAATCTTAGATTAAGGTTACCAAATAGCATAATATCATTTCGAATGAGATGTCTTATAACAATTACAATAATTTTCTTGAGGGCTTACCAGCACCTTCCTGGGGGCGGGTACCTTGGTTCACCTATTATATGGGGTAGCAGTGCCTTGGATCCCTTGGTATGCATGTATGAGTACTTTAGGCTTCCTGGGGGTAGGGGTAAGAGCAAATCATTACATATGCTTGAAGGACTGAATCGACTGGCATCTTGAGGAATCAACAACTATCCAAGTTAGCATCAACTTGATGATGAATGGGGTCATTCATGTGCCACCCAATTAGAGGAAAGTGGTATTGTGGCCCCCTAAGATATGGGGAGCCCAACACTAAGTGAGACAATAATAAGAAACTGATGAGTCAACTTTAAGCCTGGGTGGAAGACATAGTTAAGGATTTTGGGTTGACACATGATAAAAATCACAAGAGGCCGAGTGATATGGTGAACATGGAGCAATGAATATTACTAAGTAAGAAAGATCACAAGCACGATGATAATCATAAGCAGTCGACAATTTCACGTGCCTTAGACTCCTTAGTGACATAGTTTTGACGAAGGGACTAGACTGCAAGGTAGTTGTGACTTACATGCCCATCTTTTATTTAGAGAAGATTCCACTCCCACAACAACTAGATAATGACAATTTCAAAATAGGTGGCCTTCATATGTAGCTAGGATTGCTATCGTACTAGTGACATGATCACAGAGTATGATCAAGTCACTGTTGGAGTAGGAATCATGCTTTAAAATAACACATTGATGATGGCTCGTCACGAAAATTGAAGGAAAGAAGTGTTGGAATATTGTGATGGCAAGCAAAATCACTAGAGGGGATAAATAATGTTTATCAAATTAAAAAATATCCTCTAAGTATTTCTATCTAAGAAACCAGTTAGTATTACCTAATTTAATCTTAATCAACAAATATATTTTACAATAATATAAACAATGGAAGTGTAAACACAATTATGAAAGATAAATAGATTAACAAGGTGGTGAAATGCAGACCACAGAAGTAATCGCAAACACAATGATTTATCCTGATTCATTCACTATATGACCTATATACAGTCCTGAGTTCCACTTGGCTTCAATCCATTATTTAACAGAATAGTACAATTTCCACTCGAACACATGCGCGTGACCACCTCTCCTCTAAGAGAAACACTTCTCACACTTGAGAACAATACAATCACATCCACAAGAGAGTAACCCTAACAACTCTCTACTTAAGAGCAAGGCCTCACACTTGAGGTTACAACTTTCAGCACAATGAATTATAACTTCCCTAAACCTTGAAGTGATGCTTGTATATTTTAGTGTGGCTAGGAAAATGGGATTCTACTCTATAGGATTGATTTTTGGCAGAGTAGAAAGAAAGTCCAAGAGTATAAAGAAATAGAGCTAGTGCTTTAGAGAGATTTTGGGCTTTTTGTTTTTTCCTTTTCCTTTTCATTTAATTTCACCATTAACTTACCTAAATGACTTGAGGTCTTCTCCATAAATAGTGGAGAAATTCTACATGTTAAAATAGCTAAAATTATCATCCCAACAGCTAGAAATGACTAGTTTGTTGAAATAACATTTTCTGCAACTTTAGTTGCTACTCGACTAGTGTTCATCTCCTAATCGACTAGGCCTCATCTAGTCCACTAGATAATGTACTCTATTAGACTAGGTACAATGAGTCTAGAACCAGTTTTTAGCCTATTGGACCAGTCGACTATAGTTGAGTTACTAGTCAACTTATTCTAGGATTAGTCAACTAGTCATTATACTCTGGTAGACTAATCCTCCAAGCCAAACAAGGGTCAAAAATGTATCACTCCTAAGTTAATTAGGGTTGTGTTCTGGTCGACTAATATACACGAAAATCTATTGTTGGGCTATGAAACTTAAATTTTATGCATCAATTAATTCTTTATTAATTTTAATTGTTAGCCTAAGGTTTCATATATATGTGTGTGACATCTTCAAGTCCTTAACATAATATCTATGACAGGAAATAAAATGTTGCAATAAATTAATACGCATTCAAGCCTTGATTTGTTGTAGCTTTGAACTCTACGTTCTTGTCTTATAATTATTCAGCTCCTCTTGATGCCTTGGAGTCACACCACCATCTTAAGCTTTAAGTGATCTTGCATTGTAGCTCTTCCATACTTAAGAAATCAATGTCTGGATTTAATTTTACTAATCATACTTAGAGGAATTCATCATACCAAAACATAATGTTTGCTTATTATTAAAACATGTATTAGGAAATCCAATATCTAACACGAACTTGATGTATATGATAGATTATGACCGATCGATCATAAATAATTGTGATTGACTTATTTGAGAGAGAGAGAGAGAGAGAGAGAGAGAGAGAGAGAGAGAGAGAGAGTTGCATCACAATGAGTTGTGAATGCGCATGTGAAATGTTCGCAAAGAGTTTCAACTATTTCAATTAAAGAGGAAAGTTAGAAACTCCAAAAAAGACCCTTGCCAAAGGCTAATTAAGTAGTCAACTTATTATAAGTAGGTGGACTAAATTTTTTAAGAAACTATGCTAGTTTCCAGCCATTAATCGACTAATGAATAACTATTAATTTATTAACAGACATAAGTTAGTCTACTAACCTATGCTCAGGAAAAAAGTGAGTCGACTAACCTTTTCTTTTCTTCTAGCACTTTACTTAGATAATCAGTGTTCATTACATATCTTGTATTTACTTGCAGCCTATTACCAAACTAGCCAATAAACTGAGTTGATGGGAGTTAGTGCTTATCCCCTCTTTTTACCTTCTGATACTGTCATTGGAATAGAAGTTAGTGTTCATCACATATCACAATTTTCTTGTATTTTCCTAGAGATAAACTGACCGGAGATAAACTGACCGGAGAGTTTCCTGATGACTATATGTAAGTTAGTAGCTATTGCACAACATGGCAACCATTAGTGAGTCAACACACATAGGTACGTTGGCACCAATAAGCAAACATGGTGATCGTGGGTGAATTGGTGCATGTAGTCTATCATCATACTTATAGGTAAGTTGGCACACATAGACGATTATGATGATGTATGTGAATTGTCACAAGATGATGATTATTATGTATGTAGGTGAGTTGGCACCCATATACAATCATAATTGGTATTTGTAAGTGGATTGAGACCTCTAGGTGATTTGATATAGTGCCAAAACTTGTATTTCCTTGTAACATTTGCATGGGTATATCTCTTTCTCACATGATATTAGCTTTATATTCAACCCCCAAGGCTTTTTCTGCTAGGGGTTTGTGTTAGGAATTGGCATTTTAGACCAATATTGTTTGATGATGATAACAACATTATGTTGTTGCCAATGACTTTCAATGTTTTTAGTCTCATGTTTATCATTTGGAGAATAGTTTTTTGGAGACTAAATGCTTGGTTCAAGGATGGACATCAAGAGGAGCATTGCCAAAGCATGGAACCTGATGAAGGGAAGCCCATGAAGAGGTTCCAAATCTTGGAAGATAATGGGAAGATCAAGGCCACTCATGCTTGAAGACTTAGACTCTAAGAGATGCAATTTGTAATCCACATAATTCTTTATTACGTGCATTTCTCTTTTTGAGTCTAGGATCTTGTAATGCCTTGATTAGATGGTCTCTCATTCATGCATATGCATTAACCATCTTAGTAAACCTTAGGATCTTCATAGAATCCAATTCATTAGGTTCCCTATGCCAATTAACTCATTAGAGTTTTTGGCCTTCCAACAGGTGCATGTTGAAGGCATGACATGCGATTGGGTGATCTTCAGGCGCTTGACCAGCCTTCTACAGGTGACAGTTATGCACAACTCAAGTCAACAATTTCTTGAATCTTTCTCGAGCTTTAGGTGCAGGCAACAGAAGAACAAAAGATAGGCGCATGTCAACCATCAGGCGCCTGACGATTGTTTAGAAGTCGCCTGAGTGCCAATATGCGTAACTTGTCAAACTTGAGTTCTATCTTGTGTGGCAGCCGACTGATATAGTGTTTTTAGTCGACTGTCTTTCTTCATGTGCCTAGAATTTGTTCATAAGTCGTCTGATTGTACAAGTATGAATGTTCTGATTTTTTGCTCCATTCCATCCCATGTGACAGACGCATGACGAATTCTTTACATGTGCCTGCACAGTGTACATGCACCTGTGTAGTCTTCGATAGTCTCCTATCCTGGCTCAGATTATAGCTGTTGGGAATAATCTAACCGTTAATCAGTCGATTAATATTCCTTCATCAGTCGCCTGTCCATGCCGTAAAATCCCAGATTTTAGCCGTTGCAGAATTCTTTCTTTGGCTACTAGCTTATGTTTTATGGGGTTCTCTTGGCTTCCTATATATAGGAGTGAGCTTAGTTCATTTAGAACTCTTGGAACATTTGATCATTATTGAAGATCATTAAAGCCAATCCTTTCTCTCTTTTCCCACTCATGAGCACTAATATATTCATGCATTGAAGCTAGCTCAAGGGAAATCCTCCAAGTGCAATCAAGCTCATCTCAACACTGGGAGATCCTCTTCCATGCCTTGCATATTTCATTGAGTAAGTTCATCCATTCAAGGCATATATAAGAGTATATTTGTTTCATTTGTTTCTTGAAATCCTAACTTTCGTTGTAAGAGTTAGTTTCTCTCTATGTGAGAGTTTAACCCTTGTGTAGGGTTGGTTGAGTACTCTCTTTGTGAGAGTTAGGTTCTCTCTTTGTGAGAGATTTCAAATCCCTTATGTATGGTATCTCTTTATGAGATTGTATTCTTTACCATGTGTAGGATCATAGTGAATAATGGTGTGGCTGGATGTACTCAAGTTGAGAAACCATGGTAAAATCTTTGTGTTAGTGTTTGCATGATTGTGTTGTTTAAATTCCTCTTGCACTTATAATTCTACATTTGTAAGTTTAATTTTTAATTGCACTATTATTGCCATTACTCTATTTAACCACTCTCTAGAGTGTTGGTTGGTAGTATTGCAAGGCATAGACGGTCCTTATAGTTTTCACTTCAAGCATGGTGGGAAAGCATTGTAGCTGGGAACATCTCTTTGGTGCACTCTAGTCTCTCCAATACACTTGGTCAGTAGTTAGTTGATGCTTACCACAGTGGTATAGGATACACAAATAGGAAGTCTTCTACTAAGACCTCCACTTCCCAAACATCTTTTGAAGTGAGAATAGTTAATCAACACGTGTTAAATGATTTTTGACAAGGTATATTCGTGGATCAACTCCTTATTTATGCTTGATCAGAATCAAATCGATTTCCTCTAGGCCCTACTTTAGAATGTATTTATAAAAGATCTCTAGGTATTAAAAGCGTCAAGGATGGAATTTTGATTGTGTACTCTCACAAACATGTTGGTTTTGGATCTACTATTTTTTATTTTGGTCTTTAATTTGTTATGGGCATTACCCATCATCTTTGAAAAGGGAAGCGCTTTTCCACATGTATTGGGAAGCTTTTTTGCTTATCATGTAGAAACATTTGGTCTACACTTAATAAGAAAACTATTGTGATGTGGTTGTCCCAAGCTTGTCTATCACTATCATGGGAAGTTATCAAGGCTTCTTCATAGTAGTTTTGTTAGAGTCTCTATATGAGTTTGACTCGATGGTGCGCGGACCCGTTGGTCTTTCCATACACTCCAACATCCTATAAGGATCATATAACATCATTGGTGAGAGATCTTCTATTTATGGTGTTTAAGTTAAATGTCAAGAAAGTTGATGGTTAATGTGTCATTGTTTCCCAGTTCCTTATGACCTTTAATCAAGTATACATTTCTTCTCCATTTAGTTTCAGTTGCATTATGCATCAATGATATTTGAGACCTCCTTCGAGCATCATCATACTCACTTGTTTGGTATACATCTGTTAGGTAGCTACATAGTAGGCATTGTCATATATGAGGCTTCTACCAGCAAACATGTGGTTCAGCCAGGTTGCTATATTGTAAGCATTATTAGGGTGGCTTATGTTTAGTTGATATGTGTAATGTTTTTACCAGATTTTTGTTTAAAAAGCTTCTATCAGTTTTCTACCTGGCAAGCAGTGCTGCGTGATGAGCTTCTACTAGGTTGCTACCTCGCAGCTTATTAACAAATGACTGTAAGGAAATATGCTAGGTATGCTAAACAATTTAGCATGTAGCAGAAGATAGAAAAATCAAAAAATTTCTACGACTTGCATATACTAACCAAGATCTACTGCAGTACATGAAATTAATGCTAATTAAAGATCATACTTTTGCGCGTATATTCTTATGTGATATCTGTAGATTCCAAACTTCTACAGTGAAGTTTACCACTCTATCTATCATGATATAACAAAAGTCGCACAGCAGTGACAACACAATCATGATCCATGAGCTCCTTCTTAGCTCGCACTCGTTTCCCAATAGTCACATCTAGGGGTTGAGAGGAGATGAAGGATGATCTTCGAGAAGGTGCACCACTTGAATTGATGTACATGCACATGGGACATTTATTAATGCATGTGATTAATTTCGTGCATCCAATCTTTGTAACTATCGCATGTATCCTACCAGGTGCGTGAGTGGATCTCATTAGATTACCATGCAATAATTGCATGGTTAGAAAGTGTCCACCAAAAATATTTAATCTTTTATGGACTTTCATGCATGAGATTAATATTCCAATGAATATGTTTACCACAAATCCTCTTGGTTGCACCCTTATTTATAGAGATAGGAGGAGGAGTTCTAGTTGAATTCAGATTGATCCAACTCAAATTCCCGATTGTGTTATTAGAAGACGACATGTAAAATAGGTTTTCCAATCCCATTATGACTCTTGATTTGAAACCAAATCAAATCCTAAAATAAGATGGATAAATCAAACCAAAACTCCCATGAATATCCTAACACTTAGGATTTCATATTTAATTCAAACTCTATAAGTTTGGATCGGTTTTGGATCCAACAATTAAATCAAACTTACACCCAATCATTGAATCAACATCCTTGACACATCTGGGCTAATTAATCAACTAGTGTTTCTGGATTAGTCGACTAGTACGAAGTTAGTCGACTAGTGGTAAAGCATTAGTTAACTAGCTAGCTCTCTGTTTTTTTGGTATGCTGGTTAGTCGACTACTAAAGCATCATTTGTCAACTAACCATCAGTTAGGGGTATGGTTTGGAGTTTATGTCTTCTTCTTTTGCATGGATCATTCTTAACTCTTTATGAATCTTTCTAATGTGCACTCACAACTACTTGCGACATGTATTCTCTCTCTAATTAACTTGATCACAACACTTGTGATTGGTACCAGACATCTCATGTACATAAAGCTCTTTCCTTCGTTTCTTGACAGAGGTCATCGCATGTGTGTAACTCTAATAGCCCGATTCCAATGAGCATGATCTTATCCTTTTATAGGTACACCAGAGTTGCTAGCCATGCACATCATCGCCCTTGTTAAGGAATCATCGTCGTTTGGTTAACGTAGAGACTGGAATCTCTTCGAACTAAATCCTGGGCCATATAATGACATATTCTGTGTAGTCCGGTCCCTTCGTCATCATTATGTCGCTAAATTGTCTAGGATACAGCTTCTTGTCAAACCCTACTACACCTTATGTCCAGAGAGAAATGCGATCTCATAGTATTCGAGGTTGGATATAACGTGTTAACTTAACAAGTTTATCTATCTGCCTTGGCTAAGGACTTAACTATGGTTTGCATTCGGGTCTGTGCAATACTGTCCTTCCATACCGGAATAGATGAATCTCATCTTGAGGACTACCCCCATCGCACGCTTCTAAATATACCCAGAGAGTACCTACATATCAATGCAATACTGATCTTCGGTAAAACCCAAATTATAGCCTTACACGTGCAGGGTCGTGTAGCACATCTCATGTAATAAGGACTACGCAACGCTTACTATCACCTGAGAGCTTTCTATTGACAGTCAAAGTATGAGTACCATGCCGAAGCTTCTCGACAAGTCGTTGTGTGAACTTATTCTCCAACAAGCACATGTGTGTTGTTTCACGATGTCTCCACATCAAGCGACAATGAGGCCAGTCACTACTATCCAATGGTTGTGCTCAATGCACACTGGTCTATCCGGAATATTGATATTCCACTCTCGATATGACTAGGAACATTTTAGGAAATACCATTGGACCTCATTATCATTATTTTATTATGATCCCAATGTACGTCACATGCATCTCTAAGGACTTTATCCATGTAATCATATTGTAACGTCGTAGATGTACGCTCAAATGCAAAATGATTACATGGATAAAGAGAGCAAAATAACTTACTATCATTTTCAACGAGATGTGACAATTTCACCAATTGATGTAAGTGCATATATTACCTAATATCTCCCACTTGCACTTACGGCTAAGTACACTGGGCTTATCCACCAAACTCTACATTCAGTTTGTGGAAATGCCTTTGTGAGTGGATCCACTACATACTAACTCTTTATGTTTTGATATCTTTAATTTCATATCTCATAGGATATCTGTTTAAGATAATATTTGGATCACTATCTATAAACCTCCTTATGCATTATCATGTACGACTCTGTATCTCAAAACATTTGTACATTTAGCCACAGTATTCAGCTTGGAACTCTCCCAAGCTATTGTCTTTCCACTAAATTTAAAATCTTATCCTCCCACTGGTTGGCTGTCATCCACACCTTGAAAACTTGGATTCAGTAATATCTTTGTTAAAGATGTCATCCTTATTTAGATTATGTTAGAATCTGAGGAGTTTAGGTTTTATCCAAAAGATTTTGAATGAGTATAGTATTTATGTTACATTATCATTTTTATTATTTGTAATCTATGTTATAGCACCTGTTGCTTTAAACTAGGCAAAATTGGGAAAGTTTAATCTTTTAGCTTTTTGATACCACTAGAGAATCTCCGAAATTCTTGATTCATTCTAGAGCAATGTGAAGGTCAAAGGTAAAGACTAAATTTTTATAAGAACGGACTTAAGAATTCATCATCTTTTAAAGAGTATTTATAGAAGAGCTTTGACTTTACAAGTTTGTTTCGAGTTTTATTGTTGTTATTGTTGGCCTTGAAGCTCTTTCAGGATTTATTTTCATATTTTTTTCATTTTTATATTTGTATTAGGTTAATTTATTAGAAACCTGATTGCTTATAATCTTCGTTCCAGGAATTTAATGGTATTTTGCTAAAATTTTTGTAACAAAGTTAGTATTTTGGTGCATGGGTATCAATTATTATTGGCTAATTTTTGATTGGTTTTGATAATTTTAGGTGTTCATCAATGTGCCCTCTAGCTTTGATTGGGTTCTTGCTCGATTGTTTTTGATAATTGTAATAAATTGAATCTTTGTTTTGATTTTCGGTGGTAGCTGAAACCAAGGAGATGGAAGGCAAATCAATCATCATCACAATTTCTAACTTGCATGTTGCAGCTTGCAAATGCGAAGGTACATAATTCTAAGTAAATAGTTCGAATATGGGTTGTAGGGGCATGCAGATATATATGAGCCGATGTATATCCATTTAATCCCTTTTATAAACTTTTATATATTTATTTATCTATTGGTTTATTTTTATGACGATGACTACCTAAAAGTGAATTTCGTTTATGTTGACATTTTTATGACATGCCATTTGATCTTTTGTCGCAGTGTAGATAGTCCGGCTCCTTTCAAGCCATCCACATTTCTCTATTACAATGATAGCAGATGATAGGAAAGTGTAAGGTCCCTGGCTATGAGGAAAACACTAGAAGAGGGGGTTGAATAGTGTTTATACAATTTAAAAAGATAGTTACACCAAATTAAATTCCTAACCAACAATTAAGTGTGTAATGAAGGTTAACCCTAAAAATGAAACAATGCAAACGTAGAGACGTTTGAAGGGTTCGGATTACCCAAGTCAACTCCCGACTTGTTCCTGGTAATCCTACGTCCCTTCCACCCGGATACCACCGGTTACTCAAGTTAGAGCCCTAACTTGAGGTTTCCTTAAAAACCACTTGTAGCAACCCTACAAGTGAAATCAAAGTACACTCGATTGTCCTGGACTCCGACAACATGGGAGCAAGCAAACCACTCTCACAACCCAAGAGTAAATCAAATAACGAAAGTTATAAAATATGAAATAAACAACACTTACAATCACCTGCCTTAAAGTAGAACTTGAAGGAGAGTGTGTTGTGTGTTGAAAGATTCTCTTGAAGAGAGGAAATCCCTTTCTCCTGATTGTGCCAAATGCCTATAAGATTTCTCTTTGGTTCTAGGCTGGATAGCAAGAGATTGAAAGATAGGAATATAAGGCTTTAGGATTTTGAGATCTTTGATCTTTGAAGATTAAAAGCTTGAATGTTTGAGCAAAATGAATCTCAAGTGAGTAAGTAACCTCTCAATGGAACAGTAGAGCTAGCTTTATAGATTTCTCCAAGCCCTCAAACAGAATTCCCAAAAGCCCCTTTGAAATCCGTGGAGAAAAGCTCAACAGATAGAATCTGCACACACGACAGTCGACTGTTGAACAAAACACAGTCGACTGCTGCACTGTGTCAGATGGTAGGTGAGAATTCAAACGGTAACTTACCACGTGGACAGTCGACTAATGAATAGAAGACAGTCGAATGTTAAACCAACATGCGACTATAATTCCTTCTATAGGCGACTGGCCGCAATCTGGGTAAGTTGAGAAAGTTTCAGAAAAGTTTGGGAATACAGGACATGCGACTGATGAAAAGGAGAAAATCGACTGTAAATCCAATCGGCGACTGTAATTCCTTCTACAAGCGACTATCACAAACCCTGACATTTTCCAGAGAGTTGAGTCTGTTGGATGCTGTGGATGGCAAACAACACTAGAAGGGGGGTTAAATAGTGTTGTGCAAATAATAAATCTTTTTCGATCGTTAATACAAGTCCTTCTAATGTTGCCTAAGAAACTAAGTAGAGCGATCTACGCTTGGTTCTTAATCAACAAGTTAATCTTATAAAAGATAAACAATTATAATTACAATCAGATAAGAGATCTTTACTCACAGATAGATCTTTACACACAGATAGATCTTTACACAACAGAATTAAAAGTATGATCTTTGTAATACGTAAATGAACAAGGAATTACAAAGATATAAATTAAATAAAAATTGCTCGCAGAGATACATAATAAGACACAGAAAAGAAATCGCAAACACAATGATTTTTATCCTGGTTCCCCACAACTTTTGGGTACGTCCAGCCCCCGACCAATCTGGTACGAGATTTCCACTATCTGCCTTAGCAAATATAAGTCCCTAACTCCACTCGTTAGGATTTCCAACAACCTAGTCTTTACCAGGATTTCCAATGGCAACACCTAGACTTGTCTAGGGTTCCAACAACAACACAATAAAAATCGATATCCAATTCACCACAATAAATTGGTCGAGATTGGTTTTACACCCAGATTCTATAGCCAAATAGTAATCGACAAAATTACGTGTAGTGGCTTGATAGAATAAGATTCTAGATCACACAAAGATACGAATGAAGTCTTTGTGATCTAGATCTAATGTTTTTCAAAAATCCTTTAAATAAAAAATAAAGGGAGAGTAATACGGATTTGAAAAATAGTTAGCCAATAAAACGAGATTATGATTTTCAGAAAGTAATAAGACAATTGCAAGATCAAGAATAAAACAGAATTGGCTAAAGAGAGAATGAGAGCTTTAGAACTTTAGAGCGTTTGCACGAGAGAATTTGAATTCAATAGTTGTTGTGTTTTTCTCAATGAAAATGATCCACTATTTATAGGAGAAATCTAAGAATTTGAAATTCAAATTGCTTTGACTTTTGTCCCGAAAATCATGGGAGAAAATCACTCAAAGATATTTCAAAATCAATTCAAAAACGTCAAACTTCGACAGCTGGTAGGCGACTCCCTAGGAGTGGTAGTCGACTCCCAGTGTGTTTCAGGAAATCTTGATTCTCAGCTGGTAGTCGAATCCCTACCTTTGGTAGTCGACTTCCAGAGGAGTTTTTCCTACGACACAACTAGTCAAACGAATAGCAAACTCCAGGGTGTGGTGGAGTTTCACTACGGATTTACAAAACGACTAGCGAAAGCTCTCAAAATCCTTTTGAAAGATGATTTAAAATATATTCAAAAATGTTTTAAAATCATTCGTGTGTGTGTGATTTGTCTATACGATTTGGCTTTAACAATACCCTAAAAAAGGCCTTACACACTCACTATAGACTAGGACACATTTTCGTATGCTTGATCAATTGATGGAGTAGATGTGAGCTTCACTTTAGCTTCTTGTTCTATTTGAGCTTTGAGCTTCATCATTGATCTTTAGCAACGTTCGTCCTTGTCTTTGAGCGTAGATTGCGCTTCTTTGAGTATGAATAAAGCTTTTCATTTGTCGCATATCCTGCACACTTAATTGTAGTGTAGTTAGTACACTGAGCTTCATTTGGTGTGCTCATCATCAAAATTACTTGGGGTGGAATTCAATTTCCATCACTCTCTCCCTTTTGATGATGACACCCAAATGAAAAATGAAGTAAGTTAAAATATGAAAGTACACTTACTCCCCCTGCTTTGATGCGGTTCTCCCCCTGCATCGAAGCCGTTAGAAAGCAATACGATACATAATATATTTTCATTTTTGCATTTCATATTTTTCCCCCTTTGTCATCAACAAAAAAATAAATGACAAAGTATTATAATATATGAATCATAATGTAATTCTTAGGAGATGAATTCAATTTTCTATTCTTGCAAGAGAAATTTTAGTATAAGAGGAACTAATATATTGCATAATAAATAAGTTCATAGTAGCAAGCATCACGTGAGTAAAGTTATTACAGACCATAAGTTTTAAAGACATAGTTTTAAGAACCATTGTTTGAAAACCATTGTTTAAAAAAACTCAAGGATGTCTGCTGTTCTTCTTCAACTCCTTGATCTCATCAAGGATCGTGACAAGCGTGTCCTCCGTCATTTTGTTGCTTTTCACAACGAGCTCTTTCAGGTCGTCCACCTTTTTGTTAAGGTCTTCAAAGCCTTTCTCTTGTGATATCTTCAATTTCCCAATTTTCTTCAGAAGCATCTTTTGAAGTTCAAAGATATATGCCGGTGCTTCTTCTTCTTCTTCCTCGCTTCCTTTTTCTTCTTCTTCTCCTTATTCTTCTTCCTCAGAATCTGAAACAACAATTTTCTTACCTCTCCTGGAGGATGATTATCCTCCTTCAGCTGCAAGTTTTTCTTCGGGAATGTTCTCCTCAAGATCATGATGTAGGTTCATTCTTCCAAGAGCATGAACATCAAAAACTCGAGCTGGTTCTAGAATTGTGGTTTCATGATCCAAATACACATTATAGCTAATAAACAAGATTATGATGTAATGTCCTTGAGCTAAGGTGGATGAGGGTCTATCTGAAGAGGCTGAAGCAAGAATGGAGTCCATGATGACTTTGGCCCAATTGATGCAGATGTTCACTAACATAGCATAGATACATTTGGCCTGGTTCTCAGATAGGATAGAATGACTTTCGGATTTTTGAGTAATATTATAGGATAATATATTCGTCAGAATTCTTGTCGGATAGCGAAGATCGCTACATGGAAGTTTAGTCTGAAAATGCCTTCCTGGCAAGTACATTCTCTCTAAAATACTTCCTTCAGTCATTTCTATTTTATCAAGCAACATGCCAGTATATGAAATGCATAGGGCTTCTCCAAGAGATTTAACGGTAATGGCAAGTTTTGTATCAAGAACTTTGGTGATAAAACGGCTTTTAGTAAGATCGTAATCCATATTAGCATAAAATAAGTGCACAAGCCTGGGATAGCAGAGATAAGTGTTTTCAGAGGAAAATAGGTTGGCCAAGTTTTGAAATTCTAGTATGCTATCAATCCCATAGTTTACTACATCATCAACTTTGACAAATCTTTCATGTAGAATGGGTTTCTTAGAGATTTTGGCAAAGTGTTCAGATGTGGTGCTCCTAAACAGATAGGGTAGGATAGTTTCTTTCTCAGAATCAGATTCAGTTGAGGTTTTTCTCTTCTTGGAAAATATTCCCTTGATAGGCATCTAGATAGAGTAAAAACAAGAATTTTACAATACTAGATAAGCAAGGAAATCATGAAGTAAAAAATGAGAGAAGGTTTTACCTTGAGTAAACTTGAGAAAGAGATGAAGTTAAAAGAGCTCCAAGCAACCCAAAGCACCAAGAGAAATTTTCAAGAGATGAGGGGAATGGGGTTGTCGGCTACCCTAGGGTTTCTCTTGGGGGGTTTTAACTTAGGATGAAAGATGGTGAAGAATAAAGGCCTTAGGATCAACGTATGGATGGTTAGGATTGAGTTTTAGCTTATTGGGTATAAGTTGCATTTGTGGATATGAACCCATTAACTCTATAGAACCCAATAGGAGTTAGTCAAAAACCAAACCCAGAAATCTGCACACACACTGATAGTCGACTCCCTCATGTAGGTAGTCGACTCCCTACTGGGTTGAGTCGTTTTCTCATCCCGAGGGGTTTTTGATCCAAGTTTGAGTGCGTTTTCTGAACACGAAATGTTTTAAGAGTATAATGTAAACATATAAAAGTCATATAAAGAGAGAAAAAATATTTATTTAAATAAAATTTAATCATTTATATTTAGCAAAGAAAAATTGAGTCGCACAAGAAAGCTTTTGATGTTGATCCTTTACGAAGCGTTGGATCTAGTTTTCTTCTTTTCATTTCTTTAGAGTACCTGAAAAAAATAAACGTTTATGGTACTCTTTGGCTTTTGAGTCTGAAGAGTTAGTCTTTAGGAAGCCAAACCCAGTATGGTTTAGTTCCTTCATGAACGACATATTTATAATTTTTGTTTAAATGAATTTGTTGGACAAAGTCTGTAGCGTACCTTTTCTTTCGTTGATCGGAAAATTTCTTTGGTATCCATATGCTCAAAAAATTATCGGTAGAATGATGCATCCTAGTATGCTTAACCCGTTTCTTGGTATGATGTGAATCATAACCGAGTCCGGTTTTGATAGATGAGGCTTTTGATCATTTATTATACTATGTAGCCTCCCTTTTCCTTTGTTGAAATTCTCAATAATTTTCATCGTAGTGTCGTATTTATCTTTGACAAATACGAAAAGATTATTCAGATTCTCAACCTTTTCATTTACCAATGAAATATCTTTTTGCAAAGAATCATTCTTTTCTTTAAGGAGACTATTTTCTTTAATGATTTTGTCTTTTTCTTTAGTATCTTTTTTAATATTTCCAAGTGTTTTTCTATGTTCTTTTATGAGCTTTTCATGCATTTTGCATAGCTCCTTATATGCTCCCTTATAATCCATGTCTTCATCATCACTTGATGACTAATCATTGTCACTAGATGAATCATGATGCGAGTTTACATTAGAGGATGTGGATGCCATGAAGCACATGTGTGCTGTTTCTCTTCTTTCATCATTATCTTCTGCTGAGGATTCATCGGACGAGGAATCGTCGCTCTGGTCGAAGGCTGCGTAAGATTCCTTCTTTGGTCGTCGGAATTTGTTTCTTCCATTGTTTCTCTTTTCATTGGTGTCTTTGTTCTTCCCACGATCTCTGGAATCACGATTGTTTCTTTCCAATGGACAGTCTCTCTTGACGTGTCCTGGTTTATTGCAACCAAAACAGATGATACTGTTAGTGGGTCTAAAGGAGCGTTTACCATACTTACTTGTTATGAACTCTTTAAAGTTCTTTGAGATGAAGGCGATATGGTCTTCTTTGTCCGTGTAATCAGAATCTTCTTCTTGGGCTTTAAACGCGAGAGTTTTCTTCTTCGGTTTTTCGTCGATCTTCTTATCTTCTTCAAGCTCAATCTCATATGCCATGAGATTTCCCATTAGCTCTTCGATGGTGAGGTCTTTTACGTTATGAGCTTCTCGAACGACAGTTGTCTTTCCCTTCCACTCAGGTCGGAGGGATCTTAGTATCTTCATTACCTGTTCGTATTCGGAAAATTTCTTTCCTAATCCTACAAGCTCATTTGTAATATTAGTAAAACGTGTATTCACATCGGTGATACTCTCTCCTTCTTCCATTTTAAAAGATTCGAATTTTGAATGTAAAACATTTATGCGGGATTCCTTTGCCTTTTCAGTTTCTTCGTGACTTACCTGAAGAGTGTGCCATATATGGTGTACTGTCTCACATTGGGAGACTCGATTGAACACATTTCCTGTTACAGCGCAAAATAGTGCATTCGTTGCTTTTGCATTGAGATTAGCTCTCTTCTTGTCGTCGACAGACCATTTCCCAAATTCAACGTCGGTAGGTGCGATGTACGGGACTTTAGTAACTGGCCAAGCTTCAATGTCCAAAGACTCTAGACGAGTCTTCATTCGGATCTTCTAGCTAGCATAGTTGGTTCCGTTGAACATTGGTGGTCACATAGTATTCAGTCCTTCAGAATGGAAGGATGTTGACGCCATCACTTTTGTAGCCTTGCTCTGATACCAAGTGTTGGATCCTGTGGATGGCAAACAACACTAGAAGGGGGGTTGAATAGTGTTGTGCAAATAATAAATCTTTTTCGATCGTTAATACAAGTCCTTCTAATGTTGCCTAAGAAACCAAGTAGAACGATCTACGATTGGTTCTTAATCAACAAGTTAATCTTATAAAAGATAAAAAATTATAATTAAAATCAGATAAGAGATCTTTACACACAGATAGATCTTTACACACAGATAGATCTTTACACAGCGGAATTAAAAGTATGATCTTTGTAATATGCAAATGAACAAGGAATTACAAAGACATAAAGTAAATAAAAATTGCTCGCAGAGATAAATAATAAGACACAGAAAAACAATCGCAGACACAATGATTTTTATCCTGGTTCCCCACAACTTTTGGGTACGTCCAGTCCTCGACCAATCTGGTACGAGATTTCCACTATCTGCCTTGACAAATACAAGTACCTAACTCCTCACGTTAGGATTTCCAATAACCTAGTCTTGACCAAAATTTCCAATGGCAACACCTAGACTTGTCTAGGGTTCCAACAACAACACAATAAAAATCGATATCCAATTCACCACAATAAATTGGTGGAGATTGGTTTTACACCCAGATTCTATAGCCAAATAGTATAGACAAAATTACGTGTAGTGGCTTGATAGAATAAGATTCTAGATCACACAAAGATACGAATGAAGTCTTTGTGATCTAGATCTAATGTTTTTCAAAAATCCTTTAAATAAAAAATAAAGAGAGAGTAATACGGATTTGAAAAACAGTTAGCCAATAAAACGAGATTAAGATCTTCAGAAAATAATAACAACATTGCAAGATCAAGAATAAAACAGAATTGGCTAAAGAGAGAATGAGAGCTTTAGAACTTTAGAGCGTTTGCACGAGAGAATTTGAATTCAATAGTTGTTGTGTTTTTCTCAATGAAAATGATCCACTATTTGTAGGAGAAATCTGAGAATTTGAAATTTAAATTGATTTGACTTTTGTCCCAAAAATCATGGCAGAAAATCACTCAAAGATATTTCAAAATCAAGTCAAAAACGTCAAACTTCGACATCTGGTAGTCGACTCCCTAGGAGTGGTAGTCGACTCCCAGTGTGTTTCAGGAAATCTTGATTCTCAGCTGGCAGTCGACTCCCTACCTTTGGTAGTCGACTCCCAGAGGAGTTTTTTCTGCGACACAACTAGTCAAATGTGTAGCTAACTACAGGGTGTAGTGGAGTTTCACTACGGATTTACAAAATGACTAGCGAAAGCTCTCAAAATCCTTTTTGAAGATGATTTAAAAGATATTCAAAAATGTTTTAAAATCATTCGTGTGTGTGTGATTTGTCTATACGATTTGGCTTTAACAATACCCTAAAAGGCACAACACACTCACTATAGACTAGGACACATTTTCGTAAGCTTGATCAATTGATGGAGTAGATGTGGGCTTCACTTGAGCTTCTTGTTCTATTTGAGCTTTGAGCTTCATCATTGATCTTTAGCAACGTTCTCCCTTGTCTTTGAGCGTAGATTGCGCTTCTTTGAGTATGAATAAAGCTTTTCATTTGTTGCATATCCTGCACACTTAATTGTAGTGTAGTTAGTACACTAAGCTTTATTTGGTGTGCTCATCATCAAAATTACTTGGGGTGGAATAAAATTTCCATCAGAGTCTACAGAGAAGCTCAAAGACAGACGACTGATGAAGCATTGACAGTCGACTATGCCATTGGACAGTCGACAGTAAATACAACATCAGTTGATTGGCACTAGAATACGAATTATTCTAGAGAGCAAGTCCTGCAGAAGAACCATGGACATGCGACTGTTGAAGCATTTACAGTCGTCTGGTCCTTGGACAGGCGACTGTAAATACAGCATCAGTCGACTAGCCAGATCAAACTAAGAATGTTCTTGGGCTGAAGATAGCCAGGAGACTGATTAACAAATCAGAGTCGACTGTCACTTGGACAACGCCTGTGAATTGTACAGTAGTCGCCTGATAGAGTTAAAGCTCAGAAAGCCCAAAAATCAACTGATTAAGTATGTGCATAACAGGCGACTGTAGAACAAAACACAGTCGACTGTTTTAAGACATGCAACTGTAAATTATTCAGCAGTCGACTGTTGAAATCATGAATTGCACGTGCTTGGGAAAATTGAATTGGAGTCAAAGGAAAGATGATCTAATGTATTCCTATGACTGAAATGAAGATGTGTGTGTGTGCTCCAACAAAGTTCTACTTCTAAGCTACATACTAGAAGAGAAAAAAGAAGATTACATTTGTAGAACACTCGCTTCTACCCAACTATAAGCTTGAAGTCTTCTAGGAGATTCAATCACCATCTTTGATCATCCCATCCACTTTCCTTGATTTCATTGATCGTTGAGTGTCATCCATTGCTAATTGATCTTCATGATATGCTTAGGCAATGGATTAACTGCAAATAGGGAATTAGTCACAAGTATTTATGTTTGCTCATCATTAACACCAGGTAGGGAGAAGTCCAATACTCAACATTCTCCCCCTTTTTGATGATGACAAACAAACATAAACTAAAAGATAAATAATTGTGCTTAAAAAATACTTACTCCCACTGCATAGATGCCAATCAAGTTAGTCAATAAATATTAGGGCATCTATAGATCAATTGAAGCACATGAGTAAGATATGCATGAAAAGAATGATTATCATGAAAACTTGATTTAGGATTTTATTATCCAAGTTCATTATATCTTACTCCCCCTGAATCTAAGGCAACTTCAATCTTAGATTCAAGTTATGAATTAGAATTCACTTAGCACATAATTATGATATGTTTATTTCTCTCCCTCTATGGCATTATCCAAAAGGTGGGAGTAGAATAACAACAACAAAAGTGCTAAATAAGTACTAAAACAATCATGAGAGTCTTAAGATATACAAATCAAACACTCATAAAACACAAGAAATCTAGTTGACTAAAAGAATTGAGAGTCCAATATCAATATTACAATCCAAATAATCAAATCATCTCAAAACACCTCATATATATGAGATAGCATACATTGAGAAAATTTCACAATATTCACACTTAGAAGATAATCAATGTGACAATGTGTGAAACAAAATAAAGTAACATCATTTTCATATATATATATATATATATATATATATATATATATATATATATATATATATATATCAACCATAGATACATGAGTACAAAATGAAGTTACAACTCCATGTATAGCAAAAAAATGTGATCGACACATAGACATCATCCATACATCACTCAAAATACAACATCAAAAAGATATATACAAATACTCAACAACTCAACCCTAACAAAAACATCTAGGTCCAAGGGAGAGTGTCAAGAGCAGCATCAGCATCATCAGTCGATGTGAATGACTGATGGGTCAGAGGGGCGACTAGACTGCCGAAACATCAGTCTTGTGGAGCGACGGGTCGGATACGCATGACTCTTCCTCTTAGATGACGACGAACCAGCTACAGGAGATGCCACGGGAACAGGCACAGAGAGTTGTACATCAGAGGACATGTATGAAGACGTATGCCCATGAGGCATTTAACCTAAGATAATCATCTCGTTCAGATAATTATATGGTATCAATTATCCTAAGTATAAATTCGTAGAATCTAATACTTAGATAATTTCCTTAGACTTATAGTCAGGCCACTACGTATCCGGATGTAGATCTTGATTATGAGAAGTTAGTGACCGATTAGATACTTAAGTCTTAAACGATTCAAGGTCATAGATGTGTCGAGAATAGGATATCGACATGTTGGTTAGACCATTGTGTCTTTGTCTTACCTTAGGGTAATGATGATCTCATAGTCACTCGACTTGGTGAAGTCGGAGACGAGACACAGGTGCTCATTAGAGAATGAGTTCATTGAACGACCAACTTAGAGTTATTAAATGGTTAAGCTTTAACTAGATTGTCAATAATAACTCTAGAGTGATGGTAGGCAAGCTGATCCTTCAGACCTGAAGTCATCAGTATGAACCTGTGAATGGATAGTGTCACTTAGATCTATGATCTAGATTTGAGGCTCGGCCTACTGAAAGATCTTAGGTTGGGTGATACCTGAATCTTATGAGGGAAGTAAATGACTAAGATGGGATTCGTCTCTTCCGTTAAAGGGAAGTTAGTGTCACTAGATCAGTACGGTCTTTGTCTTAATCCTCAAGCGGGGTACGTTGTAGGATGTACAACGTGAATACAACAACGACCGATGTATACTGACCAATGCTGGTTAGTGGGGTTGACAATAAACCATGCCCTAGGCCATGCAGAGACACGGTCTTGACGAAGGGACTTAAAACTGCGGTATTTATCACTGACATAGTCAGAGTGATCCCAACGACACGTTTGTCAATGGGTCGATCACGTAAGTATGATTCTGAAACAAGGACAATGCCTGCTGCTCGTGGTTACCGTCGTCTAGGGGTTTTGAGCTCCAACCTGAAGTAGGGTCGGCTATAGGGTCTCACACCGAGTAGTATCCACGTCTTAATAATAGGAAGAATGTTAAGAGGAATTCATTGGATGAAATGAAATAAATAAGTTCAGAAGTTAGTTGCAAGTTCAAATTTAATAGGGGACAATTTTTGCAAGGGATGCAAACCAGATTAAATGTTTCATAAATTGTTACGACTATATTTAATAGGAATAAACACATCGGAAAGGTTGCCTGGATGATGGGATCATCCCGGTCTAATGGCAGGTTCAAACCGCATCGAAAACGGAGCTCAAATGAGCCCAAGAACGCAAAAACAGTCAAAGGCAAGAGTGGGTTAGACCCACTTGGGCAAGCATGTCCACCCGCAAGAAGAATGGGAACGGCCCGCTAGAACAGCGAGTGCGCCCACTATTCAGTGGGCCGCGCGCCCGCCCCGGGTGCGCCCAATGTGGGTGCGCTGATCGCTCCGGAATGTAACCCTAAAGGGCGACCGTGTAGTTTTACCGCAAGCGCACGGTGTAACGGTGAGCGGGTTATCGAACACAGGGAGGACGAATGAAAGTGCCTGCTCCGAACAACCTGGCTATAAGAACAGAAAAGAGGGAATTTGCCTTTTGGCGATCCTGTCACAATCGTCAGACAAAGTATGGAGATATAAAATCAAATAAAGACGCCTAGGGAATGGGGAATCCCCCCCACTCACCGTATCTCGTCAATGTGATTCATTGGTATCACAATTGCTAGGGTAGAATTTCGGATGAACTAGTTGCAACTGAATGTAAAACCTAGCTCATGCTCTCGCGTTGTTGTCGGTCTATAGCTATCCTAGGTTTGGGTCCAATCTCTTGCAAACCCTAGCCTAGGCAAGCTAGCATTAGGATCAACATCATCGTTCAATCGCGTCCCGAGCCCACTCTCGTGCAAACTCGGGCCACGACCTAGGTTGGGATATTTCCTACCCGTCCAATCTCTTGCAAACGGGTATCGGTATGGAATTGCAACCGAGAACCCTAGTATCGGTCCAATCTCTTGCAAACCGATACTACGGAAACTCAATTTCAACTCAATTCGGATTTCTAGGGTTTCCTATCGAATTGGGATCCAATCTCTTGCAAATCCCAATCGATATGAACACCTAGCTATCCATAGTATATCGATCCCAAACTAACCCTAATAGAAATTCTAGCAATATTTCTACCAAATCATCACAAATCGGAAATTGGGCTCGTAGGGTTCATCCCCACGCCCCAAGACGTATAGACTACTCACAATTCATACCACAAATGCAAGAATAAACAATGGAAATAGCAATAGAATTCATCACAATATTCAAGTAAGCAATAAAAATGAGATTTTTAATGGATAGGGAGACAAACCAATAGAGTTCTCCAAGAATCCAACAAAAATAAACTTTTCTCTCCTCTCCAATCACAAGAATCAAAAGCTAAAAAGTTTTATCTAAAAAGCTGCAAAAAGCAAAGGAAAAAGCCCCCTAACCTAGGTTAAAAACTGGGGTTAAATACCCCCCAAAATCGTCCAAAAAACTGTGACCAAAATGCCCCTGCGCAGCCTGAAAATCGCAATTTACGCTACAGGCAGCGCGGCTCACTCGATCGAGTGACAAAAGTCGCTCGGCCGAGTGACAAACCCTGAGAATTTCCAGTAAGTCTGGGGTCTTGGGAGTCTTCACTTCGGGCGTTGCTCGGCCGAGTGAGTTGTCGTCACTCGGCCGATGTCTTCTATATACTCGGGCGGTCGGCAATTTCCACTCGGCCGAGTGGGTCTTCTGAAGCTCAGGCAGACGAAAAACAATAAGTTGGCTCTTTTTGATGGGCATCGTCTGAGTGCCACTCGGGCGGACGGGGTCTCGTCACTCGGCCGATGTGGCTTCTGATGCTCGGCCGAGTGCACACATGAAGCGTGTCCGATCTGGTCGGCCGAGCGGAGTCTCGCTGGTCGGCCGAGTGACTCCTTCACTCGGCCGAGTGAGACACCAAAAATGCCCAAACAGCTTGTTTTTGCCTCCTCGTCGCTCCTACGACGTTCTTTATTCTTCCGCTCCTCTCCAATTGCAAAATACCCCTCGGGGAAGTCATCGGTGACACTCTGGAGTAGGTGTATCTCGGGATCACTCCAAATCGCTCCAAATCTCCTGAAATACGACAAAAACAACAAATCGTGAAAAGTATCGCAATATTGTCGATAAATCGTGAAAAGCGTGATTTGGGCGATCTAAATGGCATGCAATCATGCGGAAAAAAGGTGTAAAACACGGAGTGATCAAAATCCCACAAGCTTACCTCTTACTCGTCCTCGAGGAAGATAAGTAAAAGGCGAACCCGGTGGATTCAGAAAACGAAAACGACTAAAAACGAAAAGACGAAAACGACGAAAAACGAAAAACGAAAAACGAAGAAGAAAGAAACAAAGCGAAGAGGGAAGCTGCTAGATCATTTTTCTCAGGACGTGGGTTTTGCTTACTCATATAGCATGCACCGAATGTAAAACACATGTCAAAGGCTTTTATTTCGATATCATAGTATAATGGTGCAAATAGAAATAGAAAACCCAAGAATATAGATATAGCATGAAAAACGGAATATTTTTAGAATTAACATCGTCTGAATTATTTAAAGCGGTATACAATATCGCAGACAACACACTTTTCAATTGAACGCTTTCTACGAGGAGTATAATAGTATCACGCAATAGAATAGAATAGAATAGAAAAGAGTGGATTTCATGAAATGAGTGCTAGACGTAGATTTCTGGATTTTGTAAAGTTAAAACGACCTCACCGAGTATAGAATATTACTTAGCCTAGGTTGTCATGCACCGTCAAGTAGTCACTCTCTCACACATCATTGGATTCTCTCCCCCAAGCTTATCAATAAGCGTGGCTGCACAAAAACAATATTTACATCCCCATTTTTATGAAGCTCCAAAAGTAGTGAGAATAAAAACAAAAAGAGAGAAGAAAGAGAGAACATGAGATGGGATCGTTTATTGAGATTCTTTTCTCTTTTCTTTTTCTTTTCCTTTTTTTTCTTTTCCTTTTTTTAATAGCATATATACACAATGATCCCAAATCAAAGAGAAATAAGGATATACAAGAATTTTTTTCTTTTTCTTTTTGGTTTTGGGAAATTTGGAGCTAGGAATTAATAGCGGGGGAAATGCCATATATTAGAATCGCTAAGGGGAGATTCACCAATGATTTTAAAATAGAGAATTGATGTTCAAGATATGTGGAGAAAGAAATAAATATGTCTCTCAGTTCACTCTATAAGACGTGCACGACAACTTCAGCAGGGTAATCTAATCTACTCAGTTTCGATCACAAAAAAAGCTAAACTAATCCAGATTTATCATAGCTAACATCATTCAATCGTACAAATCACGCATATAGAAGTGATATAGGAAAAGAAATCGGTACTCCAGATATAAGCATTCAATGCGTGAATCTTGGTGTGTTTTCTGCGATAGCATACATATGAATATTCAGACTCAGCTAATAATAAAATTTCATCCATTTTCATGCGGAAAAAGTGTGGGTTACTATCTCTAAATGCAAGGAAAATCATAGCATATGATATCAGAAATAAAATCTAAGACATGACAAATATAGCATGCATAGCATGCATATAGAGAAAGCTAACTCCACGTCATCATCATCACAGAAAAGTCATCTCTAGCATGAGATGAAAAAGAAATAAAGATAAAGAGAGAAAATAAAGCTATTTACAATGCAGCACACGAAGAAAATAAGAAAAACGTGATGCATGGTAAAAAAAGGAAAAAGTGATGAAGATAATTGCAAATGCGGAAAATGGCGTGAAAAAACTAAAAATAAAGGTGGTAAATCGAAAAGAACGTGAGAACTCACTCCCCCAAGCTAAAGTGCACAGTGTCCTCAATGTGCGAAGTGTGGCACACCGAGAGACGTGTAATGTGAGGGGTAGGTGAGGATGCATGCATGAGGAAAAAGAAAATAAAATAAAGAAACGAAAAATATGATGCGGACATGATGCATGCAGATACAGGAGTGAAACAGATATAAAAGTGTGACACCAAAAACTCTCCCTCTCTCCCAAAAGTGATATATAAAGATGTGAACAAAATGTGTACCCAAAAATAGTGAGGGGAGGGGGTGGTGGGCAAAAAGCAACATGACCCAGCAGAGACGAGTAGCATGACGGCAAAAAGGATCAATGGCATCAAGGGTGCCTAAGAGGGTGGTGCCGCGCCGTCTCCGTCCTGAGGCGGAGGAGGAGGTGGTGGTGGCTGGTGAACAGGCTCCTGAGTAGGTGTGAGTGTGGAAGCATGCTGGGTGTGTGTGGTAGTGGGGGTGGGTACCTGCTGGGTGGGTGTGGGCACGCGAGGAAGCCGCTCGAGAACCTGGGTGAGGCAATAGTGAATGTGCGGAAGTAGGTCGAAGCGACGAGCCATATCGGTGACGGTGGCGGACAGGGTCCTAAGGTCACCTCTGTGGCCACTCACCGCCCCCTCGAGAGCACGAATGCTCTGAAGTACAGTGTCGGGGGGAGTTGGTGCAGAGGGACGCACCTGTCTGTGCTGTGCAGGACGGGGCTGGCGTACTCGGGTGGCATAGGTGATGGGCTTAGCAGGCATGTAGAGGAAGGGTGCTGTGCTCGCAAGTGTGGGCCGAGCCTCAGTGTGAGGCCGGGGCGTAGGCTGGTAAGACGTGGAGGCAGCAGCAACGGAAGTGGAGTATAAAAGTGGAAACGAGGCGGCCAGAGAGGTCGGTGACACAGACGTGTGGACAGACGTCACGACACTCTCAGAAAAGACGGCTGCGGCGGAGACAGAGGTGGAAACCAAGGTCTCCACGACGGCAGCAAAAGAGGGCTCTCCGCTCTCAACTACAGTCGGTGGGCGCTCGGGTAGGGCGGTGGAAACGGGCTCAACGGACAGAGGGCCAGCTGTGGGTGGAGTGGTGGTGGGCGTGGGGGTAGTGGAAGTGGGCTCAGCGAGGGTACTCCCGACACCGGCAGAAGTGTGGACAGAGGTGTCGGGAGCAGCAAAAATATCAGGCTGCTGAGGGGCCATGGGGTCAGCAGGAGCAGCGGGGTCAGCGGGTGCAGCGTGGGCCTGCTCAGCTTGCTCAGCCTCCTCGGCCTCAAGCACGTAGGCGACGGGGATCAGGAGATCCATCACCGGAAGCCAGTCCACCTGTGGTGGTGCTATCTGTGTCCGAGCTGGGCTCGGAAGGATCATGTAATCCACACCGAATGGACCGTGCAACCAAACCCAGTGCCGCTGACCATGCGGACGAAGCATCTTCATCCGGGCCATGACATCTATGGACAGTGAAGTGTGGCCCGGGGCTCGTCGCAGGTCATCAGGAAAGTCCTCGCCGGTCATAAGAGCGAGCAGGGTGATCAGACCGCCGCAACATATCGGTGAGCGAGTGCCCACCGATATGATGATGCGAAAAACCAGCTCGCGATATCAATCACGACGGCGGGGACCAACTCGTCTCCCTCCCTAGATAGAGCTCTGGGGCGCGTCATCGCGTAAAGCATATAAAGCTCCGGCGTGGACATCGTCCCAGGCTCGTATCTCGCCAAAAAGGTAGTCGCCATAAGGCGCTGAGCTATGCGGAGGTAAGGGTGGACGATGGCCGAGGCCTTGGCCCTACTAGGGTCGAAGGCAGCAGGTAGACCCGTGATCCGGGCCCAGAAAGCGCCGGAATCGAAGGAAGGTGGGGGAATGTGAGTGGGGGCGTAACCGCGGTCGGCCCTGGGGACATCAGGCCACGAAAAGAAAGCTCTCATCATACTGAGAGTGACCTGGTACTCTCGGTCCATGAACCTGAACGAGCATCCCTCGTCGGTCCGGGCGATAGAACTAAGCACCTCAAGTGTCGGACGGACGAACGTGTCCGCCGACACCTGGAAGAAATCTCGCCAACCCACGTTGTCATACAACGTGAGCATCCCCTCGAGTACCCCCAGGCGTCCTAGGTCTGTAAGGTGTGCGAACCTGGAGGGTACGATCGAGCGCTGGGAAATGCGCTCGAAGACGACACGGTGTGCGTCGTCTCGGAACGTAATCCCCAGCGGCCCGATAAGTGGAGCCAGTGGTGGTGGCTGTGGGACGGCAGGGAGTGGCTGTGCGGGGTGAATGGGCTCTGCAGGCTGTGCGGGGTGTGCGGGGTCTGCAGGCTGTGCGGGATGTGCGGGGTGCGGTGGTGTAGGCGGAGGAGAGTCTTCCACCTCGTGGGAGGGGCCGGGCTCATCCGACCGCTTCCGCTTGGCGGAAGCTCTCCGCGACCGTGGCCTTGTCCGGGGCGGCATGTGGGCCCCGGGTGCTCACCAAAAACGTGAAAAATGTGGCGTGCGTAAAATAAAGGAACGAATATACCGTAACACGCCGCGAGAGCAAAGAAGTGGATGCGTGTGAAGACGACGCCTCCACGTAGCCCAAAACGATCCCCGGAAGCTCCCCTGGGCTCCCCTAAGCTCCCCAATATAACTTGCGCATCAAACGAAGAGATTAGCGTGTAATATTCAAAACGTATGGGGGCTAGGGGTATAATAGATAGAAATTGAATTTAATTTGGGTTTGGGGTTCGTTAGACACATGGATCGTCGAAAAATACGCAAAAGAGGAGAAATAGGCAAGAAATTGGGATACCGGAGCTCGGCCAGCGAGGTGGTCACCGGCGGCGACTCGGGCGAGGCGGAGGAGTGGTCGGCCGGTGGTGGTCGGCCGAGCGCGGCGGCGTGGGGTGCGGGGTCGGGCGAGTGAGGGGGGGGTCGAGATCGCAGCAGCGGGGGGTGCGGGGCTCGGGCGCTAGAAAGATATAACGCTTCGTATTCCGCGCCCGAGCCCACGTGCCTTTAATAGGAAAAAAATTTACGACTCGGCCGAGTGGCCTTGCCACTCTCGACCGAGTGGAGTAAGTCCATTCGGCCGAGTGGCTCAAGCTACTCGGCAAGACTCGCCCTAGGAGCGTATCAGTTTTACTCGGCCGAGTGAATATATATGCTCGGCCGAGTAGCAATTATACTGAAATCAAGAAAAGAAACAGAGAGTTGGGTACAGCAGACTTCCCTCGTTCGTGAGCCGCTCGGGCGGACGAACTTATGTGCTCGGCCGAGTGATTAGTATACTCGGCCGAGTGAACCCTGTTTTCTGCTGTTTGGCTTCGTTTGGGCTCTAAACTCTGTTTTTCTTCCTCCAGTCAATTTCATCTTCCTCCTAAGCATCGAGCGCCTTCCTGGAGCGCTCCTCGTCACCTTGTTCATCCTCCTAATGATAGGTACCTCGTTCTCCTCTCCTGTCAAAGAAAAATAGGACCCGTTATCACGAAATTTTTGGGCGAACGACACAAAACACTAATAATTTCTAAAACAAAAATAAAAGAAAAGTAAAATTAAAGCGATAACCATCGGGTTGCCTCCCGAAAGCGCTCGTTTAAGGTCGTGAGCTCGACCCCCTTTGATTTTCAATTTAATGCGGGATATTGGGTGCATATGAGATGCACCTGTCAAATTTTCCGGGGAGAACGCTTGGATTTGGATGTTGCGGCGGCGTGTTCTCCCTCGGTGATCTCTCGTCTCGGGTAGTGTTGGGGGGTGGCTCCCCCAAGCTAGTGCTTGCTCCGGTCCTCGGCTTCACCGGTGACACCGATTTCCGTATCGGCGGAGCTTTCTTCGGAGACCTCAATTTTGAGAGCTTGCAGAGCTCTCGAATCCTTGCGACATCAGCGTCGCCTTCATCAACTTCGGTGAAGAGGTCGGGGGAATGCTCCATCTTTTCTTCTTGGCCCAAGTCCGGCCCTTCCTCGAAATCTTCCTTGAATAGAGCGCCGATCGAATGGGGGATCGCCTCCTCAATAACCTCGTCAAGGAGGTCCATATAGTCCAGCTCCTCGTGATAAGGCATGTGTTTCATTGCCTTGGGAATATGAAGCTCCACCTCGATGTTGCCGACATTCAATGTTAGAGTTCCTTCACGTACGTCGACTATGACACCGGTGGTGGCGAGGAATGGGCATCCAAGTATTAGCGACGTGTCTCCCTCCTCCTTGACATCCATGATCACGAAGTCACATGGCAAACATATGCCCCCCGGGACTTGTAGCGGGATGTCCTCTGCGATCCCTACCGGCCTTGTGATCCGACCATCGGCTAGTTGTATCCGCATGTCGGTAGGCTTCAATTTTGTGCAGGTATTTAGCCTTAGGAACATAGAGAGAGGCATGAGGCTAACACTAGCCCCTAAGTCCACCAACGCCTTTTGTAGAGGGACGCCACCCAAGGTGCAAGGAATTCGAAAACTCACCTGGTCTTTGAATTTAGCCGGCTCCTTCTCTCTCTTGGTGAACCAAGAGCCCTCCTCGGCGAGCATGATTTTATCCTTCCTCTTTCTTCCCGTAATCAAGTCTCTTAGGAACTTGTCATATGTCGGGATTTCAACGATGGCGTCGAGGAAAGGAATGTTGAGGCTTACCCCTCTTAAATACTCGAGAAACTTTGCTAGCCGGTTCTCCATTTTTGCTCTAGCAAGCCTCTGTGGGAATGGGACCGGTGGTATAAAACGCCTCACTTCAATCAATTGCTCCGCTCTAGACTTTTCTTCCCTTTGCGGCTCTTTCTCCATCTCAACTTCAACGACCGGCTCAATTGGCTCTACATTCTCCTCCACGGGCTCCTCGGTAGGAATTATGACGGGAGTGGTATCCTTCCCGCCTCTAGTTGTAACTGCAACCACGGCATTGATGTGGCCGATGGCGCCCCGTGGGTTTTGCTCAGGTTGAGCCGGCAATTGTTGAGTATTTCGATTGAGCAACGCCAATTGCTCCGAGATTTGGGCTACAACGGTTGCAAGGGAATCTTGGCCCGCCTTCAAGGTAGCGTTGGTCTTTTTCTGCTCGACCATAAACTCCTCCACTCTAGCTTCAAAGTCGGAACGTTGTTGAGCTTGTGGGGGGTTTGGATTTCTCCACCCTTGATTGTATCCGGGCGGCCTATAGGGTCCAACTTGTTGCTTTGGTGCGAAATTTTGTTGTGGAGGCCCCCTCGGTGGATATTGTTGTTGTTGTTGTTGTTGTGGTCAAGCTTGTTGAAGTAGTTGTTACGGCGGATTCAATTCTCCATCATTGTTTGCATAGGAGAAACCGGGATGGTTTCTTGTGGCCGGATTGGCCCAATATCCTTGGTTCCCCGTGACGTATTGAACTTGCTCCAAAGATCCCTCTCCTTGTTCTCCTCCCAAATACATAGCTTGGGATTGGTCTTGCCAATCACACATTTGATTCGTTGGTGCGGATGTGGAAGGGGTTCCTTGGTGCTCCGTGATATACTTCTCCAGTCTCTCCACTACCTTGTGGAGAGAATCAAACTTGCTTGTCAGCTCCGCTACGGCCTTTGCCTCATAGATGCTAGAGTGCTTCAAGGAGGACGAAGAGTGTCCTCGCTCGTCGCCCCATTGTTGATTATTTGAGTCCATCTCCTCAATTAGGGCCGTAGCTTCGTCGGGAGTCTTCGATAGGATGGCACCATTTGCCGTGGCATCAATAATCTGCTTGGTCCCCGGTTGGAGACCATTATAGAAGCTATGGACGAGCTCCCAATCTTCGATGCTATGGTGGGGGCATTGATGCTGCAGATCTTTGAAGCGCTCCCAAGCCTCGTAGAGTGTCTCTTGGGGTCCTTGCTTGAAGGGCATGAGAGCACTCCTAATCTTTACCGTCTTGGAGGGCGGATAGAACTTGTCAATGAACGTGCTCGCCAACTCGTCCCATGTGGTAAAGACTCCCTCAGCTTGCGTCCTCAACCAATAAAGAGCTTTATCCTTTAATGTGAAGGGGAAGAGGCGCAGTCTGATGGCATCGATGGAGACCCCCGTCATCTGAAATGTGGCGCACTTTGACAAAAATAGCTGGATGTGGTAGTGAGGATTTTCATGGGCGTTCCCATGAAATGGATCCTGCTACATCAAAACCACTAGTCCAGTCTTCAGCTCAAAATTCTTGTCAGCCGCCAACTCCGGCATGGCAATGGACGAGGTCGTAGAAGAGGTCTTAGGCCGAAGCCTATCGCGAATGGAAATGATCCTCGCCATTCTTGTTGCCAATTGTTCTGCAGTTTTCGGGTTGGTCATAAACCTCCCTTCCGGATCTTGTCTCCTCTCCGCTCTGATTCTCCGCACAGTACGTTCAATCTCGGGATCAAATAATATAGCTTCAGGGTCCGCCGTTGATCTCGTGTACATGCAATGGGAAAACAGAGTTTCAAAGAAATGATTAGCACAGTGGAAGGGTTATATAAAAATAAAGAAATAAAACAGGAAGAAGAAATAGCTAGGGTGATAAGATCAAACACTATCGCCTCCCCGGCAACGGCGCCAAAAACTTGATCGCTCCGGAATGTAACCCTAAAGGGCGACCGTGCAGTTTTACCGCAAGCGCACGGTGTAGCGGCGAGCGGGTTATCGAACACAGGGAGGACGAATGAAAGTGCCCGCTCCGAACAACCTGGCTATACGAACAGAAAAGAGGGAATTTGCCTTTTGGCGATCCTGTCACAATCATCAGACAAAGTATGGAGATATAAAATCAAATAAAGATGCCTAGGGAATGGGGAATCCCCGCCACTCACCGTATCTCGTCAATGTGATTCATTGGTATCACAATTGCTAGGGTAGAATTTCGGATGAACTAGTTACAACTGAATGTAAAACCTAGCTCACGCTCTCGCGCTGTTGCCGGTCTATAGCTATCCTAGGTTTGGGTCCAATCTCTTGCAAACCCTAGCCTAGGCAAGCTAGCATTAGGATCAACATCATCGTTCAATCGCGTCTCGAGCCCACTCTCGTGCAAACTCGGGCCACGACCTAGGTTGGGATAGTTCCTACCCGTCCAATCTCTTGCAAACGGGTATCGGTATGGAATTGCAACCGAGAACCCTAGTATCGGTCCAATCTCTTGCAAACCGATACTACGGAAACTCAATTTCAACCCAATTCGGATTTCTAGGGTTTCCTATCGAATTGGGATCCAATCTCTTGCAAATCCCAATCGATATGAACACCTAGCTATCCGTAGTATATCGATCCCAAACTAACCCTAATAGCAACTCTAGCAATATTTCTACCAAATCATCACAAATCGGAAATTGGTCTCGTAGGGTTCATCCCCATGCCCCAAGACGTATAGACTACTCACAATTCATACCACAAATGCAAGAATAAACAATGGAAATAGCAATAGAATTCATCACAATATTCAAGTAAGCAATAAAAATGAGATTTTTAATGGAGAGGGAGACAAACCAATAGAGTTCTCCAAGAATCCAACAAAAATAAACTTTTCTCTCCTCTCCAATCACAAGAATCAAAAGCTAAAAAGTTTTATCTAAAAAGCTGCAAAAAGCAAAGGAAAAAGCCCCCTAACCTAGGTTAAAAACTGGGGTTAAATACCCCCCAAAATCGTCCAAAAACTGTGACCAAAATGCCCCTGCGCAGCCTGAAAATCGCAATTTACGCTACAGGCAGCACGGCTCACTCGGCCGAGTGACAAAAGTCGCTCGGCCGAGTGACAAATGTCGCTCGGCCGAGTGACAAACCCTGAGAATTTCCAGTAAGTCTGGGGTCTTGGGAGTCTTCACTTCGGGCGTCGCTCGGCCGAGTGAGTTGGCGTCACTCGGCCGATGGCTTCTATATACTCGGGCGGTCGGCAATTTCCACTCGGCCGAGTGGGTCTTCTGAAGCTCAGGCAGACGAAAAACAGTAAGTGGGCTCTTTTTGATGGGCGTCGTCTGAGTGCCACTTGGGAGGACGGGGTCTCGTCACTCGGCCGATGTGGCTTCTGATGCTCGGCCGAGTTCACACATGAAGCGTGTCCGATCTGGTCGGCCGAGCGGGGTCTCGCTGGTCGGCCGAGTGACTCCTTCACTCGGCCGAGTGAGACACCAAAAATGCCCAAACAGCTTGTTTTTGCCTCCTCGTCGCTCCTACGACGTTCTTTCTTCTTACGCTCCTCTCCAATTGCAAAATACCCCTCGAGGAAGTCATCGGTGACACTCTGGAGTAGGTGTATCTCGGGATCACTCCAAATCGCTCCAAATCTCCTGAAATACGACAAAAACAACAAATCGTGAAAAGTATCGCAATATTGTCGATAAATCGTGAAAAGCGTGATTTGGGCGATCTAAATGGCATGCAATCATGCGGAAAAAAGGTGTAAAACACGGAGTGATCATGCGCCCATAGGTCTTGGCGGGCGCGCCCGCAACTTAAGTTAAATTAGGGTTTTACGAAACCCTTTTGACGGCTATGAAAGTGTGAATTTTTGCCCACCTTCGGGCAATTGTTTGAGGGGTCAAACGAAGTCGGAATTTGTCGATGTTTGTTCCAACGCGTTCACCATTCGAATCCCTTCGAAATGATAACTTGTATCATCTCTAAAGCTCAATGGTGAGGAAGAATTAATTGGTTGAAGTTGGCCTTTGTGAAAGGCTTACTATACTTCATTAACCAAAATTAATATCTCTTTTATTTAGTTTTGTCCCACATTGCTCGTGATGAAAAAGGAGGAGCCAACTCCCTATATAAATAGGCGTGCACTCTCTTCGTTGAAAAACACACCAAGTGATCGATTCGAGAAGCTCCTGATTTTTGAGCACGCTCGATCGTGAACTTAAATATTCCTCTCCTCTTTCTCTTCATATCCTCCTGTCGGTTCCTAGCAAGACTACGAGGAGGTTTGGATTGGATCCAGACGTCTAAGACGTGGGTCTGCTCATGGCAAGTGATCGGCTCGGAGGCGGCTCAGGTAGATCGATTTGAAGGCGCGAGGCGGCTCAGCTACAAGGAGCGCAAGAAGGTGGTGCGTTACATCTTGCCTGACCCAAGGCCAAGATTTCGGGTATGTTATTTAGTAGCTTTTAAGAATAAGTCTAATAATGTCACAGTAGGCTAGATCCCTCTTGAGGTGGTCAGATCCACTCCAAGTTAGCATAGTTCTTGGCGAGGTTCTGGCTCGCCTTAGGGTTCGCTAAAATGTTTAGCATGTTTATGTTTTTCCGATGTGCATGTTTTCCCTCTGTTGTCCGTCCGACGTTGGACGGACACAGATTTGAGCCCTAAGGGTCTGCCAAAACCCTTTAGTGGTATCAGAGCCTATGTTTGCTTGATCTTAAGCATGCGACGTTATTTTAATTATTAAACTGCATACTTTTAAACATATGGATTTTTTAACATTATCTGATAATGTTAAAAATTAGGTTCAAAATTTTTAAAAATTGTTTTAAAATGTTTTAAAGCGTATATAACTTTAAGAAATTTTTTAATTTCATGAGATGTTATTAAAATTTAATTTCGTATGATTACTTAAAGTTTTAAAGATTTTTTATGTGATAATATAAGCTTAAAATTTTTTTATTGATTTTAAATGCTTAGGTTTATAATTAAAAATTATTTGATAATCTTTATGAAACCTATTTTTTATGAGATAAAAAGTTTCAAGTTTTTAAAATCATATCTTTCAATTTAAATGTTAAATTTTAAGATTGGCAAGTTAATTATTTATTTGGTAGATATTTTATCTTGCATGTTCTCTTTATATGTCACATAGTTGAACCATTTATTTTATGCGATAAAATTAGTTGATTAGTTTTAATGGCTATGATGTATAATTTAAATTATTCATGAACCCTTTAGGTTAGCCATTAATTCATTAAAAATTTATAAGATGAATTTTTAATATTGTGACATGCTATGTTTTATTGAACACTTACAACATTTAAACCTAATTCCCGATTAGAGTAGTCCTCTTTAATAGACGATTATTATTTTTAATCGTTTCAATAATAATTCTGATTAAATGACTACATTTAAAATTTTGTAATTGATTTATTAAAATCCTAATAAAGATTAAGGTAGCGCGATGAACAGACAAACCTTATAGTTGATAAGGATCTAATAAAAGTTGTTGGACGAATCCATAAAATTTCGAATTTTAAGGATCCACTAGTTGATAAGGCTTAATTAGTGTTAATAAAAGCCATTTTAGTTGATAGACGAACATAAGATTGATAAGTCTCCTTCAATGGATCAGGATGTCGGTCAATATGCTTGGCTAAGTTTGCTGGATCACTCTAGCTAGACTAGGGGTTAAGTGGTCCTGGCTTAGTCAATTCCCTGGCCGAGTCTGCTGGACCGTCAGGAGTCGAATCATGACTGTGTAAGTCCATCGACTATACTTAAGTCAAATACGATAATAATCTTGTTCAAAATAAATCGTAACCTACGTTGTTTTAGGAGTTGGTAATTGTAGGACACATGTTCCGGTTGTTGAGCTACACTCAAGCTGTGACATGACAACCTTATAGAAACCGACTTCTTAAATACATATGACGAGATCTTGTCTTGACCCAAACAGACGTGTCGTGAATACACCGAGCGCCGACGTAAGTTGAGCCAATGAAGTAGTCTAGACTTAAACCCAAACCATCGTGTCGTGAATACACCGAGCGCATGCGTAATTGAGTCATTAATGTTAGTTTAGTCCTGACCCAAACCGACATGTCGTGAATACACCGAGCGGCGGCGTAAGTCAAGCTGGTCGCCAAAACAAGGGTCTGACTAGGCTAGTCATTGTGAATTTTGATGAGCACACTCATGATCACAAATGACTAGGGGTAAAACTCATAGGGAATCATATTTTATATGATTGATGAAGAGTTCGTCTACCAACTGCAGAGTCAGACAACTTGTTGATCTACATTCAAGGTTGTCTGACTCGGGGTAGTCGGGTCCCTCTCCCACAAATATTTTTAATATAATAAATTGTTTATTATTGTGGCTTTAATCCTTAAAATTAGTGGAAGAATATAGTTTAATAAAAACAATTTAAACTGTACAACGAACATATGCTAATTAAATATCTATTTAAATGCAGAATGGCTTCGGGTCTTAAGTACATGATTGAAAAGAACGTGCTTGACGGGACCAACTATAAAGATTGGCTAAGGAATATTATGTTAGTCCTATCACTAGCAGGGATATGATACGTGCTGTTCGAGGACGCTCCGGAGAAGCCTGATGAAGATGCAACCCACGAACAAAAGGAAGCCTATAAGCTGTACCAGAGGGATGCCCAGAAGGCCAGGAGCCTTACTCTGGCTTCAATGAACAACGAGCTGCAAAGGAAGCACGAATATTTGGATGTTCAAAGCATGCTTTTAAATGCAGGGGAGTTGTACGGTAAGCGGTCTAGAGCTGCCAAGTTTGAAGCCACGAGCAACATCTGGGGCACTAAGATAGAGACGGGCCATGTACAAGATCATGTCATTAAGATGATCGGGTACGTGGAAGATGCTATCCAGTTGGTTTTTGTCCTTGACAATGAGATGTCCGTGGACATCTGTTGGTAGCAACGATCTATGAACTTCGTGTTTGATGATAACAAACGCGTGTGAACGTTTTAACGTTTGCGTTAAGTGTTTCAGGAATGGCGAACGTGTGATTAATCCACAGAGAGACTTGGTCAATGTGCAAAGGAGAAAAGGGGAGAACCTAGCTTGAGTAGACTCATATCTATTGGAATCAAACCCTAATCGTATTCTGTATCAAGTCCAAACTTCATTCCTATTGCAAATCACCCTATCACCAGGATTCTCTATAGCTTGATTAATCATAGCCCTTGATCTCTTTTCCATGGCACAAAAACCTAGGGTTGGCCGAAATATACATGAACACAAAAAAAAGCAGGCCACAACATTTTTTTAATAGGATCATCAGCCGCACAAAAATTCTCATGAGAGCCTCACAAATCTCCAAGAGCTAAACCAAAAAAAGTTTCCCATGGAAAATCCTTCATGCCAGCCGAAACCCCTCTAGATTAATCAAAAAACCACAGTTTTCAATTTGCTTCCTCTTTTATAGATCTTAGAGACCACATGCTGTTGTCTCTTGAAAAAAAACCACAGGCCGAAATTCTTTTTGGTTCTCCAAGAGAACACATCATTTTTTTTTCCTTGATAAACCCCAAATCACAGGGCATGCTCATCTTCGAAATCTCCCAGAGCCGCAATTTTATTTTTGTTTCTTCATCTCCAATATAAGTAGCACAGGCCGAAATCCCCTCAAAATTTTCCCTTTGCCAATTTCAACATACCCAATAGCCAATCAAATCCCAACGGGCATCTGTACAACAGCAGCGATCAACAAAAAGGGAGAGAGCCGCAATTGTTAATTTTCAATTCCAAGGAGCAGCGGCCTTTGTTTTTCTCCTTGCAACTCTCAAGAGACAGCCGCATTTTTTCTTTGACATTTCTCTAGCAGCCGAAACCTTTCTCAAGGGAGCACATCAATCCCCAATAGCTCTTCAACCTGCGGCCAATAGAAAACACCAAAGAGAAGCCCTAGCACATGCCGCAAGTTGGTGTTCAGATCAAAAGGAGGGCAGCCGCAACATGTTCAGATCATCATCTAAGGAGTTGGGAATAGAGACGAGGCACTACTACTTGTCAGATTATTTCTGACCACGCGTTGAACGACATAGACGCCAACGCCATCACAACTGAGCGATTCTAAACTTTATACTCTATTATATTTGTGATTGTATCGTTGTGATCTTTGTAGAACTATTTTATTATTTGTTTGGGGACTTGGCTAGTTGGGACTAGCCAAGAGAGAGCTTTACTAGTATTGTTATTGTTTGGGCACTTTGGTGAGTGCAGGTACTGAGGGCCAGGTGAGTGTAGGGTTGGTGCTCTAGCTACAGGTTGTACCAGTTAACTTTAACAATCTAGTATTGCTTTTGGGGCTGGATGTAGGTCGTGGGTGAGACCGAACCAGGGTAAAATCTGCTGTGTATCTGTGGTTGATTATTGTTAACCCTGCCTGTGATTATAACTGCGTGTGATTTCTCGTGGGTTGCACGAGAATTTTTATAAGCCTATTCACCCCCCCTCTAGGCTTAGATCCAGATCCAACAAGTGGTATCAGAGCCAGTTTAGAGGATCTAGCATAGTTGATCATGTCTATGAATATGTCTGATTCTGCTTTTGCTGAGGGTCAGTCTATTTCTCGTCCCCCTAAGTTTAACGGTGTTGATTTTGCGTATTGGAAAACTAGGATGAGGATTTATTTAGCTGCTGTTGATTATGATGTATGGAGCATTGTAGAAAAAGGCTATAAACCTCCCACCATTAATGTTGCTAATAATGAAATGATAAAACCAGAAGATAAGTGGGATGACTTTGATAAGAAGCGTTTTTCATTGAATAATAAAGCTATGAATGCATTGATTTGTGCTTTAGATAAAGCTGAGTTTAACCGTATATCTCAATGTCAAACTGCGCAGGAAATTTGGCATACTCTGGAGGTGACTCATGAGGGTACATCGCAGGTTAAGGAGTCCAGACTTGCGCTGCTCAGTACTGAATATGAAAGCTTCCGCATGCTTCCATCAGAGTCAATCAAAGAGATGTTTGCGAGGTTCACAGACATCGTCTACAAATCCACTTCTCTTGGAAAGCCGTACTCAAGCCTAGAACAAATCAGAAAGATCTTGAGAGCGCTGCCTAGCTCCTTCCGCCCTAAAATTACAGCTATTCAGGAAGCAAGGGATTTATCGCAGATGAAAGTGGAGGATCTGATAGGGAACCTGATGTCCCACGAACTGGAGCTGCAGAGCATTGAACTGAGAGAGAAAGATGAAATGAAGACTTCAAAGGCAATAGCACTTCAGGCTAAAGAGGATGAAGATGGAGATGAGGAGGAGGCTTTTTTGGTGAGAAGCTTCAAGAAATATATCAGAACTGGCAACGGGAGATCAGAGATGCTGAAAAGGTTTAATCGCTCTAAATTTAATTCTAATAATAAATCTTTTGAGCAGACTACTACTGATCCAGTTATATGCTTTAAATGCAAAAAGCAGGGACACTTTATGAAGCAATGCCCTCAAGGAAAGAACAACGCTGCGGAGCAAAAGGGGAAATCTTTGATGCTCACATATGATATGGACAGCGAGGATGAATCTCAAGAGGAAGTTGCACACTCCTCTCTTTGCCTGATGGGACAACTAGACGAGGTAAAATCTTTAACTAAAGCTCAACTTGTGACTACTTTTAAAGAAATGCAAAATGAAATTGAAAGGTTGGAATCAACTGTTGAGTTACTAGAATCCCATGTAGAGAAGTTTAAAAATGCTAATTTTGAATTGCAACAAGACAATTATAATATGTCATTAGAAGTTGATGAAATTAAAGAGAAACTTGTTGCATGTAATTCTACTATTAGCTCTTTGGAAAAGGGAAAATCTTGTATGCCTACTGAAACTGAGTGTCTGAATTGCTCTACTTTACTTAAAGACATTAGCATGTTTAAACTAAATATGGTTAAGCTAGAAGTTGAAAATGAATTACTAAATGAGAAGTTTTGCATGCTAATAAATGAAAATAAAGAGCTAGAAAAGAAGATGGCTAATCTGAAAAAGACTGAGGAAGAGAACAAAAAGGCCTTCATTAGTAAATGTACCATGCTTGTTAATGAGAACATGTTTTTAAAGTCTAAAATATCTGATCTTGAATTGTCTATAAAAAAATTTGGTGTTGGAAAGCATTCATTAGACATTATTCTAGGTAATCAGATACAAGGAAATAACAGGCGTGGTTTGGGATATGGAAATAAAATTGATGAGAGGCCTAAAATTAATAGAAAGAATCAAAAAGAAACTGGTGTAGGAAGAAGCATGTTTGCTAAATGTTACACATGTGGTGGTGTTGGTCATGCTTATTATAACTGCAAGTATAGGAATACCAACATCAAATTTAAGCAAATTTGGGTTCCAAAAAATAAAGTGACTAACACTAGTGGACCTATTTGGATTCCTAGGTCACACATATCATGCTCTTCTTATGTGTAGGTACATGGCACGGCTAAGGGACAAAAGTGTGAGTGGTACTTAGACTCTGGCTGCTCAAGACACATGACAGGTGAAAGAGAAAAGTTCCTTAGCCTTGCAAAGCATGAAGGAGGAAGTGTTACCTTAGGGGACAATGGAAAATGCAAGGTAATTGGTAAAGGTGTTGTAGGTAACGACACCTTTCAGCTTACAGATGTCCTATTGGTTGAAAAGTTGAAACATAACCTCATTTCTATCAGTCAGCTGTGCGACAAAGGTATGAAAGTTGAATTTGATGCAAAACTTTGTAGAATCATTGATATCTCCACAGGTGACATTATTATTACTGCAAATAGAAAGAATAATGTTTATACTCTTATGATTGAAGAACTAACTGTTTCTAAATGCTTGCTTGTAGGTGAAGAAGAGGCCACACTGTGGCATAGACGATTAGCACATGCAAGCATGGGATTGATAAAGAAGCTGGAAAACAAAAATTTGGTAAGAGGACTACCACATCAGACATATGAGAATGGTAAGTTGTGCGTGGCATGCACCAAAGGTAAGCAAACTAGATCTACTTTCTCTAGCATTAATGATGTTGTCACCACACATATATTGGATTTAGTGCACATGGATTTATTTGGTCCAACAGACATTGCTAGCCTAGGAGGTAAAAAGTATTGTTTAGTATTGGTGAATGATTTCTCTAGATATACATGGGTATACTTCCTAGCCAAAAAATCAGACTCATTTGACCATTTTCAAAACTTTTGCATACAAGTTTCTAATGAGAAAAATTCTTCCATTGTAAAAATTAGAAGCGATCATGGAGGTGAGTTTGAAAATGCTATTTTTGAAAAATTTTGTTTTGAAAAAGGAATTTTACATGAATCCTCTTCTCCTAGAACACCTCAACAAAATGGGGTGGTCGAGAGAAAGAATCACACATTAAAAGAAATGGCTAGGAGTATGTTAAATGAATATAGCTTGCCTATGTCTTTTTGGGCTCTGGCCATTAATACAGCATGTCATGTATGCAATAGAGTTATGCTTAGACCTATACTAAATAAAACTTCTTATGAACTATGGCATGGCAACACCCCGAAAGCCACTTACTTTAGAGTTTTTGGATGCAGGTGCTTTATATTAAATACTGTAGATCAGCTTGGCACCTTTGAATCAAAATCAGATGAGGGAGTGTTCGTAGGATATTCAGCAAGGAGCAGAGCATAAAGGATTTATAATAAACGCACCCTTGCTAGTGTTGAATCTATAAATGTAAAATTTGATGAATATGATATAAACTCTTTGGATTGCAGACAGAACAATGAAGAGGAAAAAGACCAGCAACAAAGCGTTCCAAAAGTTAATGATGAGCAACCTGAAATACAAAAGGAAGCTGAAACTGACACGACAGAAATACAAGATGAAGCAGTTACCAAAGGAGAGCTGAGATTCAATCCAAATCACCCATCAGACTTAATTCTAGGTGAGCCTACGGCAGGTATTCACACACGTTCCTCTTTTAGAGATCTTTGTGCTCTATGTATTTATGGTGACTTTATTTCTGTAATAGAGCCTAAGACTATAAATGTTGCTTTAGAAGAGGAAAGTTGGGTTTTGGCCATGCAAGAGGAATTAAATCAAATTGTCAGGAATAATGTCTGGAAACTAGTACCTAGACCCGCTGATTATCCTGTAGTTGGTACTAAATGGGTGTTTAAAAATAAACTTGATGAATTTGGTAATGTTATTAGAAACAAGGCTATGTTGGTAGCTAAAGGGTATAATCAAATTGAAGGAATTGATGTGGATGAGACTTTTGCACCAGTTGCTAGGCTTGAGTTCATTAGAATCTTGCTAGCTTTTGCAAGTTATAAAGGGCTCAAGCTGTAACAAATGGATGTAAAAAGCGCTTTTCTTAATGGCTACCTAAAAGAAGAGGTATTTGTTGAGCAACCCCCAGGCTTTGATAGCTATAATTTTCCAAACCATGTTTATAAATTAGAAAAAGCTTTGTATGGTCTTAAGCAAGCTCCACGAGCTTGGTATGACCGTCTAAGCACATATTTGTTGGAAAATAATTTTAAAAAGGGGAGAGCTGACAATACACTATTTTTGATGCATGAATCTGAAGATTTTCTCATTGTGCAAATTTATTTTGATGACATTATTTATGGTGCTACTAACGATCTTCTATGTCAAAAGTTTGAGAAAGTCATGCAGGATCAGTTTGAGATGAGCCTTGTGGGAGAGCTGAAATATTTTCTGGGGTTCCAAGTAAAGCAAGGAAAGGAATGTATCTTTCTATCTCAAACCAAATACATCAAGGAGCTTTTGAAAAAGTTTGGGATGGAAAATTCTAAGGGAATTGGAACGCCGATGTGTCCCAACACAAAAATGGATTGAGATGAATAAGGAGTTGCAGTGGACCAAAAGCTATATCGAGGTATGATTGGTTCCTTATTGTACTTGACTGCTTCTAGGCCTGATATAATGTTTGTTGTATGCTTGTGTGCACGCTTTCAGTCAAACCCAAAAGAATCTCATTTGAAAGCCATTAAAAGGATCTTTAGGTACCTAATTAGTACACCTACTTTAGGCCTTTGGTATCCTTCTAGTGGTAATTTTGATTTGGTGGGTTATTCTGATGTTGATTATGCGGGTAGTTTAACTGATAGAAAGAGCACTAGTGGCACTTGTTTTATGCTAGGACACACTTTAGTTTCATGGTCTAGCCGTAAGCAAAATAGTGTTGCATTATCCACTACTGAAGCAGAGTACATTGCTCTCGGCAGCTGCTGTGCTCAAGTATTGTGGATGATGCAAACATTATCTAATTACGAACTAGCTCTTAAAAGAGTTCCTCTTCGATGTGATAGTAAGAGTGCCATATATCTTTCTAATAATCTCGTACACCACTCTCGTACTAAACATATTGACGTAAGACACCATTTTCTTAGAGATCACCTCACTAAAGAGGATGTGTCTGTGGAGTTCGTTCCTACAGAAACACAACGTGCAGACATATTCACCAAACCTTTGGTTGAGGCTCGCTTTTGTCGTCTTCGTCTTGAGCTTGGTATTATCGATAAAACTTAGTACGAGACTCCATGCTTTCTTGTGTGCTTGAACTTTTTTTGTTTGTGTGCTAGTAGTTGCATTGTTATGTGTGCATGATTTGTTTTTTTTGTGCTTGCATCTCATGTTTGCTTTAGTACCTCATGCAAAAACACAAAAAACAAAAAAAAACAAAAAAATGAAAAACAAAAAAAAATGGTGCTTAAATGTGTATCTGTCTCTTTGATTCATTAAGAAGGTATTCATGAATGATTTTCATATTTATGTAGAAATTGCTGTATTATTTCCTCTGCTACATGCGCATGTTCATCTTTCTAAATATTCATGGCATATTCAATGTTAGAAAATAACTTGATTTCTACACCTCCTATTTCACTCCCACATGTATTATTATTGTTGCACATCTGGAGATATCGTTTATGAAATTGGAAATGTGAATGTAGGAGAAAAACTTAACTGAAAATCTAAGGGATATGATATACCTTGCCATGGATAAAAATTAAGCATTAACAACATGTTACTCCAAGTATAAAAATTGAAAAAGAAAATACATGCTCTGTATGAAAAATGGATACAATCCTTGGCAACGGTATCACCCACGAGTATCCAACATAAGCTTTATGGGTAAACTTTAGCGTTGGTGTATCTACTCGTCAAGCAATGCCACCCCCACATCTAAGAGTCCTTATAGGCTATGTTTAGGGGTGTGGTACCTTGAGCCCATTTTTAATGAGGTGGGGAAAATCAATCCTAGGTGATAGAATGTTACATGGAAAATGTGAATTGTTTTTGGTTGACTTTCTTAAATGATTCTCCTTATGTGCTTCAATTTTAATCATCGTACGTACACATTGGTGTTGAAGTCGTAGTTGTTTGATTTCATTGGATTTTGCCTTGATTAATCTATGATTGTATGCATGCAACTGTTGGTAATGGTTAATAATATTCTCTTTTTGCATAATATATGATTTTGACTTCGTGGTATGCCTTTTGATGATAACAAAGGGGGAGAAAAGTTTGGGAAGATTTGGGAAGATTTTGGTAAAATTTGGGAAGACGTGGTATTTACTTGACTTGGTGTGCTTGGCTTGGTATTTGGCATTTGGACTATCTTTGTAATGCTCGTGAAAATATGATTGTTTGATTAAGGGGGAGCATTAATGAATATTGGGGAAGCACAAAAGTAGGGGGAGCATGCTTATTGATATACTTTATACATCATTGTTCGCACATCATTTCATCTCATTGCATGTCACCCACTATTGCCACACTATCACACACACTATTTGGAATTTCATTGCTCAAATCTTATACTTAGTTTGTCATCATCAAAAGGGGGAGATTGTTGGTAGCAACGATCTATGAACTTCGTGTTTGATGATAACAAACGTGTGTGAACATTTTAACGTGTGCGTTAAGTGTTTCAGGAATGGCGAATGTGTGATTAATCCACAGAGAGACTTGGTCAATGTGAAAAGGAGAAAAGGGGAGAACCTAGCTTGAGTAGACTCATATCTATTGGAATCAAACCCTAATCGTATTCCGTATCAAGTCCAAACTTTATTCTAATTGCAAATCACCCTATCACTAGGATTCTCTATTGCTTGATTAATCCTAGCCCTTGATCTCTTTTCCTTGGCACAAAAACCTAGGGTTGGCCGAAATATACATGAGCCAAAAAAAAGCAGGCCGCAACAGTTTTTTTAAATAGGATCATCAGCTGCATAAAAATTCTCATGAGAGCCTCACAAATCTCCAAGAGCTAAACCAAAAAAAGTTTCCCATGGAAAATCCTTCATGCCAGCCGAAACCCCTCTAGATTAATCAAAAAACTGCAGTTTTCAATTTGCTTCCTCTTTTATAGATCTTAGAGACCACATGCTGTTGTCTGTTGAAAAAAAAACCACAGGCCGAAATTCTTTTTGGTTCTCCAAGAGAACACATCATTTCTTTTTGTTCCTTGATAAACCCCAAAGCACAGGGCAGGCTCATCTTCGAAATCTCCCAGAGCCGCAATTTTGTTTTTGTTTCTTCATCTCCAATATAAGTAGCACAGGCCGAAATCCCCTCAAAATTTTCCCTTTGCCAATTTCAACATACCCAATAGCCAATCAAATCCCAAAGGGCATCTGCACAACAAGAGCAGCGATCAACAAAAAGGGAGAGAGCCGCAATTGTTAATTTTCAATTCCAAGGAGCAGCGGCCTTTGTTTTTCTCCTTGCAACTCTCAAGAGACAGCCGCATTTTTTCTTTGACATTTCTCTAGCCAGCGAAACCTTTCACAAGGGAGCACATCAATCCCCAATAGCTCTTCAACCTGCGGCCAATAGAAAACACCAAAGAGAAGCCCTAGCACATGCCGCAAGTTGGTGTTCAGATCAAAAGGAGGGCAGCCGCAACACGTTCAGATCATCATCTAAGGAGTTGGGAATAGAGACGAGGCACTACTACTTTTCAGATTATTTCTGACCGCGCGCTGAACGACATAGACGCCAACGCCATCACAACTGAGCGATTCTAAACTTTATACTCTATTATATTTGTGATTGTATCGTTGTGATCTTTGTAGAACTATTTTATTATTTGTTTGGGGAGTTGGCTAGTTGAGACTAGCCAAGAGAGAGCTTTACTAGGATTGTTATTGTTTGGGCACTTTGGTGAGTGCAGGTACTGAGGGCCAGGTAAGTGTAGGGTTTGTGCTTTAGCTACAGGTTGTACCAGTTAACTTTAACAATCTAGTATTGCTTTTGGGGCTGGATGTAGGTCGTGGGTGCGACCGAACCAGGGTAAAATCTGCTGTGTATCTGTGGTTGATTATTGTTAACCCTGCCTGTGATTATAACTGCGTGTGATTTCTCGTGGGTTGCACGAGAATTTTTATAAGCCTATTCACCCCCCTCTAGGCTTAGATCCAGATCCAACAACATCATCCTTAAATCTTTAACCCCAGACTTCAAACAATTCATTACTGGTTTCATCATGAACAATATTGAAACGGATCTTTCTGGTCTCCTCAATAAGCTTAGGCAATTTGAGGAGATCGAGAAGAAACCGGCTATGTTGGTTGTTGGCTTTGCTTCTTCAGACCAGCCGAAAGGCAAAGGTAAGAAGAGGCAGGTCCCACAACCAGCCAAGGTGAAGAAGGGGAAGAATAAAAAGGGGGCTCCGTCAAAATCCGAATGTTTTCACTGCCACAAGATCGGGCACTGGAAGAGGAACTACAAGGTGTACCTTGCAGAAAAGAAAAAGGGGCATACTGATGCCTCTACCTCAGGTACAAAATTCCTTTTTAATAAAGCATAAAATTTCCATAAATGCTTTGTTACATGGTATGAGATACTAAGACATATGTGTATTGTATACAGGTGGCTGATAGAAAAGCAGAGGATGGAAGAAGTTCTATGGACGGTCGGCTTTGGAGTAATCGTTGCTGCTTGGGCCGTACAAGGACTTCGAGAGATATGATGAAGAAGTAATCGATATTTTTCTTATTTTGAATAAAATGCATCAATGCTTAGTTTAAAACAATGATTGAGCGTTAATCACTCAAAGTTTATATTTTGATAAACAAGTCCGATTCATTTTAATGAATCCATTGTTTAATAATATCTTGAAAATATGCTTTTTTAAAATTAAGATTTATTGTGAATGGTTGATTGTTGTGGATAAGACTGTCTGTGTTGGTGTGCATAAATTCTTGAGTTGTCATGCAGAGCTTCTGACTCAATTTGATTGTTTTGGAGTTGACGATATTATAGCCAATCGATAGTTACATGCAGGTTCCAGGAGCGTATAATTGGATATGATCCAAATTACACGCAAGTTAAGATTAATTCTAAATCAAACTACATTTGATACTTTATCAGAAAAGATTAAATGTAGTAAAAGGAAAGTACAGTGTAGGATGTTTGACTTAGTAAGTCAACATCGAGACAACTTGGGAGCAAGCATACCACTCTCACAACCCGAGAGCAAATTCAAATAACGAAAGTTATGAAATATGAAAGCAACACTTACAATCACATATGCCTTGAAGTAAAACTTGAAGGAGAAGTATGTTGTGTGTTGGAGACTCTCGTGGAGGAGAGGAGAAAGCCCTTTCTCTTGACTGCACCAAATGCCTAGAAGATAACTCTTTGGTTCTAGGTTGGAGAGCAAGATATCAAATATTGGAATTCTTAGGGCTTTGGATTTGAGAGCTTTAAACTTGAGAATGAAAGCTTGAGAGATTTTGCAATAGCCTAGGTAACCTTTCAATGGAACAGTAGAAGGCCCTTATATAAGTTTCTCAAATCCATAAAACAGATTAGGCAAAAAAACCTTTTAGAATCCGTGAGAAAAATCTCAACGGATAGAATATGCGCTCGCGACAGTCGACTGTTGAAGAAACCACAGTCGACTGTTGAGCAATCAGCAAGGGTAGGTGAGAATTCATAACGGTAACTTACCACGTGGAGAGTCGACTGATGAAGGAGAGACAGTTGACTGTTGAACCAACAGGCGACTGTAAATCCTTATACAGGCGACTGGCCGAAAGATGGGTAAGTTAAAGAATTCTGGAAATCTTCTGAGATAAAAGGACAGATGACTGATGAGGATAAAATAGTCGACTGTTAATCAGAACAGGCGATTGTAAATCCTTATACAGACGACTGTCAAATACCCTGAGAATTTCCAGAGAGCTGAGACAACAAATTGGCTTACAGACAGACGACTGTTGAAGCATAGAGAGTCGACTGATCCAATGGACAGTCGACTGTATATTCAACATTAGTCGACTGGCCGTAAAAATACAGATTAACAGAGTTTGGGCAAAGGATAGACAGGCGACTAATTTACAAAACTCAGTCGACTGTCACTTGGACCGGCGACTGAAAATCGTTCATGAGTCGCCTGTAGGAAATAAGACAGAGAAGCCCAAAATTAGATTGGAAAAGTTTGTGCATAACAGCCGACTGTAGAACAAAACACAGTCGACTGTTTTTGAGACAGGCGACTGTAAACTGTTCAGCAGTCGACTGTTATAAACAATATAGACACAATCAAAAGAGAAATGAATTGGAGTCTAAGGACAAATGATCTATTGATTTCATAAGACTGAAATGAGGATGTGTGTGTGCTCCATTAATGTTCTACTTCTAAGCTACATACTAGAAGAGATAAAAGAAATTTACATTGACGAACTCTCTGTTCTATCCAACGTATGATCATGAAGTCTTCATGGAGCTTCAAACACCATCCACGATCATCCAAATCATTTCATTTGCCTTCAATGAACTTTGAGTGTCATCCATTGCAAGTAAATCTTCATAATAAGCTTAGGAAATGGATTAACTGCAAAATAGGGGATTAGTCACAAGTATTTATGTTTGCTCATCATTAACACCAAGTAGGGAGAAGTCCAATACTCAACACTTCTTCATTAACAATTCCATTCAAAAATGCACTTTTGACATCCATTTGGAATAATTTAAAATTCTTATGAGATGTAAAAGATAAAAGCAATCTAATAACTTCTAATCTAGCTACAGGGGCAAAAGATTCTTCGAAATCGATACCGTCTTCTTGCAGATAGCCTTGAACTACTAACCTTGCTTTGTCCCTTGTGATGACCTCGTTCTCGTCGGTCTTGTTCTTGAAGATCCACTTGGTCCCAATCACTTGGTGACCACTCGAAAGAGGAACGAGGTCCCAGACTTCATTTCTCTCAAAATGCATGAGCTCTTCTTCCATTGCGATTATCCTAGAGCTATCTTCACATGCTTCTTGGATGTTCTTTGGCTCAATGGTAGAGAGAAATGCGCAGTGAGAGAATTCTTCAATTCTTGACCTCGTTCGAACACCAACACCAATATCTCCAATAATTTGGTCATGGGAGTGATTACGAATGGTAGGGTAAGCTTTGGGAATCCCTGCATCACTTAGAACATCTTCAACAACTTCATTAGTATTGTTAGTTTCAATAATAGAATCATTGATTTTAACATTACTAAAAGAATCACACAAAACATGTACACTATCATCAACCACATTAGGAAAATCAAAATCTTCAGAGAATGATACGTGTTGTGATTCCTCAATCGTTGAAGAGGTTTTGTTGTATATCCGGTAGGCTTTGTTACGTGTGGAATATCCAACAAAAATTCCTTCATCGGATCTTGGCTCAAATTTATCTAAGTTACCAAAGGTGTTCTTGATAAAACATTTTGAACCAGAAACACGAAAATATTTAACTTGCAGTTTCTTGTCATTAAATAACTCAAAACAAGTTTTGTTCATTCGGGGTCTCACTAGGATCCTATTGAGCACATAACATGTAGTGTGCACCGCCTCTGCTTAAAATTGTAGTCCAAGATGACTATCTTGGATCATGGTACGGGCACACTCAATAAGAGTCCTATTCTTTCTCTCTACAATGCTATTTTGTGGTGGTGCATGAGGAAAAGAAAATTTGTGAGTTATCCCGGGGTCATCACAAAACTTTGTGAAAGACTCATTGTGACGACCCGCTTCCCTAAAATGGAGGCGAGGCGTGACGAGGCCTGCTCAGGCTGGGAGCTGTGAGGCTCCAGCCTGTAAAGCGTCTAGAAATACCACGCAGATCCCTATAATGCGAATCGGAACAAAGATAACAATGGTAGAAAGAGACGAATAATAAATTATTAATCTCAAAAGTCCAAATAAAAGTTCAACAACCACCAGAAAAGCCACCAGGCTAACAACAGAGTCTAAAAAGAAAAGGCCCAGCATGGCCAACAAGGAAAGCAACTAACAAAATGGTGCTACTCACCGACAAGCTACAACAACTAACAAAGAAACTGCGGAGGGGACTAAGACTGGTCACCGGTGTCCTCGTACTCAACGTCAGCTGCGGGAACAGGCACGAACTCCACGAACTCGTCATCCCTAGCTACGGTCTCTGGCTCAGCAACTAACATGCGACACCCAAAGAGAAGGGGCACATGTCAGCAAAGTCTACAAGACTTTGTGCAAGGAAACTAAAAGAAAGGTAAAAGCAACCTAGCAATTCTAAGGAGTGCATTACATGGCATATATATAAAATGTGCAGCAATTAAGTAAAAACATCTAGAGTGACATGGCAACGAGTAAACATGACATGGAAGCAAGAACATGACAAGGGAAGCAAGTATACATTCTCAAAGACAAGTACAAGTATAGTAAACACGTCGTGCACAGAGATTCCGCCCTTTGGCTAGAGAGGCTGTACGTGCCAACTCTTACGCTCAAGTGACCGTTTCTCCCTACCCCTCCACGTGTATCGAGCCAGGGCCTTACCCCCGAACACGGAATGCTCGCTTCTGGATCACGAGCCAGGACGTGTTTTTAACAAGTATGGTGTAGGGTTATGCCCGCATAGCAGGTGCCTAGCCAGAAACAAGGATTCGTACAAGTATTTTTGTAGCGTGTGCTACGATGCAACATGCAAATCAGATGACATGTAAAGAATGCAAATGCATGGCAGATATTCAAATAAAATGCGTACCGTTAGAGAAATTAAACGTGGTAGGCAAATGCATGACATGACATGACAAAAGGCAGTTCTAGCTTCGTTGTCAAGCTAGAACTTGAAATTGCGCCTAGACCGCTATCGTTTCACGGTCTAGTCTCTTTTACGCTAAAAGCAAGGAAATGGCCTAAAGCATGGCCTAAAACAAGGTTGGCAAGTTTCACTTGCCTGGTTCCGATGATGACGGTCGACGAGAGTTCGTCTCAAAATCTCTACTTTATGGGGAAATGGGTTCGCTGTTATGGCAAAACAGAAAATCAGATCTAATCCGGATTTGTATTGGAATCCTACGACGTCTAGTAATCCATTTTTATTAGGTTTTCTAAATTATAGTGTGGGTTATAGAAAATTAAGGGTAGATTAGTAACCGTATATGAAGCGGAAGAAACGACGATCAAGATGCCTACAAATCTGCAGGTAGGAGAGGATCTCGACGTATCCGGATTGCCGTCTCCAAATCTGATCTAGCACGGCAACGGAAGAAGCGATCCCGGAAGAAATACGACTGAAGAGATCTCCTGCAGCTGATATATAATGGATCTGGAGAATGGAGAATGTAGGGGAAAAACAGGAGCAAAAGGGGAATTTGGGGGTTTTAGGGTCGGCCGACGGCCTGCGGGGTGGTGCCGGCGCAATGTGGGGTGAGAGGGAGCACAGGAGGATGAAGAAGGGCAAGAGGAAGGTTGGGGGATGATTGGGGAAGAAGGTTAGCTAGGAAAAGTGAAGGAAGAAGTGAAAACGGATAGGGTTTAAATAGAAATAAAAAGCGGCGGCTACAACTTAACCTAGGGTTTCTGGGTAGATTAGTCGGTTAGTGAAGAGTGGTCGACCGACTAGTTTAGGAACTAGTCGGTCGGTCGTCCAACTGAGACCGACTAAAAGGTAAACAGTGAACAGGGTCAATACATGGTAGACAGATTTAGTCGGTCTGTGAAGGCTCGTCAACCGACTAGTTTGGGATTTAGTCGGTCGGTGATTGTTCATAGATCGACTAAGGGTCGAATATGATAGACAATAAGTACTGAGAGTTAGTCGGTCAGTGAAGAAACTCTACCGACTAGTTTCTCAACTATTCGGTCGATAATCGTTCTTTGACCGACTAACTGTAAACAGTAACTCGGCTGTCAGAAAGAACTCAGAATTAGTCGGTCGGAGAAGAAGTTCTAACCGACTAGTTTCACAACTAGTCGGTCGAAAGATGTGCTTAGATCGACTAAGTGGAAACAGTAACTCAGCTGAAATAATCAAGATGAACTAGTCGGTTCCTGAAGAGTTGCCGACCGACTAGATTGCAATCTAATCGGTTGGTTCTCCTTCTTGAACCAACTAAGATGCACGAAAAGTGTCAAATTGAAGCGCGAAGCTTCGGGAAGATTCCTATGGCTTCTAAGATCAACCTAGCTCTAAGATATGGACGCTATGAAGTTCATCGTAAAAATACTCACTCCAAGCCCATCATGATATGCAACGGAAGATAGAAGATCAGAAGGAAAAACGTCCAACATGGGAAAAACACACAAGGAAGAGAACAACCATAATATATATATAATAGACAAAACATAGGCAAAAACCAGTCGTTACATCCTACCCACCTTAAGAAAAATTCCGCCCTCGGAATTTCCTAACACTCACGTGTCAGGGAACAAAAGTGGGTATCGCTCTCGCATCTCATCCTCTCTCTCCCAAGTAGACTCTCGTGGCGAGCCGTGTCGCCACATCACCCTAACAATTTCGACTGTCTTGTTCCGGAGTTACTTCTGACGCCTGTCCAAAATCTGTACTGGCTGCTGGTCATACGTCAGATCGGGGCGAACGGTGATCTCCGAGAAATCCACAGCATGAGATGGATCACTGATGTACCGACGAAGCTGTGACACATGGAAGACATCGTGAACTCCTTCCAAAGATGGCGGTAAGGCTAAGCGGTAGGCTACCTCGCCAACTTTCTTCAGAATGTCAAACAGTCCAATGTATCTCGGGCTCAGCTTCCCTCGTTTCCCAAAGCGAATCACTCCTCGATTCGGGGAAATCTTCAGGAACACATGGTCACCTGGCTGAAACTCCAAAGGACGCCGTTTAGCATCAGCCCAATGCTTGAAACGGTCCTGAGCAATCCTCAGCTTCTCCCGTATGTTCCTCACAACATCCACTGCCTCCACGATCATCTCGGGTCGTAACAGCTCCCTGTCTCCAATGTCATCCCAGCTCAGTGGCGATCGACATTTCTTCCCATATAGCGCGGTGAAAGGGGCCATGCCAATACTCGCCTGGTAGTTGTTATTGTAGGCAAACTCAACATGGTGGAGATGATCTTCCCAAGATCCCTTGAAGTCCAACATGCACGCCCTCAGCATGTCCTCTAAGATCTGGATTGTCCTCTCGGACTGGCCATCTGTCTGCGGATGGTACGTCGTGCTGAAACTCAGACTCGTACCCAAACTCTTCTGCAGAGTCTGCCAGAACTGAGACGTGAACCTCGTGTCTCTGTCTGACACGATACTCACAGGGACTCTGTGAAGTCGTACGATCTCCTGCATGATTCACATTACATCACTATCTAAACTAGGGAAAGGAAATAGAAATGGAAAGTAAAAGGGGTTTACCTCCATATATCTCATCGCTAGCGTCTCAGTGGACTGTCCTACTCGAAAAGGAATAAAGTGCGCGGATTTGGTTAATCGGTCTACGATCACCCAAATCGCGTCATTCTACTTCGGACTCTGAGGCAGTCCAGTCACAAAGTCTATAGTGATGTGTTGCCACTTCCACTCCAGAATCGGAAGCGGTTGAAGCAACCCTGTCATACGCTGATGCTCCGCCTTTACCTGCTGGCAAACCAGGCACTTGGCTACACTCCGAGCCACACTCCTCATTATACCGTGCCACCAATAGTTTAGACGGAGATCCTTATACATCTTGGTGCCACCAGGATGCACAGAATACGGCGAACTGTGTGCCTCAACCAACAACTCCTATCTAATGTCTCCAGCTGGCACACACAACATGGCTCCAAATCTCAACGAGCCATCCTCATGAATCAAGAAGTCAGTCCACAGACCGGCTTCCAACTGCTCCCGTATCTTCACCAACTTCGGGTCTCCAGCCTGCCCAGCCTTGATCTTATCCATGATCGTCGACTGTATCTGCATACACATCAACGAAGAAGTCTCTCCAGGAAGAATAATCTCAATACCCGACTCGCAAAAATCTTGCTGCAATCTCCACTGTGAAGTCAACAACATCACCGTCGGAAGCCTACTCAGTGCATCCGGAACCACATTTGCCTTGCCAGGGTGATACTGCAGATCGATCTCATAATCTGCCATGAGCTCCAACCACCGACGCTATCGCATGTTGAGCTCCTTCTGAGTAAAAATGTACTTCAAGCTTTTGTGATCGATGAAGATCTTCACCTTCTCACTCAGCAGGAAGTGCCTCCAAATCTTCAGCGCAAACACGACTGCTGCCAACTCCAAGTCGTGTGTCGGGTAATTCTCCTCATGGGTCTTAAGCTGATGAGAAGCATACGCTACCACGTGCCCATGCTGATGAAACACACAACCGAGACCCTTACCGGAAGCATCGCAAAAGATCTCGAATCCTCCACTCCGATTAGGCACAGCAAGAACAGGGGCAGTTGTCAGCCTCTCCTTCAGAACACCAAAAGCCTCCTTACAGCCATCAGACCAAACAAAAGGTACATCCTTCCGCGTCAGTCTGGTCATCGGCTCGGCAATACGGGAGAAGTCCTTAATGAACCGCCGGTAATAACCAGCCAATCCAATGAAACTCCGGATCTCAGACGCTGACTGCGGAACAGGCCACTCCCTGATAGCCTTAATCTTCTCGGGGTCCACTGAAATACCATCTCCTGACACCACATGCACGAGAAAAGCAACTCTTTCCAGCCAAAACTCACACTTGGAAAACTTAGCATACAATCGATGCTTCCTCAAGATCTCCAATATCGTCCTCAAGTGCGACGTATGCTCTTCCTCCGACTTTGAATAGATCAAGATGTCGTCAATAAAGATAACGAAAAACTTATCTAGCAAGTCGTAGAAGATCAGATTCATCAGATTCATAAAAACTGCGTGTGCGTTGGTTACATCGAAAGGCATAACCACGAACTCGTAGTGTCCATACTTCGTCCTGAATGATGTCTTTGGAACATCTTCCTTCCTTACCTTCAGCTGATGATAACCACTCCTCAGATCCAACTTAGAGAATACCCTCGATCCTCCAAGCTGGTTAAAGATGTCATCAATACGAGGCAACGGGTATCGATTCTTGACGGTCACCGCATTCAACTCCTGGTAGTCCACACACATGCGACGCGAACCGTCCTTCTTCTTCACTAGCAACACCGGTGCTCCCCACGGAGACACACTGGGATGAATGTAACCATTCTGAAGAAATTCGTCCAGCTGCTTCCGTAATTCTTCCAATTCTGCTGGTGCCATGCGATAGGGCGCCTTCGAGATAGGCTGCGCTCCTGGAATAAGATCGATCGAAAACTCGAGAGCTCGATCGGGTGGCAATCCAGACATCTCCTCCGGGAAAACATCGTCGAAGTCACGCACCACCGCAGGTCTACACTGCTCCATCTGCATAGCAATGATCTCCACCGGCTTGGCCCAAAACCTGACGGGACCAAGCGAACAGCTGCCAGGGCTGAATTCGAACACCTGGTGGCCTGGAATCTCGAACACCACCTTCTTCCTCCGGCAATCGATCATGGCGTAGAAACTCCCAAGCTAGTCCATCCCAAGGACAACATCAAAGTTGATGATGTCGTGGAAAATGAAATCAGCGTAGAGCTCATGTCCACAGACCACCAAAGGACAAGAATTACAACCACGATGCACCGAGATCACGCCATTTCCTGTAACGATATCCCAACTCTTGGGAAGAGGAGAAGTCGACAAGGAATGCTTCTCCATGAAGCTCCAGGAAATAATGCACATCGATGCACCAGAGTTGAAGAGGACTCGTGCAGGAAATGTGCAAACAGCCTCAGCCTCAACTGCAGTCATCAGGAAAGCCTGCCTCCTCGGCTGAACAGCCTGCTGAACAGCATGCCTCTGCAGAACGAGAGGCGCTCCACGTCCAGCAGGTACAGGTGCCCTCTGCTGCAACGGCTGAGCTACAACAGGTCCCTTCCACGGCTGCTTGGACTTCGGACAGTCCCTCATGACATGCGCTGGATCACCACAGACCAAGCACTGTCCCAACATCTTCCGGCATTGATCCTTGACATGCCCAGTCTTGCCACAGAAATTGCAAGTCTTCGGAGTAGGAGGTCCTCCTGGCCTCTTGAACTGTACCGGCTGATTGGGCCTGAACCCTGGTATCATTACTGCCCTGGCCTGCTCCACAGGCCTCTTCCCAGCTCCAGAAGCACATCCTCTCTTCTGGTTCATAATCTGCTCCTGCCTCTTCGCTGCAATCAGAACCTTCTGATAGGACTCCAAATCAGAAGAAGACACAAAGCTCTGAAGATCCAAAGAGAGCCCCTGCAGAAACCTCTGGGCCCTCTCATCAGCATCCTGCACCATCTTCGGTGTGAAACGGCTCAGCCTGGTGAACTCCTGGTGGTACTGGTCCACCGTCAAGCTCCCCTGCTTCAGGTCGATGAAGCGTTGCGCCATCTCCCTCCTGGCAGCCTTCGAAAAGTACTCCTCATCGAATCTGGACTTGAAAGTAGCCCAAGATATCAGCTCCTCCAGCATCTCCCCCTCAGCATCCCACCAGTTTCGAGCATTATCTCTAAGCTACCTCTTCGCCAAGTCAACCCATCCAGCCAGGTCGACCTTCGACATCTTCAGGTTGTCCTCCATATTCTGGGTCCACTCATCAGTAGCTAGAGGTCCCTCGGTCCCATCAAAGTAAGCGGGGCCCAGCTCCCGAAACTGCTTCGCTCCTGGCTCGGAGCGAGGGACATTCTGGACTGGCTGCGCTGCTCGAACAGGCGGAACATTCCGGGCATTCTGGAGCATGCCCTGCTGCACCTGCATCATCTGATGCATCATCCCCATAATCTCCCCGTTGGTGGGCTCTCGGTCCGGCTCCTCGACACGAGGGGGCACACCACCAGCAGTTCGGGTATTCCGTCTTCCAGCCATCTAATGACACATAAAACGAAATAAATCAGACTCTTAGCCCTATGACTCGGGTGTCAAAATTGTTTATCGGACATTCTATAATTAATATTGTTGTTCCGAAAATGTTCGCAGTTACAGAAGTGAGGACCTGCATGGGCCACCAATAAAATCTGTCACGACCCGCTTCCATAAAATGGAGGCGAGGCGTGACGAGGCCCGCTCAGGCTGGGAGCTGTGAGGCTCCAGCCTATAAAGCGTCTAGAAATACCACGCAGATCCCTGTAATGCGAATCGAAACAAAGATAACAATGATAGAAAGAGACGAATAATAAATTATTAATATCAAAAGTCCAAATAAAAGTTCAACAACCACCAGAAAAGCCACCAGGCTAACAACAGAGTCTAAAAAGAAAAGGCCCAGTATGGCCAACAAGGAAAGCAACTAACAAAATGGTGCTACTCAACGACAAGCTACAACAACTAACAAAGAAACTGCGGAGGGAACTAAGACTGGTCACCGGTGTCCTCGTACTCAACGTCAGGTGCGGGATCAGGCACGAACTCCACGAACTCTTCGTCCCCAGCTACGGTCTCTAGCTCAGTAAATAACATGCGACACCCAAAGAGAAGGGGCACATGTCAGCAAAGTCTATAAGACTTTGTGCAAGGAAACTATAAGAAAGGTAAAAGCAACCTAGAAATTCTAAGGAGTGCATGACATGGCATATATATATAATGTGCAGCAATTAAGTAAAAACAGCTAGAGTGACATGGCAACGAGTAAACATGACATGGAAGCAAGAACATGACAAGGGAAGCAAGTATACATTCTCAAAGACAAGTACAAGTATAGTAAGCACCTCGTGCACAGAGATTCCGCCCTTTGGCTAGAGAGGCTGTACGGGCCAACTCTTACGCTCAAGTGACCGTTTATCCCTACCCATCCACGTGTATCGAGCCAGGGCCTTACCCCCGAACACGGAATGCTCGCTTCTGGATCACGAGCCAGGAAGTGTTTTTAACAAGTATGGCGTAGGGTTATGCCCGCATAGTAGGTGCCTAGCCGGAAACAAGGATTCGTACAAGTATTTTTGTAGCGTGTGCTACGATGCAACATGCAAATCAGATGACATGTAAAGAATGCAAATGCATGGCAGATATTCAAATAAAATGTGTACCGTTAGAGAAATTAAACGTGGCAGGAAAATGCATGACATGACATGACAAAAGGCAGTTCTAGCTTCGTTGTCAAACTAGAACTTGAAATTGCGCCTAGACCGCTATCGTTTCACGGTCTAGTCTCTTTTACGCAAAAAGCAAGGAAATGGCCTAAAGCATGGCCTAAAACAAGGTTGGCAACTTTCACTTGCCTGGTTCCGGTGATGACGGTCGACGAGAGGATGAAGAAGTGCAAGAGGAAGGTTGGGGGATGATTGGGGAAGAAGGTGTAACGACTGGTTTTCATGTATCTGGATTTATTATTTTATAATATATGTTTTGGTGGATTTTCTCCTCTTGTGTGGTTTTCGTCTCCGTAATTTTCATTTTTGATCGTTTCGTCGTGTTTTCTCGTTTCTTCTTTAGGATCGTCGATTTCGAAGTATGTCATTCGTGACGGGCTTCGTAACGGTCGTATCTTACTATTAGATCAAGTCTAGGAGTCTTAGGAATCGATCCCGGAGCTCCGCGCTCCATATCGGAACTTTTGGTGCACGTTAACCGGTGTAAGAAGGGGCACCGACCGACTAGATGACGATCCAGTCGGTTGGCAATCCTTCTTGGACCGACTAGTTGGCTTTCTAAATTATTCAGGAGTTACTGTTTATCGTTAGTCGGTCTAAGAACGTTGGTTGACTGACTAGGTTGCAAACTAGTCGGTCAGCAATGCTTCTTTAACCGACTAACACATCATCTAATGTTTGGTATCAATACTATTCACTCTTAGTCGGTCTAAGTTCATCTCTCGACCGACTAGATGTTAAACTAGTCGGTCAGTAGTCGTTCATCGACCGACTAAATCCAAATCCTATTTTCGTTCAGAAGTTACTATTTACACTTAGTCGGTCTGCGTTGGTCGACCGACTGACTAGTTGCCAAACTAGTCGGTCAGTGGTTGCTCTTTGACCGACTAGTCTGTGTTAAACCCCTAATTTCTGGGCAGCCGCCAGCCCAACCTATTTATACCCCTCCCAAACGTTTTCTTCTTCCTACACTCGACCCAAAACCCTAGTTTCTCCCCCATTGAGCCCCCATCTTCCTCAAACCCTTATTCCTTCATTCCAAGCCCAAGATCCATCATCCAAACCATCCCTCAACACATTCTACCCCTCATCTTCCCCAAAATCTCATCAAATCCCCAAAATCCCCCAAAAACCCTAGTTCTCCAAACTTCTCCATTCGTTTCCAGATCTGGTCCCTAGGTTCTCCGAAGTGTTTCTTCCGCCTCCTCATGGTAAGAAATCGATCTCTTGATGTTTTCATAACCTATTTGTATTTTTATGAAACCCTAATGAAATGGATGTTGTTTTGATGATTTTTTCCCCTTAACAGCGATGTCCCCGTAGTTTAGCATCCGCGAGACGAACCTTCGTGATCGTCATCCCCGGTGCAAGGCAAGTGAAACTTGCCACTTAGGGTTTAGGCCATGTTTTAGGCCATCTTGCTTGTTGTAGGTGTAAAAGAGGCTAGGCGATGAAATGATACTCGCCTAGGCGCAAATTGGGGAACTAGCTTGACAACGAAGCTAGTTCTGACATATATCATGTTGCACAATTACCATGTCAAGTTTAATTTCTATTAACGGTACGCAAATTAATTGTCATGTCATTGCATTCTTAAAGTGTTTCCATGAATGCGTAGCTTCGCTACAATGTTTGTGTATGGCTCGTGTTCCAGAAGTGGGCCATGTGTTGGTTGATAGCCAATGCCTGAAATGCTTGTTTCCGGCTAGGTGCACCCCTACGCCAATTGTTTATGAATCGTGAACTAGAATGCGAGCTCCTGTGCGGGGCAACCCCGGCTCATTTACTGAGCTCGTGTGCGGGGACCCTGGCTCGATTACTTGAGGGTATTGGGGGTAAGAGTTAAGCAGCCAATCAACTGGGAGTCTGCCCGATCAGCAACTGCAGTGGTAAGGCGTAAACTCTGGGTTTTGGGGTAGTGTTAAGCGGCCAATCAGCGTGAATGCCAAACCATTCAGCTGTAAGGCGTAAACATCTACAAAACAACAGTGAAACGTGAATAGTGAATTGATTGAGATTGTTAGTAGCTTGGCTACTCTTGTCTTGTCCCGTTAATTGTTCTCTTGTACTTATTGTTCACCATGTCTTGCTTGTGCACTCATGTTATAACTGTCATGTCATGCATACTAAAACTGCTAGGTTGCTAGTTGCCTTACTTTCAGTTTCCTTGCCCAAGTCTTTTAGACTTGCTGACATGTACCCCTTTACTCTTTTGGGTGACACATGTTAGATCCTGAGCCTGAGTACCTTGTTGAGGACGAGGTGTTTGCTGACGCCGAGCCCGAGCTTGTGTTTGACAGGGAGTACGTGGACACTGGGGACCAGTCCGAGTGTTTTCGTTGTGTTTCCCTTTTTGTTTTAGACTGTTGTTTTGTTGTCGGTGCGTAGCACCTATACCTTGTGGCGCTGTTGCTTTTGTTGGCCTTGTTCTGGGCCTTAGACTCTTTCTTTTAGCCTGGTGGCTTTTCTGGATGTTGGACTTAAGTTCATGTTGGACAATTTGTGAGATATGAGAATTTTATTTCTGCCTCAATGCTTGTGTTATTATTGTTGTTCCGTTGTGGTTACAGGGACCTGCTTATGTTTTATTGACGCTTATCGGGTTTGGGGCTTCAAAGCTCCACTCTCGTGCGGACCTTTTCACGTCTCGCCTCCATTTTAGGGAAGTGGGGCGTGACAGGTTTTGTTGGTGGCCCATGCAGGTCCTTCTGTAACTGTGATTATCGGAATAGCGATAATAATATTAGAATGTCCAATAAACTAAGTTCGACGTCCGAGTCATAAGCTATGAGTCTAATCTGCTTCGTTTTCTGTGTCACTAGATGGCAGGAAGACGATTCACCCATGGTAGGGGTAGTGGTGCGCTTCCTCATGATGAGGAGCCTGAGCGGGAACCCACCAACTGTGAGATGATGCGGATGATGCTCCAGATGATGCAAGTGCAGCAGGGCGTGCTCCTGCAAGTCCAGAATGCTCCACTTGCTCGAGCTGCCCGGGCTCTTCCGGATGCCCCTCGCTCTGAGCCGGGAGCGAAGCAATTTCGGGAGCTGGGTCCCGCGTATTTTGATGGGTCTGAGGGTCCTCTGGCTGCCGATGAGTGGATTCGGAACATCGAGGACAATCTGAAGATGGCCAAGATCACCCCGGCTGGATGGGTTGATTTGGCGAGGAGGCAACTCAAGGATAATGCTCGGAACTGGTGGGATGCTGAAGAGAAGATGTTGGTGGAGCCGATAGCTTGGGCTACCTTTAAGTCCAGGTTTGATGAGGAATTCTTTCCGAAGGCTGCGAAGAAGGAGATGCTGCAGCGCTTCATTGATCTGAAGCAAGGGAGCTTGACGGTGGACCAGTACCACCAAGAGTTCACTAGGCTGAGTCGGTTCGTGCCGAAGATGGTGCAGGATGCTGATGAGATGGCTCAGAGGTTCCTGCAGGGACTTGCTTTGGAGCTCCAGAGTTTTGTGTCTTCCTCCGATCTGGACTCTTATCAGAAGGTTCTGGTCGCTGCCAGGAGGCAGGAGCTGAACCTGAGTCAGAGGAGAGGGCATGTTTCTGGTGCTGGGAAGAGGTCTATGGAGCAGGCCAGGGCGGTGGTTAGGCCTGGTTTCAAGCCTAATCAGCCAGCTCAGTTTAAGAGGCCAGGAGGGCCTATTCTGAAGACTTGCCATTTCTGTGAAAAGCCTGGCCACATCAAGGATCAGTGTCGGAAGTTTTTGGGCCAGTGTCTAGTTTGTGGTGATGCTTCCCATGCCGCGAAGGATTGTCGGCATGCGAACCAGCTGCGGAGGGCACCTGTTGCAGCACAGCCGTTGCAGCAGCGAGCGTCTGTTCCTGCTGGACGTGGAGCAGCTCTTGTTCCGCAGAGGCAGGCTTTTCAGCAGGCTGTTCCGCCGAGGAGGTAGGATTTTCTGATGACCGCTGTGGAGAGCGAGGCTGTGGATGAGGTTATCGCAGGTAATCCTCAATCTGGCTGTTACTTTCCTAGTTGGTTTTGATTGATTAGATTGTGTTGTTTGCTTGAACATGATTGTTTGCTAGACTAGGGCTTGATTGTTAATTGCTTGTTAGGTGTGGTTTTGGTGTGCATGTTTCCTGCACGAGTCCTCTTTGACTCTGGTGCATCGATGTGCATTATTTCTCGGAGCTTCGTGGAGAGTCATTCCTTGTCGACGTCCCCTCTTTCCAAGAGTTGGAATATCGTTACAGGGAATGGCGTGGTCTCGGTGCATCGTGGTTGCAATTCTTGCTCGTTGGTGGTCTGTGGACATGAGCTTTTTGCTGATTTCATTGTCCATGACATCATCAACTATGATGCAGTTCTTGGGATGGACTGGCTTGCGAGCTTCTATGCTACGATCGACTGTCGAAGGAAGAAGGTGGTGTTCGAGATTCCCGGACATCCAGTATTTGAGTTCAGCCGTGGTAGCAGTTCGCTTGGTCCTATCAGGTTTCAGGCCAGGCCAGTGGAGGTTGTGGCTATGCAGATGGAGTTGGAGTGGCCAGCTGTAGTGCGTGATTTTGGCGACGTCTTCCCCGAGGAGATGTCTGGTTTGCCACCTGATCGAGCTTTAGAATTTTCTATCGATCTTGTTCCAGGTGCGCAGCCGATTTCGAAGGTGCCGTATCGTATGGCACCCGCCGAGTTGGAGGAGTTGCGGAAGCAGTTGGATGAGCTTTTGCAGAAGGGTTATATCAATCATAGTGTGTCTCTGTGGGGAGCACCGGTGCTGCTAGTGAAGAAGAAGGATGGTTCGCGTCGCATGTGCGTGGACTATCGGGAGTTGAATGCGGTGACCATTAAGAATAAATACCCGTTGCCTCGCATCGATGATATTTTTGATCAGCTTGGAGGTTCGAGGGTGTTTTCTAAATTGGATTTGAGGAGTGGTTACCATCAGTTGAAGGTGAAGAAGGGAGATGTTCCGAAGACAGCGTTCAGGACGAAGTATGGACACTATGAGTTTGTGGTTATGCCTTTCGGCGTAACTAACGCGCCCGCAGTTTTCATGAATCTGATGAACCTGATTTTCTACGACCTTCTGGATAAGTTTGTCGTTATCTTTATTGACGACATTCTGATCTATTCGAAGTCGGAGGAAGAGCATGCCTCGCACTTGAGGACGGTATTGGAGATCTTGAGGAAGCATTGTTTGTATGCTAAGTTTTCGAAGTGCGAGTTTTGGCTGGATAGAGTTGCTTTTCTCGGGCATGTGGTGACTGGAGATGGTATTTCAGTGGATCCCGAGAAGATCGGGGCCATCAGAGAGTGGCATGTTCCGTCGTATGCGTCTGAGATTCGGAGTTTCCTTGGACTTGCTGGTTATTATCGGTGATTCATTAAGGACTTTTCTCGTATTGCTGAGCCGATGACCAGGTTGACGCGGAAGGATGTACCTTTTGTTTGGTCGGGTGATTGTGAGAGTGCTTTTGGTATTCTGAAGGAGCGGTTGACGACTGCCCCTATTCTTGTTGTGCCTGATCACAGCGGTGGATTTGAGATCTTTTGCGATGCTTCTGGCAAGGGTCTCGGTTGTGTGTTGCATCAGCACGGACATGTTGTGGCGTATGCGTCTCGTCAGCTTAAGGTTCATGAGAAGAATTACCCGACACATGACTTGGAGTTGGCTGCCGTTGTGTTCGCTCTTAAGATCTGGAGGCACTTCCTGCTGAGTGAGAAAGTGAAGATTTTCACCGATCACAAAAGCTTGAAGTATATTTTTACTCAGAAGGAGCTCAACATGCGACAGCGTCGATGGTTGGAGCTTATGTCGGATTATGATATTGATTTGCAGTTTCACCCTGGCAAGGTGAATGTGGTCCCTGATGCGCTGAGTAGGCTTCCAGCGGTGATGATGTTGACCTCGCAGTGGAGATTGCAGCAGGATTTTTGCGAGTCTGGTGTGGAGATTGTCCTTCCTGGGGAGGATTCATCGTTGATGTACATGCAGGTGCAGTCGACGATCGTGGATCGGGTTAAGGCTGGCCAGGCTGAGGATCCGAAGCTGGTGAAGATTCGGGAGCAGGTGGAAGCCGGCCTGCGGACTGACTTTTTGATTCATGAGGATGGCTCGTTGAGGTTTGGAGCCAGGTTGTGTGTGTCGGCTGGAGATTTTAGAGAGGAATTGATGGTGGAGGCACACAGTTCGCCGTATTCTGTGCATCCTGGTGGCACCAAGATGTACCAGGATCTTCGTCTGAATTATTGGTGGCATGGTATGAAGAGGAGTGTGGCTCGGAGTGTAGCCAAGTGCTTGGTTTGCCAGCAAGTGAAGGCGGAGCATCAGCGTACGGCCGGGTTGCTGCAACCGCTTCCGATTCCGGAGTGGAAGTGGCAACACATCACTATGGATTTCGTGACTGGACTACCTCGGAGTCCGAAGCAGAATGACGCGATTTGGGTGATCGTAGAACGATTGACCAAATCTGCGCACTTTATTCCGTTCCGAGTGGGACAGTCCATTGAGGCGCTAGCGAGGAGATATATGGAGGTAAAATTCTTTTACTCTCCGTTTTATTTCCTTTTTCCTAGTTTGGATAGTGATGTAACGTGAATCGTGCAGGAGGTCGTGCGACTTCATGGTGTCCCCGTGAGTATCGTGTCGGACAGAGACACGAGGTTCACATCTCAGTTCTGGCAGAGTTTGCAGAAGAGTTTGGGTACGCGTCTGAGTTTCAGCACGGCATACCATCCGCAGACGGATGGCCAATCCGAGAGGACGATTCAGATCTTGGAGGACATGCTGAGGGCGTGCATGTTGGATTTCAAGGGTTCGTGGGAGGACCATCTACATCTGGTAGAGTTTTATTACAACAACAGCTTCCAGGCGAGTATTGGCATGGTGCCTTTCGCCGCTCTTTATGGGAGGAAATGTCGATCGCCATTGAGTTGGGATGACGTTGGTGATCGGGAGTTGTTGGGACCTGAGATGATTGTGGAGGTCATCAGGAATATTCGGGAGAGGTTGAGGATTGCTCAGGACCGTTTTAAGCATTGGGCGGATGCTAAACGTCGTCCTTTGGAGTTTCAGCCGGGCGACCATGTGTTCTTGAAGATTTCCCCGAATCGTGGTGTGATTCGTTTTGGGAAGCGAGGGAAGTTGAGCCCGCGATAAGTTGGACCGTTTGACATTCTGGAGAAAGTTGGCGAGGTAGCTTATCGCTTGGCCTTGCCGCCATCTTTGGAAGGAGTTCACAATGTTTTCCATGTGTCGCAGCTTCGTCGATACATTAGCGATCCATCTCATGCTGTGGATTTTTCGGAGATTACCGTTCGCCCCGATATGACGTATGACCAGCATCCAGTGCAGATTCTGGACAGGCGTCAGAAATCGCTTCGGAACAAGATTGTCAATCTTGTGAGGGTGATGTGGCGACACGGCTCACCCGGAGAGTCTACTTGGGAGAATGAGGATGAGATGCGAGAGCGTTTCCCACTTTTGTTTCCGGACACGTGAGTGTTTGGAAATTCCGAGGACGGAATTTTTCTTAAGTTGGGGAGGATGTAACGACTGGTTTTTATGTATCTGGATTTATTATATTATAATATATGTTTTGGTGGATTTTCTCCTCATGTGTGGTTTTCATCTCCGTAATTTTCATTTTCGATCGTTTCGTCGTGTTTTCTCGTTTCTTCTTTAGGATCGTCGATTTCGAAGTATGTCATTCGTGACGGGCTTCGTAACGGTCGTATCTTACTATTAGATCAAGCCTAGGAGTCTTAGGAATCGATCCCGGAGCTCCGCGCTCCATATCGGAACTTTTGGTGCACGTTAGTCGGTGTAAGAAGGGGCACCGACCGACTAGATGACGATCCAGTCGGTCGGCAATCCTTCTTGGACCGACTAGTTGGCTTTCTAAATTATTCAGGAGTTACTGTTTATCGTTAGTCGGTCTAAGAAAGTTGGTTGACCGACTAGGTTGCAAACTAGTCGGTCAGCAATGCTTCTTTAACCGACTAACACATCATCTAATTTTTGGTATCAATACTATTCACTCTTAGTCGGTCTAAGTTCATCTCTCGACCGACTAGATGTTAAACTAGTCGGTCAGTAGTCGTTCATCGACCGACTAAATCCAAATCCTATTTTCGTTCGGAAGTTACTGTTTACACTTAGTCGGTCTGCGTTGGTCGACCGACCGACTAGTTGCCAAACTAGTCGGTCAGTGGTTGCTCTTTGACCGACTAGTCTGTGTTAAAACCCTAATTTCTGGGCAGCCGCCAGCCCAACCTATTTATACCCCTCCCAAACGTTTTCTTCTTCCTCCACTCGACCCAAAACCCTAGTTTCTCCCCCATTGAGCCCCCATCTTCCTCAAACCCTTATTCCTTCATTCCAAGCCCAAGATCCATCATCCAAACCATCCCTCAACACATTCTACCCCTCATCTTCCCCAAAATCTCATCAAATCCCCCAAAAACCCTAGTTCTCCAAACTTCTCCATTCGTTTCCAGATCTGGTCCCTAGGTTCTCCGGAGTGTTTCTTCCGCCTCCTCACGGTAAGAAATCGATCTCTTGATGTTTTCATAACCTATTTGTATTTTTATGAAACCCTAATGAAATGGATGTTGTTTTGATGATTGTTTCCCCTTAATAGTGATTTCCCCGTAGTTTAGCATCCGCGAGACGAACCTTCGTGATCGTCATCCCCGGTGCAAGGCAAGTGAAACTTGCCACTTAGGGTTTAGGCCATGTTTTAGGCCATCTTGCTTGTTGTAGGCGTAAAAGAGGCTAGGCGACGAAATGATACTCGCCTAGGTGCAAATTGGGGAACTAGCTTGACAACGAAGCTAGTTCCGACATATATCATGTTGCACAATTACCATGTCATGTTTAATTTCTATTAACGGTACGTAAATTAATTGTCATGTCATTGCATTCTTAAAGTGTTTCCGTGAATACGTAGCTTCGCTACAATGTTTGTGTTCCTGGCTCGTGTGTTGGTTGATAGCCAATGCCCGAAATGCTTGTTTCCGGCTAGGTGCACCCCTACGCCAATTGTTTATAAATCGTGAACTAGAATGCGAGCTCCTGTGCAGGGCAACCCCGGCTCATTTACTGAGCTCGTGTGCGGGGACCCTGGCTCGATTACTTGAGGGTATTGGGGGTAAGAGTTAAGCGGCCAATCAACTGGGAGTCTGCCCGATCAGCAACTGCAGTGGTAAGGCGTAAACTCTGGGTTTTGGGGTAGTGTTAAGCGGCCAATTAGCGTGAATGCCAAACCATTCAGTTGTAAGGCGTAAACATCTACAAAACAATAGTGAAATGTGAATAGTGAATTGATTGAGATTGTTAGTAGCTTGGCTACTCTTGTCTTGTCCCGTTAATTGTTCTCTTGTACTTATTGTTCACCATGTCTTGCTTGTGCACTCATGTTATAACTGTCATGTCATGCATACTAAAACTGCTAGGTTGCTAGTTGCCTTACTTTCAGTTTCCTTGCCCAAGTCTTTTAGACTTGCTGACATGTGCCCCTTTACTCTTTTGGGTGACACATGTTAGATCCTGAGCCTGAGTACCTTGTTGAGGACGAGGTGTTTACTGATGCCGAGCCCGAGCTTGTGTTTGACGGGGAGTACGTGGACATTGGGGACCAGTCCTAGTGTTTTCGTTGTGTTTCCCTTTTTGTTTTAGACTGCTGTTTTGTTGTCGGTGCGTAGCACCTATACCTTGTGGCGTTGTTGCTTTTGTTGGCCTTGTTCTGGGCCATAGACTCTTTCTTTTAGCCTGGTGGCTTTTCTGGATGTTGGACTAAAGTTCATGTTGGACAATTTGTGAGATATGAGAATTTTATTTCTGTCTCAATGCTTGTGTTATTATTGTTGTTCCGTTGTGGTTACAGGGACCTGCTTATGTTTTATTGACGCTTATTAGGTTTGGGGCTTCACAGCTCAACTCTCGTGCGGACCTTTTCACGTCTCGCCTCCATTTTAGGGAAGCGGGGCATGACAGAAGGTTGGCTAAGAAAAGTGAAGGAAGAAGTGAAAACGTTTAGGGTTTAAATAGAAATAAAAAGCTGCGGCTACAACTTAACCTAGGGTTTCTGGGTAGATTAGTCGGTCAGTGAAGAGTGGTCGACCGACTAGTTTGGGAACTAGTCGGTCGGTCGTCCAACTGAGACCGACTAAAAGGCAAACAGTGAACAGGTTCAATACAGGGTAGACAGATTTAGTCGGTCTGTGAAGGCTCGTCAACCAATTAGTTTGGGATTTAGTCGGTCGGTGATTGTTCATAGACCGACTAAGGGTCGAATATGATAGACAATAAGTACTGAGAGTTAGTCGGTCAGTGAAGAAACTCTAACCGACTAGTTTCTCAACTAGTCGGTCGATAGTCGTTCTTTGACCGACTAACTGTAAACAGTAACTCGGCTGTCAGAAAGAACTCAGAATTAGTCGGTCGGAGAAGAAGTTCTAACCGACTAGTTTCACAACTAGGCGGTCGAAAGATGTGCTTAGACCGACTAAGTGGAAGCAGTAACTCAGCTGAAATAATCAAGATGAACTAGTCGGTTCCTGAAGAGTTGCCGACCGAGTAGATTGCAATCTAATCGGTTGGTTCCCCTTCTTGAACCAACTAAGATGCACGAAAAGTGTCGAATTGAAGCGCAAAGCTTCGGGAAGATTCTAATGGCTTCTAAGATCAACCTAGCTCTACGATATGGACGCTATGAAGTTCATCGTAAAAATACTCACTCCAATCCCATCATGATATGCAACGGAAGATAGAAGATCAGAAGGAAAAACGCCCAACAGGGGAAAAACACACAAGGAAGAGAACAACCATAATATATATATAATAGACAAAACATAGGCAAAAACCAGTCGTTACACTCATTCTCAAATTCTCCTCCATGATCACTACGAATAGTGATAATGGTGGATCCTAAGAAATTTTGAATCTTCTTTGCAATTATGGTAAACTCTTCAAAGGCTTCATTCTTATTAGGTAAGAATGAAACCCAAGTAAATCTAGAGAAGTCGTCAACGATAACTAATCCATAGTGAGCATTACCTAAAGAGACGGTTCTAGTTGGCCCAAATAAGTCTAGATGAAGTAATTCTAGGGACCTCTTAGAAGTTATGCCTTCTTTAAGTTTAAATGATGATTTACTAAGTTTACCTCGTTGACATGAATCACAAAAGTTTTTCTTACTAAAAGCAATTTTCGAAAAACCTTTACTAGATCATGCTTAGCTAACTTATATAAGTGCTTAAAATGAACATGACCAAAATGGTGATGCCATAATAGTTGTTCATTTGCATTAGCAACTAAGCAATGTTCTACGGTTTTAGGCAAGCTCAAATAATAAATATTTTTACGCATAATACCGGTAAATAAAACATGTTAAAATCAATAATTTCACACATACCCTCTCCAAAGTTAACCTTGTAACCTTTGTCACAAAGTTGACTAATGGAGATAAGGTTACGACACAAGCCACTAACTAAATAGACATTAGTAATGAGTGGTTTGGAAGGATTACCGACTTTACCTACTCCAATGATGGTTCCCTTTTGATTACCTCCAAAAGTGACTGTTGCACCATCCTTGATGGTAATCACTTCGGAGAGCAATGATGGATCTCCCGTCATGTGCTTGGAGCAACCACTGTCGAGTATCCATCCTTTTCTTTTAGAGCCAATATGACGTTTATTGCTCTCTTTCTTTTTCTTTGATACCTACATGATATACCATAAGCTTATGGTACCCAATTTTTGTTGGGTCCAAGGGGATTAGCCCTTTTGGAAGCCAAGTCCAAGTGGATTTTCCCTTCCAACATAATTACCACTATTGATAACATAATGAAAATAGTAATTAACATAGGCATTCCTATCATTTAAGCTTGTGTTCTTAGGACCCCCAAATTGTGTATGTTTTGGGAGTACTTTTCCTACAATTGATTGGTTTCTATGTGGTGTGTGCATCCTAGGAACATGCTTTCTAGCATATGACAATGGAGGTGGATAAGCATTACACATATAAGGGTTGTATGCAACCTTAGGTACATGCATGTTATATGAAGCATAAGGGGCATGCATGACATGATGTGGATGTGCATACATGGAAAAATGATGTATATGAGCATATAAGCATGTTGGGGCACGTACATGAGTATTTCTCATGTGTGGGTTTGCACGTGTCCGTGGGTGTGGAGCATAGAAAGTGTCATGAGCATCCACTTGTGAAGTAGGAGATTTCCTACGTGGATGAATGTTGGTATACATGTAAGCATGACCTCTCGTTGGGTTTCCACCCCTAGTGGGTTTCTTACCAAAAGGAAGAGATTGTGAAGTGGTGATTTTCTTGGTAGGTTTGCTACCAATAGTGTTTTTGACACCACTTGTGGATGCATCGGAGGATGGACTCACAAAGTCTATAGTGAGACCACTATAGGAGGTGCGAGCATTGGATACACTTGCTTCCACAAAACCAAGACCAACATGATGTGTGTTCGGAAATTGGTTTGCTAGCAAATCATCCGATTGTCCTTTCCCCTTATTAAATCTCATAATACGGGAGGACATGAGCTCATATTTCTCCTTACGAGAAGAAATATTGGTATCCAAGGTGGACACCAGTGCTTTGAGCTCGTGCACTTGGGTTTTAAGAGAATTATTCTCTAAACCCAATTGTGTGTTTCGTGAAGCTAGATAATTATTATCCTTAGGATACATTTGATCTAGTTGAGATTTGAGGGAATTCGCCTCATTTCTCAATATGTCGTTTTGAGAAACCAAGGAGGTTTTCTCAAGTGTTAGTGTATCAACAATAGTGTCATTGTTGATAATACATGGAATGGATGGCTAGCTAACATTCAATTTCTTTAAACTAGTATATCTAGCATTAAAGATTGCTACTTAGCAAATAGTTCTTCATTAGCAATACGCAATTCATCCATTGTAACCTTGGGTTCATCGATGTCGGAATCACTCTCCTCGGAGAGTGGATCTTCCCAGGCCATGAAACACATGTGGGCACTTTCACCCTTCTCATCATCGGATTCGCTTGATGAGTCTCCACTCGAGTCATCGAATGTATCGACAAGTCTGTTCTTCTTATCTTTCTTGTACTTGTCAGACTTATGGTACTTCGGAGCCTTCCACTTCTCTTTGTTTCGGAGCATTGGGCAATCCTTCTTGATGTCCCCTGGCTTATTACACTTAAAACAAAGGGAAGAAGTGTTATTCGTAGGATCAAATTGGAGGAAAATGTACCTTTGCGAAAGAAGCGTTGGAACTTCTTCGCCATTTGAGCCATCTCCTCCAAGTCCATCTCATTTTCTTATTCTTCACTATCGGAGGATGAAGAATTAGGTTTGAATGCTAATGCTTTCTTCTTGGCCTCCGAAGGGTTCATCATAGCTCGAATCTTCAATCGGTTCTCCCGTCTTACTTCGTAAGACATAAGATTTCCGATATGATTTACGACTATGTAATTCTTCATGTCATTGACCTCCTCAATGAAGCTTGCTCTTTGTTCCCATTTGGATGTCATTCCCATTATGATCTTTCTCACCTTCTCTGGTTGGGTGTAGGTTTGTCCAAGAGCTTACAGTTCATTGGTGATGTCGGTTAAACGTCTGTACATCGTTGTTATGCTCTCATTATCCTGCATGTGAAACATATCGAAATTTTACACAGCAACATATAGTTTGGAAAGTTTTACCTTGTTCGTTCCCTCATGGGTAACGACTAGATGGTCCCAAATTTGATATGCACTCTTACATGTGCATATCCTATCGAACTCATCTGGGTCCAACGCACAATGAAGAGCGTTCATTGCCTCAGAGTTGTTAACTTCGGCGGCCTTCTCGGAAGACGTCCATTTGTCATAATACTCTTCGGAGCGTTCGACGTACTTCTTGTGGAGGGTTCTCCAAAGAGAAACACTCCTTAGGAACGTCTCCAACCGACATTTCCAATAGCCGAAAGTCGTACCATTGAAACGCGGGGGACGAACCGTTGATTGTCCTTCGAAGACGGTGAACATTCCATCACGGTCATGATTGTTGTATGAAGTCGGTGGAGGAACGTTGTTGTTTTTGGATGCCATAGCTAAATACCAGCACTCTAATACCAATTGTAAGGTCCCTGGCTATGAGGAAAACACTAAACGGGGGGGGGGGGGGGGGGGGGGGGGTGAATAATGTTTATACAATTTAAAAAGATAGTTACACCAAATTAAATTCCTAACCGACAATTAAGTGCGGAATGAAGGTTAACTCTAAAAATTAAACAATGCAAACACATAGATGTTTCAAGGGTTCGGATTACACAAGTCAACACCCGACTTGTTCCCGGTAATCACGTCCCTTCCACTCAGATACCACCGGATACTCAAGTTAGAATCTTAAATTGAGGTTTCCTTAAAACCCACTTATAGCAACCCTACAAGTGAAATCGAAGTACACTCGACTGTCCTTGACTCCCACAACTTGGAACCAAGCAAACCACTCTCACAACCCGAGAGTAAATCAAATAACGAAAGTTATGAAATATGAAATAAACAACACTTACAATCACCTATGCCATGAAGTAGAACTTGAAGGACAGTGTGTTGTGTGTTGAATGACTCACTTGAAGAGAGGAAAGCCATTTCTCTTGACTGCACCAAATGCCTAGAAGATTTCTCTTTGGTTGTAGGTTGGAGAGCAAGAGATTGAAAGATAGAAATTCTAAGGCTTTAGGATTTTAAGAGCTTTGATCTTTGAATATTGAAAGCTTGAATGTTTGAGCAAAATGAATCTCACGTGAGAAGAAACCTCTTAATAGAACAGTAGAGGTTGGCTTTATAGATTTCTCAAAACCCTCAAATAGAATTACCAAAAGCCCCTTTGAAACCCGTGGAGAAAAGCTCAACGGATAGATTCTGCACGACAGTCGACTGTTGAACAAAACACAGTCGACAGCTGCACTGTGTCAGATGATAGGTGAGAATTCAAACAGTAACTTACCATGTGGACACTCGACTGATGAATAGAAGATAGTCGACAGTTAAACCAACAGACGACTGTAATTCCTTTTACAGGTGACTGACCGCAATCTGGGTAAGGTGAGAAAGTCTCAGAAAAGTCTGAAAATACAGGACAGAAGACTGATGAAGAGAAGACGGTCGACTGTAAATCTAACACGCGACTGTAATTCCTTCTACAGGCGACTGTCACAAACCCTGACATTTTCCAGAGAGTTGAGTCTGCAGAGAAGCTCAAAGACAGACGACTGATGAAGGATTGACAGTCGACTGTGCCATTGGACAGTCGACTGTAAATATAAAACCAGTCGACTGGCACTAGAATACGAATTATTTCAGAGAGCGAGTCCTATAGAAGAACCATGGACAGGCGAATGTTGAAGCATTTACAGTCGACTGGTCCTTTGACAGGCGACTGTAAATACAACATCGGTCAACAGAAAGCCGGTGCATTGGATCTGCATTCCTTCATAGAGGGGGTGACTTTGTATTTTTGTATTTGAGGGACATTGTATTTTTGGGAAACCCTTTGAGGGAAACCAAATGGTTTTTGAATTCAAATGGTTTGGGTGCTGTTATTGTAGATTAATGTTTATTAATCACATATTGTTTATCTGAGTGCAATTTACTAAAGAAAAAATGACCAATACCAAGATGGACAAAGTCAATTAAAAAATACCATCAATATCAAACAACAAAAAGGCTCAAATATAAGCCAGAGCAAGAATAGCAACACAACAAAGTAAATTTCTTGACTTTAAGAATTTTTAATTTTTAATTAGCAATTGGTAACTTAATGTTTGCTGTAGTGTGTGGGAACACACACACACACACACACATACACACACACACAGAGAGAGAGAGAGAGAGAGAGAGAGAGAGAGAACTGAATAGTTACACACACTAATGTTGATGCAAATATATATGTTCATACACACTAATTAACAGATACAATAATGTTGATGGCTTTAAGAATGGTTACTAGATTCTTATTGCAATGAAAATAGGAAACTGAATTTCGATATATATGTTCACATTGGCCCTTTGTCTTTTTCAATTGTGAACTTAGCGTCTGTCTGTAATTCGGAAATAATGAATCTGAAAGTTGATATATTCTTCCAGCAAAATCTACCAAGTTAATGACGTTTATAACATGAAGATAGAAACAGTGAAACCTGAAAATTCTACTTCAAGCCGAGTTCTTCAGAATTCATGTGGTTCAGACAAATCCACATGTTAACATCGTCTCATAGAACATAGAAGCGCCAGCAGTATACCAAACCACACACGAGCTTGACCAAGCACCCATCATTCTTTCTTATGCCCGAAAATTTGAGTAAACAATAAGGGAAGATGAAATAAATTTGTCTATGTTGTGAACGGATGTTGATGATAGATTTGTATTATGATTACGTCTTATCTTATAGATAAGAATGTATCTATTGTATCATATCTTTCTACGCTCCTCCATCTGCTATAAATAAAGAGTTGGGGACTCCTCCCCAAATGATGATTCATAACACGTTATTAGCATGAGCCTCTAAATAAATTTCCACACAAAAACTGATAAGAAGATTCAATTGAAGCTTTTGAAGACGGTTCGTCAAGGTTTATTTTATAGTCTTCTAGCTTCATTTCGTATAGAATGTTAAGCCTTGAGTAGGACTTACATTATAATCTTCTTATCGCTCATATCTTAAAGCTAGGATTATCTTAGAAGCCATTAGAAACTATCCTGAAGCCAATCGCTTCTTCCCTCAGCTTCTAGTGCATCTTAGTTGGTTCAAGTAGAAGAACCAACTGACTAGATGACGATCTAGTCGGTCGGTAATTCCTCTTGAACCGACTAGATGTCCTTGCTCAATTCAGCCTAGACTCTGTTGATCAATTAGTCGGTCAAAGAAGGTTCAACCCGACCGACTAGATGACTATCTAGTCGGTTAGGAATCCTTCTCAGACCGACTAGTTATCATTCCCTCATTTCAGCTCATTCACTGTTATAGTTAGTCGGTCCAAGAAGGTTCATCGACCGACTAGTTGTTAAACTAGTCGGTTTGGAATCCTTCTTAGACCAACTAGTTGTGTGTTCAGTTTTTCAGCCTGAGCTACTATTTATCTTTAGTCGGTCTAAGTACGATTGTTGACCGCCTAGTTGAGAAACTAGTCGGTTGGAATTTGTTCTCAGACCGACTAGTTCAACTTGAATTCAGCCTATCTTGTTTTGACTCTTAGTCGGTCAAAGAACACTCACCGACCGACTAGTTGTGAAACTAGTCAGTTGGCATGTCTTCTTAGACCGACTAGTTCTTTATGTCTGAACTTTCTCGTTTGGATGTTCTCCTGTTAGTCGGTTCATGTTGAATCACCGACCGACTAGTTGAGAAACTAGTCGGTCAGTGATCCTTCTTAGACCGATTAACTGATTCAGAAATATGACCGTTGGGAATCTTTTGAAACACACGATTTTTCTTGCCTCTATAAATACAAACATGATTCATTTGAGGCAAGGTAAGAGGTCCATTATCCAAGTTATTTCAGACCTAAGAGAAGAGTTTTCTCAAGCTATGTCTAAGCTCTCTCTTCTCACAAGAATCTCTTCCTCAACTTCTTGAGCCCTAATTCCTCAAGAAGGATTCTTTCCATTGTGAGCCATTCAAGCCAAGGGCTTTGAATCCAAGTCACAAACTCCTTCCTAGCTATCTATTATTGTCCATCTTGGTGGAGCTAGGGTTTGGTGCTTGCTTCTTCCTCAAAATCCATTCTTGCCCTAAATTGGTAAGTATACTCAAGGCATGGGATTTTGTGGTAAGTGTTTCATTATTTCATCTCATTTGTTATTTGAGTTTTTCTCTCGGTTGTGAGAGAGTCTGTTATCCCTGGTTGTGGGAGTCACAATTTCATTGTGTATGATTTGGTCTTGTAGAGGTTTTTCTACAAGAATTTCATAGTGCAAAAACATGGGTTAGTGGTTTCTAACTCAAGTATCCAGAGGGGATCTGGGTGGTTGGGACGTAGGATCATCGGGAACAAGTCGGGGAGACTTGGGTGGATCCGAAACCCGTTACATCATTTGTTTGTGTTGTCTATTCTTGTTGTTTGTAGTCTATTCCGCATTGTTGTTTGTATGTTTTGCACAATAATTAGGAATAACACTCTTGATTATTTTAAAGTACTATTCACCCCCCCCTCTAGTACGTGTGCAGTAGCTAGCCCAGGGTACTACAATTGGTATCAAAGCCAGAGTTCAAAGCTACAAGGTTCATAGCTATGACAAACAACGACTACAACATCTTCAAGAATCGTGAAGGAGCTTCTTCAGTTATGAAAGGACAATCCTCAGTTAGGCCTCATCACTTTAATGGTACCAACTATGGGTACTGGAAATACCAGATGGAAACCTTCCTCCGAAGCGCTTCACTATGGAGAGCCACGATGACAGAGTATGTCGAGCCCACCGAACAAGATTTCACGAATTGGACTACCACGGAGGTCGCCGCGGAGGTAAACAATGCCAAGCCAATGAATGCCTTGCAATGTGCGTTGGAGCCCGAAGACTTCAACAAGATATGCACATGTAAGAGTGCATATCAAATATGGAACCAACTCCTCATCTTGCACGAAGGAACGAGTACGGTAAAAGACTCTAAACTCGTTGTTGCTAACAAAGAGTTCGAATTATTTCACATGGAACAGGGTGAAAGTATGAAGGAGTACTATACTCGCTTCGTGGACATTTCCAATGAATTGGAAGCTCTTGGGAAGAACTATACCCAAAAGGAGAAAGTCGCGAAGATTATTGACGGACTTCCTTCTTATTGGGAAAAGCGTGCCTTCGCCATCGAGGAAGGTAACGATATGAGTAAGTATACTGTCGTACAACTAATGGGTACCTTGATGTCTTATGAGGTACGCAAGGACAGTAAGATAAAGATGAAGGAAAAGATGAAGGCGTACTTGAAGTAAGACGAGCCAAAGAAGAGGATGATTGCGTTCAAGGCCGATCCATCTATATCTACCGATGACGAAGAATCGGAAGACGAGTTGGACATTGAATCTTTGGCCGAGTTGGCAAAGAAGTTCGATCGATTCTTCTGAAAAGGTAAGTTTAAGAATCTATCTAAGTTTAGTTCTACTAATGCCTCCCGCTCCCGTGTGTTATAAATGCAACAAGCCAGGACACATCAAGCCGGATTGTCCCTCTCAATAAACACAAGGAGAAGTGGAAGGCATCCAAGTATGACAAGTCGAGAAAGTACAAGAAGGGATACAAGAAAGGACTTGTCGGCACATTCACCGACCTCCGACGAGGACTCCTCAAGTGGAGAGTCGGATGATGAAAAGGTGGAGAAAGCACACATGTGCTTCATGGGAAAAGAGGAACGTGATCAAGAGACCTCCTCCGATGAAAGCGAGGATGAAAGCGAGGATGAAGGCGAAGAGGTAACTATGGATGAACTTAGATTAGCCAACGAACAACTTTGGTATAAGTTTTCTAAATTGGCTAATAGATTTATTAAGACTAAAAATGAGCTAACTAGTCTTCAAACCTCGCCTAAGCCTATCATTGGCAACAAACGACACCGTTGTTGAAGGGTTGAGAAATGAGATTGTAAATCTCAAATCTCAACTTGAGCACGTTCAAATTGAGGATTCAAATAAACATGTGATAGCGGATTTGACGTCTCAAAACTCAACTTTGAGTATTGAGAAATAAGAATCTCAAGTCACGTGTTTGTGCACTCACATCGCAAGTGTCCACCTTGGATGCTTCTATGCATTCTCTCATTGAGAAGTATGAGTGCACATTAGGCCGAATAAATGAATTCAATAAAGGTAAGGGCCATTTGGATAATATCCTAAATGACTTACTTCCGGCCAATCATGACATTGGCTTGGGGTGTAAGATGGGAGACTCATCCAAGTCGGTCACGACCTTTGTTAGGCCATCTTTTGAAGCCTCAACTAGTGGGAGTAAACACTTCATGGGTAGTTCTTCTACCAATGGTGCTTCCGCTAGGTACACACCCCCATTTGGAAAGAAACCCACTTTGGGTGAACCTCCAAAGAAGGGTCATGCTTTCATGTATACCATGCCACGTAGGAACACACATCCTACCCCACATGTTCGCACGTATGATGATTTTTATGCTCCTCATCCACGAGCATGTGCACACCATGTGAGACACACTCATGCACGTGTTCCTCCACATGCATATGTTCATCATCATTACTATATGAATGATAATCATCATGCACCATTTCATCATATATCATATGCATATCCACGGCATGCATCACGTAGACATCAACAACGTATGCATGCTCCCAATAGGAATAGGGCTCCCAAAATCTTAACTATTTGGAGTCCGAAGGACACAAGCATGCATGAAAAACAAGCTTACATGAATTCCAATTTTATGAATGTCGTGCATAATGATGATTTCGTTGGGAAGTCTAAGTCCAATTAGACTTGGCTTCCAAAGGTCTAATCTCTTAGGACCCAATGTCATTGGGTACCATGGAATGATATTTTATCTTCAGGTACTCAAGAAATAGAGAAGGAGCAACAAATCTAAATTTAGCTCCAAGAATTGTGTTTTCTAGGTTCAATCCACCATGGGACACCAACCCTACCAACTCCTCGATTTGCAAAGGATTTTCATTCAAATGGAGTTGATGGTGCTTAAGTGATGCACCCAAAGTAGGGGGAGCCTAATGTTGTAAGTATATTCTTACATCTGATTTACATTGGTATCCATGTGTTTTGAGCTTTTGATATTGTACTTATCTTTCTTATGCATGCTAGTACTAGATTTTGTGTATGCCATAAATTTTATGAAGTTACTATCTCTATTTTGGCATAACAAATTTTGTATGATGCGTACGTCATGTTGCCATTTGTTTCTTGTGCACATTGTATTTATGTCTTTGATATTGTTTTCCGTCGCTCGACGATAATTTTGGTTATATAGAATTGCTTTTATGAAAACATAGAATTGTTTTCCATGCACTAAATTAACCAAGAATGTTGATATTGGAGAGTATGTTCCATAACTCAATAAGTGAAATTGATTTGAGTTTTGTTGATTTCGTTTTTCGATTTTCGACTAGGGTCTCGTTGGCACGCTTTGATTTACTTCGGTATTTTACATTTGGTATTTTTCATTGGCGTCATTTGGACCGTGGTCGTATTCTTCGACTCTCGTGCTTTTATTTTTAGCCATTGGTTTTGTCATAGATCTCCTCCCCGCTCTTTTTGCTAATGCCAAAGGGGTAGAGAATTAATAATGACAATGTGCTAATTGAGAATTCAAAGCAATTTACCGTGAATCTAATTTGATATGTTAGATTCAGTGGGAGTGAAGATATAAAACTGGATTTAGATCCTAAATTGCAATAATAGGATTCACATTTTATAATTTCCTCGTCTGCTTGATGCGTATGATTATTATTGATTACGGAACTAACGTGTCATCAATGCAGGGAGAGTAAGTAAATTTCATTTGAATCATTATTATTGATTATTATTTATGTTGGTTTGTCATCACCAAAAAGGGGGAGAATGTTGAGTATTGATTCCCCGAATTTGGTTTTGATGATGAGGAAACATAAATATCGTGAACTAACTTCGTTGTGAGCGCAGTTATGGAGATCGTCGCCAAACTACTTCTTACTTCTCAAGCGACGTCCTAAGACTTCTCAATACGCGTGATCATGTGCCTGAAGCTTTGTTGAAGCTCAAGGACCATTACTGAAGTCAAGAAGATTCGATTGAAGCTTTTGAAGACGATTCATCAAGGTTTATTTTATAGTCTTCTAGCCTTCATTTCGTATAGAATGTTAAGACTTGAGTAGGACTTACATTATAATCTTCTTATCGCTCATATCTTAGAGCTAGGATTATCTTAGAAGCCATTAGAAACTTTTTCGAAGCCTATCGCTTCTTCCCCTCGGCTTCTAGTGCATCTTAGTTGGTTCAAGTAGAAGAACCAACCGACTAGATGACGATCTAGTCGATCGACAATTCCTCTTGAACCGACTAGATGTCCTTGCTCAATTCAGCCTAGACTCTGTTGATCAATTAGTCGGTCAAAGAAGGTTCACCGACCGACTAGATGATCTAGTCGGTTAGGAATCCTTCTCAGACCGACTAGTTATCATTGCATCATTTCAGCTTATTCACTGTTTACAGTTAGTCGGCTCCAAGAAGGTTCATCGACCGACTAGTTGTTTAAACTAGTCGGTTTGGAATCCTTCTTAGACCAACTAGTTGTGTGTTCAGTTTTTCAGCCTGAGCTACTATATATCTTTAGTCGGTCTAAGTACGATTGTCGACCGACTAGTTGAGAAACTAGTCGGTTGGAATTTGTTCTCAGACCGACTAGTTCAACTTGAATTCAGCCTATCTTGTTTTGACTCTTAGTCGGTCAAAGAACACTCACCGACCGACTAGTTGTGAAACTAGTCGGTTGGCATGTCTTCTTAGACCGACTAGTTCTTTATGTCTGAACTTTCTCTTTTGGCTGTTCTCCCGGTTAGTCGGTTCATGTTGAATCACCGACCAACTAGTTGAGAAACTAGTCGGTCAGTGATCCTTCTTAGACCGATTAACTGCTTCAGAAATATGACAGTTGGGAATCTTTTGAACACGATTTATCTTGACTCTATAAATACAAACTTGATTCGTTTGAGGCAAGGTAAGAGGTCCATTATCCAAGTTATTTCAGACCTAAGAGAAGAGTTTTCTCAAGCTATGTCTAAGCTCTCTCTTCTCACAAGAATCTCTCCCTCAACTTCTTGAGCCCTAATTCCTCAAGAGGGATTCTTTCCATTGTGAGCCATTCAAGCCAAGGGCTTTGAATCTAAGTCACCAACTCCTCCCTAGCTATCTATTGTTGTCCATCTTGGTGGAGCTATGGTTTGGTGCTTGCTTCTTCCTCAAAATCCATTCTAGCCCTAAATTGGGTAAGTATACTCAAGGCATAGGATTTTGTGGTAAGTGTTTCATTATTTCATCTCATTTTGTTATTTGAGTTTGTCTCTCGGTTGTGAGAGAGTTTGTGATCCCGGGTTGTGGGAGTCACAATTTCATTGTGTATGATTTGGTCTTGTAGAGGTTTTTCTACAAGAATTTCATAGAGCAAAATCTTGGGTTAGAGGTTTCTAACTCAAGTATCCGGAGGGGATCCGGGTGGTTGAGACGTAGGATCACCGGGAACAAGTCGGGGAGACTTGGGTGGATCCGAACCCGTTACATCATTTATTTGCGTTGTCTATTCTTGTTGTTTGTAGTCTATTCCGCATTGTTGTTTGTATGTTTGCACAATAATTAGGAATAACACTCTTGATTATTTTAAAGTACTATTCACCCCCCCTCTAGTACGTGTGCAGTAGCTAGCCCAGTGCACTACAAAAACTGATCGTTGCGAAAGCCAAGGCGGGAGATCCACTCATGTGGCTTTGTCTATCTCAAACGGGCGGCGTCATCCACACGTAGGCTTCTTCAACCGTCGCTAGATCTGGAGGACGGATCTAGAGGTATTATCGCTAAAAATTCAATTTTTAATCATGTGCATAATTGTTTTCTCTATCAATCTCGCAAGATCAGAGTGGAAATAGGGGTAATTGCCTACATTGACGATTTTTTCGTCTAAAATCATGTTTTTATCATGTTTTTAATCTTAAAAATAAAATAAAAATCATATTTTTATCCCCCACGGCTTCGCTGGCGCCTTGCCTCCGGCCGCCGTTAATCTTGCCTCTGGCCGCCGTTGATCTACCTCCCCAAAGGTGGAAATAGACCCCCCCCTCGACGATTCTACCACAGATCTGCCCCATATGCCTCACTGCGGGGGGGGGGGGGTGTTGTAACGGCCGCTTTCCGGCCATTCGTATTTTCTACGTGCACATACTTTTTCGTGCACATATTTTATTTGACTCCTTCTTGGTTTCGGTATATACGATGTGATATGCCGTTGTGACCGTATGGAAGTGTAGAATTATCTAATAATTTTTAAGAACATCATTTCACGGCTCGTTTTCTCACAAAACAGCTTTGAAGGGAAGGGCGTTTTGGTCTGTTGGCTTCAATGCTCAGTTCTTGATTTTATAATAATTTTCGATAGGATTAACACGCGATCGGACCACGTTGCCCCGTACTACTCGTCTCCATGATCGTCTCGGTATTTTCGAATTATTTTTCCGATGCTCGCAGTGGAAGTTATCCCCTAATCAATTTTCAACCATTGATTAGCCTCTAATCCATTTGAAATTCAAATTTAACCCAATCCCTCAATTGGCTCATACGTATCAAGAGGGATTAAATTCTGCCACTATTTGCACCCCCTCCTTCCCCTAAGTCTTCTCCTCCTATCTCTCTCTCTCTCTCTCCCCCAATTAGCCAAAATCCCAAGGCTACATATCAAACCCCTCATCTTCTAAAAGGGAAACCCAACACCAGCCGCATTACCTCACGCAAACCCATAGCCGCACCGTTTCCCTCTTCTTCTCCAGCCACCCAAGGTCACCGCCGACCTCCCCTGGACGCAGGCCACCTCTCCCCTCTGGCCCCCTTCTCTCTCCTCCATTTCCTCTCTCTAAAAAGCCCTCAAACCCAAATAACCACAGATCTGACCCGCCGGAGTTACTGTTCACGGCCAGCCACCGGCCACCGTCGCTGCCGACGCCCACCACCCCCACCTTGTTCCCCTTTGACCCCTCTATGCTCTGCAACTTCCCTCACGCTCATAGCCCACCTGTAGCTCCGTGAAACCTCGTCGGAACACGCCGTATCAGCTGTTTTTGACAGATCTGGAAGCTGAATTTTAACGCCGGCTCAAGATCACCGCCGACCACCCCTGACGTCAACTCCATCGCCGTTGGCTTCGTCTTAAATTCATTTTGCTTCTACAACTTTCCATTGTCGCTGTTCATCACTGGATTTTCATTGAGACGCACGACAACGAATGTTGAGCGTCTCTGTCCTCTCCAGCTTCTCACGGCCACCCACCGCCGTACGCTCACGCGTCGGCCACCCACCAGGCCGAGCATCTTCCACTGATCCTATTTTATCTACGACAGCCCCTTGGTCACTTGGAGTTCACGTGCGTCGCCGCACACACGTGTTTTAGCCGATGTCGCCGTTGTCGTGAAGATCCGTTGCACTACCCTCAATGGGAGGAGGATCACTGTTAGCTCGCTGATTTCATGCCACCATCGCACTATCTAGAGGTGCCTCGCTGTGCTACCCATGGCCGAGGAGTTCCAGACGATGCCAACGCTTCGCCGTTCAGACCCGACTTCCGCTTGTTGAACGACGTCACGAGGTTGGTTCCCCTAACGAGTAGTAAAACCCACAGTGTAACTCATCAAAACCTAATCTAAAATTTGGTCAACATGAACTAAAGTTTATTTCAGCATATGTAAAACTTTACCCACCATAGGAAAGATCGACGAACGGACTAATTTTCTGTGCACATAGGGTAGACGTCGATCTAAACTGAACGTAACATCAAAAACGTGACTTTTTGACTGTTAGGGTAGTCCCGCCAATTTTAGAAACAAAACATAATAGGATTAACAAAAAGCGCGATCTGACATCGCCATGACCCTGTTTTAGACGAACTACCGCCGACGCGATGCTTTGATGGGACGCTCCGGACAGACGAAGCACTCACCACCGCAGGCAAGTGTACTCACTTGTACCTTCGGCCGTGTTTAGGCCATAGACTCTTAGAAATGTTAAAACGTGAACAAAGAGAACCGGACGTGAAATGATAGCGTCTGGGACCCCCCTGACAGCTTAAACTTAACGACGAAGTCTAAGCGCAACAACAACAACTGTCACCTAGGGTTTTTCTGTGTGTGCGTGCGTGTGGACCCCCTAGAAGAGCAATCCCTTACTTGTCATATCGTGTCTTTTTATACACAGCCTGCGGGTAATAGGGCACTCACCAGTGGGTGAGTGATCCCTTGTACGGATACACAGCCTGCGGGCAATAGGGCACTCACCAGTGGGTGAGTGATCCCTTGTACGGATACACAGCCGGCGGGCAATATGGCACTCACCAGTGAGTGAGTGATCCCTTGTACAGATACACAGCCTGTGGGCAATAGGGCACTCACCTAGCAGAGTGTGTGATCCCTTGTACGGACTTGTCTTGTGCACTTAGGTTGGGATAGGGTTGAGCATGCACACGGGGAGAGGGTCTGATCCCCCTCGAACCGTAAGGCGTGAACCCTTCGAGTCATACGTGTCTTATCGTGTCTTGTCTTGTCTTGTCTTGTCTGGCTCGTCTTATCTTGACCCGTTTAGGTTATCCCCGTAGTCGGTAGCACACGCTACGGCTACTGCTTGACGTGTTTACTTTCCCAGCTCCATTTACTTTCTATAACTTCCATGTATAACCCCAGCATGTTAATCAACCAGTAAACTGTTACTTTAAATTAAAAGACACTTGCAGTAGAGTCTAACATTTCTGTGTAGACTTTACCTGACGTACAGTTCCTTTTCTCTTGGGTGATGTACGTCAGGTGTCGAACCGGAGTTCGTGGACGAGGCAGACTTACCAGAGTACGTGGAGCCCGAGGACGTCGACCCGGAGGACATGCCTGAGAGGACCAGACTTAGACGTTCCCCACCATTGCGGATTTCTAGAGATTACTACTTTTTAGTCTGGGTGAGTAGCACCACTTTACTCTCTGCTTAGGTTGGGTGCTTCGCACTATTAGTTTCCTTTTCTGCAAATTGTTGCCATGCTTAGGCTTCTCTTATTAGATTTGTCATATGCTGGATATTATTTCTATTATAAGATGAATGCATCCTTCTCCTTCTGTACTTTTGTTATTCCGGATTTTATAAATGCAAGAGCCTGAAAATTTTGAAATGATACCCCTACAGACGCTTATTGGGTCCGAGCTTCACAGCTCCGGCCTAAGCGGGCCTTAGTCACGTTTCGCTTCCGTCGTTTTGGGAAGCGGGATGTGACAGGTTTTAGTGGTGGCCCATGCAGGTCATGCAAAAGTTCGGAACAATAAGAGTACCGCATTCATTTAATATTCATGTAAAAGTCTGAATTAGGTTTTCCCAGCCTTAGATGGTAGGAAGACTTAGATAGACATCCAGGTTTGATAGTCTGGCGCCTTGATTAAGATTTAGTCATCCTCGTCATAGGATACCTTATTAGCCCCCACTTGAATATGACCGTGTTAGATTTCTAGAACCCTTCTTTTAGTCGTTCGCTCGGGTCCATCGACTTCGGGCCCAGCAGAACGTAACCTTGATTCTCTTAGGGACCTTGCCCTGAGATCCTGATTATAGTCTAGCTCGTTAGGAAGTCTTAGTGTCGAGTTCTCCTGATCTTTAGACGGCCCGATAACTAAAACCCCTGACTTCTAGCATCTTCCTGATCGTTACACTTTTGTGTTATCGGCCGTAGAGTTCCATGTAGCTTTCATGAATCATATCCTAGGTGTATCCATCATGCGATCATTTTCCTTTCTTCCGATTCACGTGATCATTTCCTGACGATTATTGTTGATCCTTCGAATCTTTCCCTTTGCCAATTCTGCTTCCTCTAAAAGTATTTTCGAAATTCCTTATTAAGTTCTTCGCTCAATTTAATCTCTTTGAAAAACCCCTTTATTATATATTTACAATTTCTTGTTTATCGGTTGAGTAAAAAAAATTTTTTTACTGATTTTGAAACCTTCTTGGTCGTAAATTTTTTTTGTTATTATCTCGTACTTATTTTTAAATCGGTATCTTTCTATTTCAGTTTTAAAACCTTGTTATCATTTTTTGATAATTCAATATATATATTATTTTTTAAAACTACAAAATTTATTCCTAACCACTTACCGTACGTACTTTTAGAATATTTTCTGAACTAAAGAGAACTTCAATTTTTTTGTATATATATAACAGCCCTATGTTCATCGTGCTCATACTTCAAGAATCTTTGTTGAAACTTATTTTCATTTGCAAAAAAATCACTTCCTCACTCTCCTCCTTCTTTCCTTCGTCTAACTCTTTTTTTTCCGAGTTCCAATATTTTCTACCATCTGCTCACTATTTCTACATTTTTTATATAAGTATAAAGTATATGATACCATATTTTACACATAATTCTCCTTTCATCTATCTAATTATTTTGAGCAATATTTTTGTTCCACCCAACCAACTATCTCCTTACCCCGCCTTATTTGAACTCGTTCCTTCCGATCTTATTTCGTTACACTTTTGGCTTCTGTTTCCCCTTCTTTTGTGCAGACATTAGCGCTTGTAGTTGTCTGTGTTATCTCCAGTTTAGTAGTGGGCCATTTGGTTTGTGACATCGTCGTGGTGCATGTATATAGGTAGGGTGTGTGGACCTATATGAGTGTGCTACCCTTAGGACTTTAATGATCGTCTCTCGTGTCATGTGTGTATAATTAGTGTGGTTCGTAATACATGTAAGAAGTTGTCTGAATGATGGTATTCATGTGGGTGTGAATTGCATCATAACAGGCAACTCCTTGGACTTAGTCTTTCGTATTATAGTATAGCTTATCATTGGCTGCATGTGATTTTATCAAAACTTTTGTTTTCTTTTAAACCAAATCTTTAAAGTTGTGAGACTAGCACACAAGATCACAACCCTGATCTTCCCTCATCCAATACCGCAACTCCACACGTTTTTCTGAATGTTTTAAAATATGCCATTGGCCTTAAACTTCCTTTCATACCCTCTTCGGGAGTGTTATGTTTGATTGTTATGATATTGATGGTAATAGCTATTATTGTTATAGGGTTCTGTATGCGGGTAGGCTTAGAGTGAGATGAGATATACTGTACCGGTGGATAGTTGATTTTGGTACACAAAGATATTAGATTAGATTTCTTTCGGATGAAAAGAATGAGGTGTTCAAGATTTATTTATAATACCGATGTGTGACGGACTCAATAGAGAATTTTGGTTGGATGAAATTGTATGCGGGGAGATGAGAACTTATGAGACCCGAAACTTGGACGAGTGAAAGATAAGAGTAGCTAGGATGGGATAGTACGAGTTAGGTTGATCATGAGAATGAGTAGAGCACTTAAAGCAACAAGATTTGACTATAGGTTGGCGTGGGAAGGCATTGGAGATAACACGATATGTTGAGATGTATGGGATGTTATGAAGATGGATTCTATATGATTAGGAGATTAGATGATAGGGGTAAGGATAGATGTAGTTCGATGGTGCATAAATTATGGATGATGAATTTATGAGTTAATATGATGGATGATATATTGGAGACGAGATGATTGATGACTGGTATACGATAAGGTGGATTTATAAGTTAAGTGCCAGGGTGTGATTCTAGTTGTAGCATTAGCTAGTGGAGTGACGAGTTATGATGAATTATTTGAGTAACGTTGTTTGAAGTTATAGGATTACCGATCATTATGTGTAGATATGGGAGTTGTAGGCATAAGTGTTTATAGATATTATTATTACTATTAGTATAAGTGATTCCGAGGGCGGAATCATTTCTAATGTGGGTAGAATGTAACGGCCGCTTTCCGGCCGTTCGTATTTTCTACGTGCACGTATTTTTTCGTGCACGTATTTTATTTGACTCCTTCTTAGTTTCGGTATATACGATGTTATATACCGTTGTAACCGTATGAAAGTGTAGAATCATATAATAATTTTTAGGAACGTCATTTCATGGCCCGTTTTCTCGCAAAACAGCTTTGAACGGAAGGGCGTTTTGGTCTTTTGGCTTCAACGCTAAGTTCTTGATTTTATAATAATTTTCGGTAGGATTAACATGCGGCCAGACCCCGTAGCCCGTACTCCTCGTCTCCACGATCGTCTCGGTATTTTCAGATTATTTTTCCGATGCCCCCAGTGGAAGTTATCCCCTAATCAATTTTCAACCATTGATTAGCCTCTAATCCATTTGAAATTCAAATTTAACCCAATCCTACAATTGGGTCATACGTATCAAGAGGGATTAAATTCTGCCACTATTTGCACCCCCTCTTTCCCCTAAGTCTTCTCCTCCTATCTCTCTCTTTCCTGCAATTAGCCAAAATTCCAAGGCTACATATCAAAACCCTCATCTTCTAAAAGGGAAACCCAACACCAGCAGCATTACCTCACACAAACCCATATCCGTGTCATTTCCCTCTTCTTCTCCGGCCACCCAAGGTCACCGCTGACCTCCCCTGGTCGTCGGCCACCTCTCCCCTCCGGCCCCCTTCTCTCTCCTCCATTTCCTCTCTCTAAAAAGCCCTCAAACCCAAATAACCACATATCTGACCCATCGGAGTTACTGTTCACGGCCAGCCACCGGCGATCACCACCCCCACCTTGTTCCCCCTTGACCCATCTACTCTCTGTAACTTCCCTCACGCTCATAGCCCACCTGTAGCTCCGTGAAATCTCGTCGAAACACGCCATATCGGCTGTTTTTGACAGATCTGGAAGCTGAACTTCAACGTCGGCTCACGATCACCTCCGACAACCCCCAACGTCAACTCTACCACCATTGGCTTCGTCTTGAATTCCTTTTGCTTCTCAACATCCCGTTGTCGTTGTTCATCGCTGGATTTCCACTGAGACGCACGATAACGAACGTTGCGCGAATCTGTCCTCTTAGGCTTCTCACGGCCACCCACTACCGTACGCTCACGCCGTCGGCCACCCACCAGGCCGAGAATCTTCCATTAATCCTATTTCATCTACGACAGCCCCTCGGTCCCTTGGAGTTCACATGCATTGCCGCACATACTGTTTTTAGCCGACGTCGTCGTTGTCGTGAAGATCCGTTGTGTTACCCGCAACGGGAGGAGGATCGTTGTTAGCTCGCTGATTTCACGCCGCCACCCTACTGTCCAGAGGTTTCTCGCTATGCTACCCACGGCCGAGGAGTTCCAAACGACGCCGACGCTTCGCTGTTCAGACCCGACTTCCGCTTGTTGAACGACGTCACGAGGTTGGTTCCCCTAACGAGTAGTAAAACACATACTGTAAATCATCAAAACCAAATCTAAAACTTGGTCAACACGAACTAAAGTTAATTTCAGCATCTGTAAAATGTTGCCCCCCATAGGAAAGATCGACGAACGGACTAATTTTCTGTGCACATAGGGTAGACGTCGATCTAGACTGAACGAAACATCAAAAACGTGACTTTTTGACTGTTAGGGTAGTCCCGCCATTTTTAGAGACAAAACATAATAAGATTGACAAAAAGCGCGATCTGACATCGCCATGACCCTGTTTCAGACGGACTACTGCCGACGCGACGCTTGGACGGGACGCTCTGGATAGACGACGCACTCGCCATTGCAGGAAAGTGTACTCACTTGTACCTTCGGCCGTGTTTCGGCCATAGACTCTTAGAACTGTTAAAACGTAAACAAAGAGAAACAGACGTGAAATGATAGCGTCCGGAACCCCCCTGACAGCTTAGACTTAACGACGAAGTCTAAGTGCAACAACAACAACTGACACCTAGGGTTTTTCTGTGTGTGCGTGCGTGTGGACCCCCTAGAAGAGCAATCCCTTACTTGTCATGTCGTGTCTTGTTATACACAGCCTGCGGGCAATAGGGCACTCACCAGTGGGTGATAGATCCCTTGTATGGATACACAGCCTGCGCGCAATAGGACACTCACCAGTGGGTAAGTGATCCCGTCTACGGATACACAGCCTGCGGGCAATAGGGCACTCACCAGTGAGTGACTGATCCCTTGTACGGATACACAGCCTGCGGGCAATAGGGCACTCACCTAGCAGAGTGTGTGATCCCTTGTTCGGACTTGTCTTATGCACTTGGGTTAGGGTAGAGTTGAGCGTGCACACTGGGAGATGGTCTGATCCCCGTCGAACCTTAAGGCATGAACCCTTCGAGTCACGCGTGTCTTGTCGTGTCTTGTCATGTCGTGTCTTGTCTCGTCTTGTCTTGACCTATTTAGGTTAGCACCGTAGTCGGTAGCACACGCTACTGCTACTGCTACGCGTTTACTTTCCCAGCTCTGTTTACTTTCTATAACTGCCATGTATAACCCCAGCATGTTAATCAACCAATAAACTGTTTCTTTAAATTAAAACAGACTTGCATTAGAGTCTAACATTTATGTGTAGACTTTACCTGACGTACAGTTCCTTTTCTCTTGGGTGTTGTACGTCAGGTGTCGAGCCAGAGTTCGTGGACGGGGCAGACTTACCGGAGTACGTGGAGCCCGAGGACGTCGACCCGAAGGACGTACCTGATGAGGACCATACTTAGATGTTCCCCACCGTTGCGGAATTCCAGAGGTTACTACGTTTTAGTCTGGGTGGGTAGCACCACTTAACTCTCTGCCTAGGTTGGGTGCTTCACACTATTAGTTTCCATTTCTGCAGATTGTTGCCATGCTTAGGCTTCTCTTATTAGATTTGTCATATGCTGGATATTATCTCTATTATAAGATGAATGCATACTCTTCCTTTTGTACTTTTGTTGTTCCAGATTTTATAAATGCAAGAACCTGAAAATTTTGAAATGGTACCCCTACAAACACTTATTGGGTCCGAGCTTCACAACTCCGCCCTAAGCGGGCCTTAGTAACGTTTTGCTTCCGTCGTTTTGGGAAGCGGGACATGACAGTGTCGTCCCTCCCCCCCCACCGCTTTGGCGGGGGACTGCCGCATCCCTCGACCTCTGCCCCCACTCAGCGGCAGCTACCGTCCTAGCCCCCCGGGCCGCCTCACGGGGGGCCGCCACCTTGCAGCCCCCCACCTCACAGTGGGGGAACTGCATGCACCCCCTCCCCTGCCTCGCCTTTCTATCGCCAACGGTGGCAGTGTCGGTAAACCCTAGCCGCTGCCCCCTCCTCTCCCTCGCAGGAGCTTTTGGGCCGCAGGCCCATTAAAACAAAAAAAGGCATTCAAAATCTCTTCGGGCCTGAAGCCCACAGCCAAGCTACAGGCCTCAGGCCCACAGGCCAAAACATTTTTAAAAAAAGAAGCTGTGGGCCTAAAGCCCGTAGCCACACTGCGAGCTTCAGGCCCGCAGGCTGTTAAAAAGCAAAGGAATGGATAAATAGGGGAGGGGCTAAAATAAAGATTAAAAATGCTTTTGAGGGCCTAAAAATTACAGAAAAATTATGATAAAATATGGGACTGGAATGGGACCTTAAGTGGACATTTGGGGATTTTTGGGGGTTAATTGGGGGAATAAAAAGGAAAACTCCTTCCTTTTTCATGAAGAACATGTAACTTTGGGATCTTTTCTAATTATTTCGAATAATCCCATCATGCACACCATTTTGCATTCTATGATACCTTTTTACGATCATACTTATGTGCTTTGTATCACTGTTAAAGGCTCTTTCTGTGGAAAACTTATATTCTGTTGTGTAATATTAACTTAATAATTAGGAAGATCTAGCGACCGCTCTATCGTTAGTCCCTAACTTAGCGGTGTATGACATTGCATAGTTTTCCAATAATTATTAAGTATTTAACTTGTTTATCCTTCTATGAATATGTTATGCATGTGATGCCTGTGATGAAAATGTCTGATGAAAATGGCTGATGAAAATGTTTAATGAGTATAAATGTTTGCATGGATGGCTAATTATGGTTTTAGATCGGCTGTTTAAATCCCATATTGTAGTTTTCCAGCACTTTTATTTTCCTTTTGAGAGAAATTGTAGTGAGGAAATTATGTAATGTCTAAGACCGTTGACTACTTTCCATGGAGACGGAGGCCACTCTTGAAGCTGAAGATTTTATAAATGGGACCCACTGGGTTTCCAAATTTGTAATTTTTTCGCTTTCATTTGTGTAATATGGACTGTAATATGGGCTTTGGACTCTTTTATTTATGTGGGACTGGCCGATTCATGCAATTAGCTCTTCATTTAAAAATTGCATCCGCATAAAAATGTTTAATGTATTGTTATTAATTCATGCAAATTTTTGCTCTGCTAAATGAAATGGAAAAAATCGCAAGCATCGATTTCAAAGTGCTGGATGCATCAGGGAGAAATTATCTGAGCTAGCAGCTCGATGTCAAATTTCACCTACGGGCTAAGTCCCTTATTTCTGCTATGACAAAAGACGGAATGGCGACTGACATAGAAAATGCACAAGCCATTATTTATATTCATCGCCATGAGGACAAGACCCTAAAGGCTGAGTATCATACGGTCAAAGATCCACTTGAGCTGTGGACTGCCCTTGAGGAAATATATAAACATCAGAAATATGTTATACTTCCAAGGGCACGATATGAGTGGGAGAACCTGAGACAGCAGGACTTTAAGTCCATGCTGAGTAGAACTCAGCTTTTTTAGCATCACCTCACGCCTGAAGTTGTGTGGTGAAAAGGTCTAAGAAGATCGCATGCTGGAAAAGACGTACACGTCTTTTCAAGAGAAGGATGCGATACTGATGCAGCAATACCGTAAATGAAAGTTCACTAAGTATTCTGAGCTGCTGTCCTGTTTACTTTAGCTGAACAAAACAGAGAGCTTCTCCTCGGCACTCACAACATGCGCACCCTCACACTGCCCCCCTCTCAGAAGCTCACAATGCATCTTCTTTTAAAAAGAAGAAAGATAATAAAAGAAAAGAAAGACCACAGAAAGGGGGATAGAACAAAGGGCCAGAGGCCAAGTCCAACAACGAAGAAATGAAGTGAGGCGGAAGTTCACCTGGCGTAGAAATGACAACAAGAGGAATGATGCACTCACATCAAAGAGGGAATGGGAAGACCAGTGCCATAGCTGTGGCATTAAAGGTCACAGGTCCAGAGTGTGTCGAACTCTGCAACATCTCTAGGATCTATATAAAGAGAACAAGAAAAAGAAAGCTGAAACAAACCTGTTGACTACAAATGCTCCAGTAAAGTTTACAGCTAACGACTTCGAAAGAGATGACCTGCTTGATTAGCCACTATTTTTATCTTTGCAATTTGTTTTGAGAACAATTTATGTTATGAGAGAAATTTGAATTATGTATTTGTTTTGAATAAAAATTTGATTATGTTCCTGAAATACAAATGTTTTATTCATCTTTTATAGATGGATCGCTCTCATGACTGCTTAATAGACAGTGCTTCAACACATATGATCCTTCAATATAAATGCTATTTCATAGCATTATGCCATATAAAAGCCCTGTAAATACAATTTCAGGGCCATCGAATATTATTGATGGTTCTGTGAATGTAACTTTGTTGCTCCCAAATGTAACAGAATTAAAAATAAAGGATGCACTATTCTCTTCGAATTCCAGTATAAACTTACTAAGTTTCAAGGACATACGCTCAAACGGATTCCATCTGAAAACAGCAAATGTAAACGAAAAAAAACGTCTATATGTAACGTCTCAAGAAAAAGAGTAAAATACATACTTGAATGTTTTGAGAGCCTTTCATCAGGCATCTACCATACAAAGATTCGGAGAGAGGAAGCTAATTTGACAGAGCACCTAAAGTGCCCGCCATCAGACAGGTTTTTACTTTGGCATGATAGAGTTGGCCACCCTGGATCAGTAATGATGCACCGCATCTTATCTCAATAGCATGGGCACAACTTGAAGAACCAGAAGATTCTTCAGAAGGGAGAATTCTCTTACATCCCCTGCTTCAAGGGAAAATTAATAACAAGGCCATTACCACAAAAAGTGGATATTGAATCTCCAACTTTCTTGAAAGAATACAAGGGATCGCTCCTTATTGTAAACCTTTTTTCTGCATGTTTTCATGTCATTCCGATCGCTCATATTGTGTTTTCATGATTATTCGATGATATCACGTTGCTTTTCACTATTTCTTGTTTTTGTCGGATTTCAGGAAATATGGAGCGATCTGGAGCAAAAATGAGATCAAGTAACTTTCACGCGCACCGGAGCGTCGCCCACGGCCTTATTGGGGAGCTAGCTGTGCTAAATGATGGGCAGAAGAGGAAGACGTTTGATAGAATCAACGAGGAGGCGAGGAGGAGAAGAAAAAAGCCCAGAAACAGCTCAATCGACCGACCAGAGAGTTCACTCGACCGAGTGAAGGAGTGTGTTCGGCCGAGTGAAACGAATTCATAATTGCCGATTTTCTAAGTTCACTCGGCCGACCAAGAAAACCCACTTAACCGAATGGAGAAGCCCACTCGCCTGAGTGGAAAAGGGGTTTTCTCGTGAAAATCATCCGACTTACTAGAATTTGGAGAAGACCCACCGGCCAAGCAAGAAAGCTCACTCGGCCGAATGAGATAGACCACTCGCCCGAGTGTGACAGGGTGACAGACCCCCAATTTTCCCAGTTTCTCTGTTTTTCTTTGGGTTTGTCACTCGGCCAAGTGACATGTTCCACTCGGTCGAGTAGAGCAGTCCGACTGTGTCGTGAATTAGGCTTTTTGGCTGCGCCATGGGCAAATCTGTTAGGATTTTCTGGACGATTTTGACTTGAATTTAAGGCTAGTTTTATTCCTAGTTTTAAGAGAGACTTGAAGTTAATTTTGACGGCTATTCCTATTGTAATTCTCAGCTGGAGATCATAGACGCGCAATTTGGTTTGTTCTTTCTATCTAAACTTCTAGTTTTTATGAATTGTTTTCTCTCTACAATGAATTGTGCTATGATCTTATTTGTTATTTCTGAGATTATTATGATTAATTGTGAGTAGTTTCTTTGTTCTGGGGCATGGGGATGAACTCTATGGACCTGATCTTAGAATTGTGATGAATGAATTGAATTGTTGCTAGGATTGATAGACGGTTAGGTTGTGATAGATTTATTACGAGTAGCTAGGAATTTCCATCGATTGGGGTTTGCAAGAGATTGGATTTCAATCAATGGGAAGGCCTAGATATTCGATTTAGGTTTATAATCGAGATCCTCTAGATTTGGTTTTCAAGAGATTAGACCAAAACTAGGATTTTTATTATAAATCTATAGTAATATTCGTTTGCAAGAGATTGGACGAATACAAACTATCATAACCTAGATCGTAGCTCGAGTTTGCATGAGAGTGGGCTCGAGGTGCGATTGGACGATGATGTCGATCTCATGCTAATGGCTTAGGTTAGGGTTTGCACAAGAGTTGACCCTAATCTAGGTTGATATAGACCGGCAATAGCGCGAGAGCGTGAGCTTGGTTCCATATTCAGTTACGACTAGTTCACCTACATTCAAGCTTAGTAACATTGAGATTCATGATCCACAAGGATAAGTCACGATCCGTATGGGAATTTCCTAGCCCTAGACGCTTTTATTATATAGAATTTAAATTGTTAATTGAACGACAGTGACATTATTATCCGAACCATTCCATTCTACCATCAATAGCTAGGTGATTAAGATAGAGTATTGTCATTTTTTCCTCCCTGTGTTCGATACCCACTCCCAATTCACCGTGCGCTTGCGGTAAGACTACAGTCGTTTTCTGGGTGTATATCTGGGCGCGATCAAGTTTTTGGTGCCGTTGCCGGGGAGGAGACGGTATTTTATTTTATTTTACTTAGCAATTTCTTTTTATTTTATTATTTTCAATCTTTTATTCCTCTATTGTGCTAATAATTCTATCTAGACTCTCTTTTTCTGTGCATGTACATGAGATCGAATGCACACCAAGAAGATATATTATTTGATCCTGAGATCGAGCGTACGGCAAGGAGGCTTAGAGCTGGGAGGAGATTTGCTATAGAGGAAAATCATATGGCCGTGCCAGAAACACCAGAGGAGCTAGCAGCATGTATGGCTAGGCTTGTCTCCATCCAAGATAGGCTACGGCCGAAGACCACTTCTACCACCTCTTCTATAGTCATGCCGGAGTTGGCGGCCGACAAGAACTTCAAGCTTAAAATTGGACTTGTAGTGTTGATGCAACAAGACCTATTTCATGGGAACTCACAAGAAAACATGCACTACCATCTTCAATTGTTCTTGTCTAAGTGCGCCACTTTCCAGATGCCTGGCGTGCCGGCCGACGCTATTCGATTGCGCCTCTTCCCGTTTACTCTTCGAGACAATGCATTATATTGGTTGAGGACGCAAGCCGAGGGGTTCTTCACTACTTGGATTGAGCTGGCGAATGCATTTGTCAACAAGTTCTATCCGCCATCCAAGGCTATTAAGATAAGAAGCGTGCTAATGTCCTTCCAGTAAGGACCGCAAGAAACTCTATATGAGGCATGGGAGCGTTTCAAGGATATCCAACACTAATGACCCCATCATAGTATTGAGCCATTGGAGCTTGTGCATTGCTTTTATAACGGATTGCAACCGATCACAAAGTAAATAATTGATGCAACAACCAATGGAGCTATTTGTCAAAGACACCGGATGACGCTACGGCCTTATTTGAGGAGATGGCCTCGAATAATCAACAGTGGGCCGACAAGAGGGGGCATTCTTCGTCAACCTTGAAGCCGGCAAGTATTTATGAGGCAAAGGCCGTGGCAGAGCTCTCTACAAAGTTTGATTCTCGTCACAAAGTCATGGAGAGATTGGAGAAGTTGATTAGTGAACCACATGGAGCCCCCACCACTTCTACACCAGGAGGAAGCATGAGCGATTGGAAAGATCAAGCCCATGTTATGTTTGTTGGAGGGGAGCAAGGAGGGAGAAAGTACAATATGTTGCGGGTAGTACCGGTTATTGGGCGAACCCGGCTACAAGGAATCACCCCGGATTTTCATACGCCAACAATGATGGAGACTTGAGTCTAGCACCGCAACAACCACAAGCCCGGCTTCCACAATAACCACAATATCAACAAAGAGCACCCCAACAACAAAACTTTACACCAAGGCAACACGCGGGGCCATATAGACCCCCGGGGTACAATCAAGGATGGAGGGCACCCAATCCTCCGCAAGCACCGCCAAGTTCGGAACATGAAGCCAGGGTTGAAGAGTTCATGGCCGAACAAAAGAAGATCAATGCAAGATTGACAGCCCAACAAGATTCCCTCAACACTGTCGTGGCACTATTATCGGAGCAACTAGCATTGCTCAATAAGAACAATCAACAATTGCCGGCTCAACTGGAACAAAACCCCCGGAGCAATACCGGCCACATCAATGCGGTTGTGGCAATAACAACAAGAGGCGGAAAGAACACTACCCTCACCATGATTCAAACTAAGGAGTCGAGGGAAGAAATTTCGGATGATAAGGAACCGGTCAATGAAGAGGAGGGCCCAAAAGGGCCAAATGACGGTGAAAAATCTGAAATTGAGAAGCCATGTGAGGAGCGCATGACGTACGTTTATATTGTATATATTCACACACGTCTTCTTTGTGATTTTCCGTTGTTTTCCGTCGTCCCATACCCATTTTCTTGTGTCTTTTAGTTTTCTTTCACTTCTTTGTGTTTTTGTGTGAATGCAGGAGATTACTAGCGTTGGGGACATATAAAGAGGATATCATGAGTCCCTGGAGCAACGGGAGGAGTCATGCGCGATCCAGAGGGTCAGACGATGAAGATTGCTATATTTTAGCACCCAACCGATCGGTTGGACAAAGTCAACCGATCGGTTGGTGCACGCGTATCCGACCCGGATAGAAGCTGAAGAGAAGAGCAGCTCACCCGATCGGTTCGTTGATCGTGTGAAATCGACAGAGCTCTCTGTCTTTTTGGGGATAATTCCAACCGATCGATTGAATACTCAACTGATCGGTTCATCTGAAGCTGAAAATCAACAAACGATGACCCGGTCACACCACCCGCTCTCCTCAGCGCCCGGTTGAACTTCTGAAGCCCGGTAGCGAAGCGTCAATCAGCTCACCCGATCGGTTGATGCTTCAACCGATTGGGTGACATCGATTTCTATAAATAGCTGACCTAGGTTTTCTGAAAACGAATGTTGTTATTTTTCTGTCTTTTTCTTGGGTTGTGACGGCTGGAATTTTATCTGTTTTTGTAAGTGTTCCGATTGACTCCAAACTTTAATATTGTCTTAATACCTTTGCTAGTATCTCATTTCAATTGCTTGATCATGATTTCTACCGTTGATTTTTGTTTAGATTGAGTTTCAGCTATGAATTATGAGTAGTTCCCAAATCTGGGATTTCGGTGGAAACCCCTTCGTGGGTTCTCCCTAGAGAGACTATATGAATAGGGTTTCGATAGGGATTTGGAATTTAGATGGTTACACAGGGTTTTTCATTGTCATTGGCAGGAGAAAGACCACCTCTGACCGTCGGGCCAAGGGGGAATAAACTTGGTGGTTGACTCCCTAGCCACAGCTCACGCCCTTAGCGTAGACATTGAATCCTAGCGCATGGGACCGGCATGACGAGATGTTGGGAGTAATCATTGTGAGCTTAGTGCTTTCGGAGTCGGTCGGTGTTAATGGACATAGGAATGCCCACTGACCGAACCCGGGTAGTCCTAGCTTATCATCCTGGGCACCGACCGGAATATCAGGCCCATGGGACGCTAGGTATCACTCTTAGAGGCAACGTCTCACCACTAAACCCTAAATCCTAACGTATTCCTATCCGTCGGTCGTAATAGTGAGAACACCTGATAGGGTGGAAACCGAAGTCCTAGGTTTCCTTTTATATCATTTATCCTTCGTATCTATATTCTGTGACAACCATCGATCGTTCGGGCTAGCTCACCCATCGGGTGAATCGGTTCCTCTTTGACACAAGCACAACACATGCCTCCCTGTGTTCGACCCCCAAACCACAATACAACACCGTGTGCTTGCGGTATAAATATTTAAATCTGGTATCCCCGATCCTATTGCACTTATATGCTCAAATCTAAGGGACATCAAGCTTTATGGCACCGTTGCCGGGGAGGTAACGTGTTT